>SPJY01032634.1:45959-103126 GCA_005191435.1 Raddia distichophylla
CAAGTCCGCCGTGTGTCGGCGGCCATCTCCGTGTGTCGGGGGTGCCAAGGTGTCCGTGTGTCGGAGTCAAATCCTCCATGTGTTGGGGGTACCTCATGTGTTGAGGTGAAACCCACCGTGTGTCGGTGGTCGGTGCCGTGTGTCGGTGCCGTGGGTGTGAGGAGCTCTCGCGTGTGAGAGAACTCGCCTCCGTGTGAAGGTTTGGAGCTCGCCTACCATGTGTTGGTGAAGAGCTACCACGAGTGGATTGAGGGCTTGGGACGAAAGAGTCCCGACTTCTCTGTGTGAGAAGTTTCCTCAACGGAGACGTAGGTGTTCATGTGTTGAGCACCGAACTCCGGTAAAAAGATCGGTTTGCGCCTCTCTGTCTCATTCACTTATCGCATCTAGCTATCCACTGCCTGCGAGTGCCTTCGTGCCTCCTACATTTGTGTTCTGATTGCTTCCGCCCACTAGACTTGTGTAGGAATTCACGCGCTAGCTGTGTGCCCTTAACTTGATTAAGTGACTAAGTGCAACAAAAGTAAAAATTGAAATAGTCCGATTCACCCCCCCCTCTCGGCCTTAGGTTCCTTCAAAGGGGCTCGCCAAGAAGGGCCTGACAGGCTATGATGTCGTCGTCGGCTTCATCCGGCACCGGATTAGCCCACTGGGGCACCGCGATCGGTGTGTCAGCGACATGGGCGGTTGGGAAGACCCGGACCGGGATTTCCATGAAGGTAGGCACGAGCCGCACCGTTATGTTTGATTACAGGTCGGGGCATGTTGTGACCATTTGCGACGCCACACAGGACTCCCGCCCCGCGAGGTTGGGCGGATCGCGGGCATGCTACTGCCTATGGACAAGAATCCTCATCCCATACGATTCGTGAAGGATAAATTGTCCGCGGTACGTGTCCATAAGGTGTTTGATCAAATTCCTGGCTGCGCGCGCCCTCGAGGGCTTGACGGACCGCACTGATTGTTTGCAGCGGACGTGGAAGGAGGCTCAGGGAGCCACGCAAGCCACGGGCTTTGCTGGAGAGACTTTGGCCGTTCAACCTCTGACGGCGCGCTCGCCACCGGGAGAATCATCGGCGGCATCCGGCGGGACATCAGCCCTGCCAGTAATGTCGGGCGAGGGAAGTCCGGCGCCAGCCTCAACCGCGGCGGGCGCGGCGCAGGCAGGCACGGAGGCGCAGGCGAGAAAACGCATGGTACCGGTGCAGGTGAGCCCTTCCCTTTCAACGTAGATCGAGCGTCGGAAGTTCAGCGGCCCTCAAGTTCTGTCTCGCGCGCGTGTCCAGGGCACGGTTCCTTCAAAGAAGAGGAGGATGTACTGGCCCGTGCAGGTCAGCGACGATGAGGAGGACGCACCAGCGGCGGGTCCATCGCTAGCAGCGGCGCAGCGGCGAGGGCCCACGAGGAAGGTCCCTGCAGGCCAGAGGAAAGCGGTCGCTCCCACCTCAAGCCGTGTCGGTGGGCTGGAGACGGAGCTCTTTCTGCGTCCTACACCGGGGGCGTACGAGCACACAGAGCTTGAACCAGCGCGTAAGTTTTCCGCACTGCCCGCCATTATTCTGCCTTTGTGTTTGATTGCTGACGTGTGTTCCTGATTACAGTATGCAGCGCCAAGGTGGCGGCCGAGGTGCAGCCGCCCCCTGCAGAAGCCGTGGTAGCCGAGAGCGAACCGGTCGAGCCTAGAGGAGGGGTGTCCTTGTTGCAGCAGCTGGAGGCCGCCGGGCTGATGAGGTCAACGAACGCACGGGGCAACAGCGAGCTGGTCTGCGGAGGGCCATCGGCATGCCTACCGGTGGCAGTGCAGGACGCCTCCGATAAGGTTGCAGAGACAGTGAAAATCGACGTCGGCACGGAATCCATATGGATCACGCCCCTGCGCGCCGAAGGGCGTACGGCGCACGGATGGTGGCCGGTGGATCGCCGGCCATTTCAAGACTCCAATTAGAAAAGCGCTTCCGGTGCCCGACCGGCGCATGCTGCTATCTGGTTGGGTTTGGCCAGTGCGCGTACTCTTGCCAACAGGTTGGCGGAGCGTCTCGATGCCCAACGTGGCCCCACTGGCGTCCGCGGGCTGGATCTCTGCCACCCCTGAGTGGGTGGAGCAACAAGATTCCGCCAGGGCGCAGGATGCTACCGAGAAAAGCTGGCCTCCCGTAGAAATCCATCCTTTTCCCGGGTCGGAGGAAAAAACCGAGCTCATGGCCGCCAAGCTGAGGGTGGACGAGCTTGAAACAGCGTTGGCGAGTGTCCGGGCTCGGCTCAGCAAGGCTGAATTGCCCGTGGAGCAAGCGACAACGGCGAAGGCCGATCTTGCGGCTAAGCTGGAGGATGCTGAGAGGCGAGTGGCCGCAGTTGGAATGACGGCCCTGCTTTCGGCAGCACCGCCCGCGTTGTCGCATTCCGCGCCGTTGGAGGAGAGCAGCGAGGAGTCAGTTGGCGGCCCGCCCCTCGGCTCCATGGGGCGCACGTCCGCAGGCTTGATAGAACCGTGCGTGGCGCCGTTGAAGCGAGGGCGAAGAGCATGCTCGCTCTCAATAAGAAGGTAACACCCTTGAGCCTACACATTATGCTTAGGAGCTGACCTTTTCGTGTCTTGATCTGTTTATTCCCTGTTTTAGCTCTACGCTCTTATCGCTGGCATGTCCTCGCCGATGGAAGCAGTGGGTGGGCAGTCAGATGATGACGCGGCGAAGATCGAACGCCTTTCTTCCGAGCTAGCGCAAGCCTGGGCTCAGATAGAGCGCGTGAACGGGCTAGCTGCTGAGAACGAGGCTCGAGGGACAGCCCGCATCGCCGAGCTAGAGGCCGTTCTCCAGTCGGCGCAGGAGAAGGAGCTGGAGGCCGTGGCAAGGGTCGCCCGTGCCCAGGAGACGAAGAAGGCTGCGGCAAGTCAAGCCCAGGCGGCCCGTGAAGAAGCAGACCGGGCCCGGGCTGCGTTTGATGAGGAGCGCAGGCGTAGGGAAGCGGCCGCCAAGGAGCCGGAGGCCACTTTGTCCGAGCGCAACTCCATTGTACGCGGGCTTGAGGAAGCCCGTGACAAGCTCGCGGCGGAGAATGCTGCGCTTCGAGAGGCCGGGATGAAGTCTGAGGCTGAGACGAAATCCCCGAAGAAGCAGGAGGAAGAGCTCGTTGAAGCCCGAGCTAAACTGCTCCAAGAACGGAACGAAATGGACTCGCGGGCCATAGAGCTGATCCAGGCGCGACAACAAATCCGGGATTTAGAAATCGAGCTAGAGAGGCTCAAGTTGCAGCGCGGGTCATAGTTTGACCCGGTCTACTCTGTTCCCGAATTCTGTATTGTAAATACTTGTGTATTTTATTTTGAACGCTCGCTTAACGGATAATCATTGCGTATTGTGTGGTGGCCGGAGGACTTAGCCGTTTTTTCCTCTTAGTTTATTGCGTCAAATCGCGCGCACTGTGGGCTCTGCAGCTTGGCATAGTGTCCCGCGACGGAAGGGTACGTCTGCCAGGCACAGATGCGGAGGCGAAACCAACCATGCCGGTTCATGCACCCGGCCTGAGCCACGCGTCAGGCCGCGGATGCGCCGCTGGGCCCTGTTCGCAAAAGTGGGCCAGGCCTTCACAATGGGTTTCGACGCGCAATGATTTCTTCCTCGCTACTGACAGTGGGACCGGGATACGTGTCGCGCAGCGATCGGCGCGATTGGTATTCCGCGAGACGGCACGTGCGCGCGCGTCTCTTCAGCTCAAGCAGTGGGTTTTAATTGCTCGTCCTTCGCGCGCGGCGACGCTTCGGGTAGCCCGCAGCGCGACAGGACGTCGCACAGCCGCCGGCCTATATAAAGCGGGGCGCAGCGTGCTGCGATATCTCCCACTTAGCTTTCTCCGATCTTAGGCCAAAAACCGCAGTTCTCAGCCAGCGAGAGAGAAGCAGAGGGCTAAAGGCACCATGTCTTCTGATTCTGGCGCCGATTCCGATTATCTTCACGTCTGGCTGGTAGCGGCGACGGAGGATCTCCCGCCGCAGCATCCTCTGCCGTTGATCCATCCTGGAGAGGAGGAGGTGGACTGGCCAGGACCTGTCGTTGCGGCCTAGGCGGCCGACCTGGCTGGTAGCGGCTACGGAGGATCTACCGCTGCTGCCTCCTCTTTGGCCGCCGATCCAGCCCGCGGCGGAAGAGGTGGACGGGCCGGGCCCCGTCATCGCGGCCCAAGCGGCCGAGCTGTCGGCGTACGCCCAGCTCCAAACCGACGAAGAGGCGGCCGAGGCGCTAGCGGCTGCGCTCGCGCAGAGAACGAGGAGGAAGACGCGGTGGCGGCGCAGATCGCCGCCGACGCCGCTTACGCCGCCGCACTGGCAGCGGAGTTATAGAGGGGGTTCCGCCATAGGTTGCGGCAGAGGAGGAAGTCGAGGCGGCCGTGGAGGCCATCGTGGCGGCGCTGCCACCACTGCTTATGGACTCCATCAACTACCAATGGCGAAGGAGGCGGCATCCGAGCTCGTCGGGACCATCGGTGCCCGCGCCGCACCCACCGATGCCGTCATCCTCGTCGTCGTCGCTCTCGGCGGAGTCTTCGGCTTGGCCGGCTTGTCGCCAGCGCCGTTCTTAAGAGCAGCGAACTAGTACTGGGGGTTGGGCATCGCAGTAGGTGTAGTAGCGCGGTGCCCCCTTTTGCGTTAGCTAGGGACGAGAAGAGTTCCCTTTTGCTTGTACATTCCTAATCTTGTAAGATCTTTCTTTGTGAAATGCAGCTCCTTTGAATCTATCTTGTTGATCTTGCTTGCTTGTTCGTTTCCCATTCCCGTGCGAACCTGAAATACGAAAAGTAGGAGAAACCAGATGAACAGTAACGAAGATCTGAGGCTAACTTAGGAAAATTTTGGCAAACAGGTTGCTTTGAGAAGATTGTTTTTGGTGCGCCTAATCATCCAGCCGCCGGGCCGTGGCCAAGTCCAAGTGCGATGTTGGAGTTGGGCGCGGTCCAGAGATTAGATTGACTTAGAAAAAATTCACGCGAACTCCCAGCCCCCGAGCTTCGTTAGGCCACGCACTGTTAAGGACTAAGAAAAAATTTGGCGAAGTTAAGGACTAAGAAAAAATTTGCAAAAATCCCCAGCCCCTGAGCTTCGTTGGGCAACGCGGCGACGCGGGCTTTAGCAAAGTGAAGGACTTAGGAAAAATCTAGGCGCAAAATCCCTCAGCCCCCGAGCGCTGCGAGGCCCAAGTTAGCCATCCAAACACACCTGACGTGGGCTTATTGTACCTTTTGGGCCGCGGGAATTCCACACTGCGTGGAGACTCACTAGGGTGCGAGAGGTCGGCTTATCCCGTCGTGGAAGTGCTCCGGAGTGTTTTATCCTTAGCCATTGGATTTTGGCCACGGGCTTGTTTGAGATGGTCGTAACTGAACCCAACGTGACTCGTGATTGGGGGAAGGGTTTTTTTTTGAAAATGAATTGAAAGGAAAGGAAACTTACGACCTGATTAAGCGTAGAGGCATCGTAGAAGGAAGATGTTCCATGAGCTAGGTAGCTCGTTTCCGTCCTTGTCGACAAGGTGTACTGAGCCCGTGCGCGCTGCATGTTGGCGATAGTTACACTAAAAAAATTAATCCGCAAGCGCACGGATATCGTTGAAGCCTTTCACCCTAGAGTATTCCGGGGTATCGAATCCACAGGGAACAAGAAGCTACCAGCCTTGAATTAATCTTATCTAGATGGGAGAGAGAACAATTAGGCTGATCGAGAGGGTCTTCTGGTTTAGGTCACACTGGCCTAAGAGTGAGCACTCAGTTCTATGCTGGCTTTATTTACGTCGGAGCACGGCAGGCCCGCTTCCCGCCCACCTTCACTTAAGAAGCCTGGAGAGTTACGGTCACCCCGAAGGGCTCTAAGGAGCCAACCCTAACGTGGTGGAACGTTACTAAGGATAGACAGGGCTGTCACCACCTGCTACCATCCATGATAGTCCGTTGGGTCTGGGCGTCAACCAAGGTAATTCTTAGTCTAGACACCGCGTCTACACTGACAATTACTACTTTACTAGCGGGCCAAGTAAAGTATCCACAAAAAGGAAAGTAAATCTCACCAATTGCAAACGTGATTCTCAGCAAATAAACTAGCATTGAACTAGAAGTACTTTATAAATAAAAGAACAGGGCTACAGTGTTACCAGACAGAAGAGGAGAACTTCACTCGACGCCGAGCTTCGTTCCCGAGGTACAAGTAGGAGAGCGCCGGGGACTCCAGCTCATCTTCAAGACTCTCACCTCACCTCTCTTCCTACTCTAATGACAAGGTGGAACTAATTCCAGCTCTTCACCATGATCACAAATGAGGGAGAGGACCTCTATTTATAGTGTAAAGGTGGAGTAGCTCTCAAGTTGAGTCCAAAGAATATTCTCCTTCATCTTCTCTTTTCTTGCCATGTGGCATGCTAAACCGTCATTTAAAGTCGGTTTTTGGTTCCATAACCGACTTCCAGATGTTCCTTGAGCCTTACTCTACCTCTGGGCCAAAGGAGAATCCAAGGCGCCAAAAAAAGTGGGTCGGCCGACCCAGTTCAGGCCAGCCTGGCTCGCGTTCTTCCGAAGCTCATTTCTCCCTCATTCGAGCTTCCAATATAGCAAATAATATATGCGTTTCGATCGTCTCGACGAGCTCTTCATCATGGTGCAGTCCATTTTGTCATTTGATGACTTTTCAAAATATATTTAATTTAAACTCCATCTTTCGTCTGATTTGCATACAGCCGATAAATCGTCTTTTCTTGTGTATGCCTGCAAAACATGAGACTACACCAAAACTCGTGGAACTCATTAATGTTAGCCTCAATGTAATTTGAATTCCTTTATTTTGTAGATATGTTGACGGTCAAAAGCGTATGAAATATTACAAATAAGGACCGTCAACACTGCGCTGACAACTTTGTACGTTCCCTCCCACTTGGGGTTGAGCTTGTTGGAGCCCGCGAGGTTCTGAATTCATTGTAGAACCAGGTCTCCTACTTGCAGGGTCCTTGTATGTACTTTTCGTGCTGCGTAACGGCGTAGGGTCTGCAGGTAGGCCGCAGCCCGGAGTAGGGATTGCCCGCGGCGCGCCTCAAGTAGATCGAGGTCAAGATGCTGCTCCTCGTCGTTGACCACGAAGCTGGCGAAGTCAACGCGATCGGATCCTAGTCTCATTTCTGTTGGGAGGACGGCTTTCGAGCCATAGACGAGTCGGAAAGGATTTTCTCCTATAGCCCGGCTGGCAGTTGTCTGGACTGCCCAGAGGACTGACGGTAGCTCGTCGACCCAACCTTGTTGCTTTGCTTTGAGGGCGTCATAGACCCGCTTCTTGATGCCATGGACTAGCTGTCCGTTAGCTCGTTCAGCCGCTCCGTTACTCTGTGGGTGGGCCACAGAGGCCAGGGCGAGCTTCATGCCAATTTCTTCGCAGTAATCGTTGAACTCCCGGCTCGTGAATTGGGTGCCATTGTCAGCGATGATTCTGTTGGGCACACCAAATCTTGCCACGATGCTTCGGAAGAAATGTACCGCGGCAATTGCAGTGTTGTTGGAGACCGGCTCGGCCTCGATCCACTTGGTGAAGGTATCGATGGCTACGAACAAGTACGTTATGCCACCGAGCCCGTTGAGGAACGGTTCCAGGAGGTCCATACCCCAAACCGCGAACGGCCACGCTAGCGGAATTGTTTGCAGCTCATACGCAGGCTGATGTGTCATCCAAGCATGATACTGGCAAGCTTTGCAGCGTTTGACTAATGCTTCTGCGTCGCTCATCGCAGTGGGCCAA
Organism: Raddia distichophylla; assembly: GCA_005191435.1. NCBI lineage: Eukaryota > Viridiplantae > Streptophyta > Magnoliopsida > Poales > Poaceae > Raddia > Raddia distichophylla. The sequence continues at coordinate 53,722 of SPJY01032634.1, forward strand.
TAGTAGCCCATGCGGAATGCTTTGCCGACGAGAGTTCTGTGTGAGGCGTGTGCGCCGCAGATGCCCTCGTGAATGTCGGCTAGAAGGTACTTCCCTTCTTCATGGGTAACGCACTTACAAAGCACGTCATTAGCACCCCTTCGATACAGCAAGCCCCCGTGCAGACGGTAAGCTCGGGCTCGCCTTTTTAGCTGGGAACGCTCAGCAACGTCCTCGGGCAATGTCCCCTGCTCCAAGAACTGGATGAATGGCATCATCTAGGAGGTGCTTTGCTCGAGGAATGAGACAGTACCGGATGTCTCGGTTTGGGGGGTAGCAGACGTCCCCGTGACCTCTCTGGAGGGAATGGAGGGCTTTAAAAGGTGCTGCACTAGCACCCCCGACGGGGCCGGTTCTTGTGAGGATCCGAGCTTGGCGAGCTTGTCGGCTTCGCCGTTCTATTCCCTGGGAATGTAGCTAATTTCGAAACTCATGAAACGCTTCTCCAGTTTCCTCACTTCCACCAAGTACTGCTCCATTGAGTCGTCAGTTGCCTGAAACTCCTACCAGACCTGGTGGACGACGAGCTGCGAATCCCCTTTCGCTACAAGCCGTTTGATGTGGAGCGTAGCGCATGCTTTTAGGCCCGCAATTAGGGCTTCATACTCTGCGACATTGTTGGTAGCCGCAAAGTGTATTTGTATGACATGCTGGAGTCGCTCTTCATTGGGGGAGATGAGAATGAGACTGCATCCTAATCGCCCGGACTGGTGTGAACCGTCGATGAATAGAGTCCACCGACCTTCTTCCCCGTCTTGACCTGGAGAGCTTGACTCCTGCTCATTCGGCCTGGTCAACTCTGCAACGAAATCAGCTAGGGCCTGGGCCTTGATCGCGGTTCGGGATACGAACTGCATGTCAAACTCACCCAGCTCGACGCCCCACTTCGCGACCCGGCCAGTGGCCTCTGGGTTTCGGAGAATGTCCTTGATCGGGTAGGTGGTCGGGACAATGATCTGGTGGGCTTAGAAATAGTGACGCAACTTGCGCGAGGCCATCAGCAAGGCATAGCACAGCTTTTGAAAGTCGGGATAGCGCTCCTTTGGCCCGGTGAGCACCTCGCTCACATAGTAGATGGGCTGTTGCTTCCCCTCTCGTTCGACTGCCAGCACCACGCTTGCGGCATCACTGCGAGGAACAGCTGGAGGACTTCCCCAACCTTGGGAGTGGTGAGGACGGGTGGCGAGGCAAGGTACTACTTGAGCTGCAGAAACATAGCCTCAGCCTCCTCAGTCCACTAGAAACTATCGTGCTTGCATAGAAGCTTGCAGAAAGGCGCGCTTCGATCTCCAAGGCAGGAGATGAAACGGCTTAAGGCTGCCATTTTTCCTGTTAGGGAATGGATGTCCTTTACGCAGGTCGGCGACCTCATCTTTTCGACGGCCTCGATCTTTTCAGGGTTCGCACCGATGCTTGCCCCACCGATTACATAGCATAGGAGCATGCCGGACTTGACGCCAAAGATGCATTTCTCGGGGTTTAACTTGACCCGGTGCTGTCTCAGGCTGCTAAAGGTTTCCCTTAGGTCGGACACGTGGTCACGGGCATCCTTGCTCTTGACTACGATATCGTCCACGTAGACTTCTACGTTGCGCCCTATTTGATCAGGGAGGGTTTTTTTGCATTAGACGCTGGAACGTGGCGGCATCATTTCTAAGACCGAAAGACATGGTCGTATAGAAAAATGTGCTGAAAGGCGTTACAAAGGCTGTTTTCTCTTCCTCCTCTTTACACAATGCGATCTGCTGGTAACCGGAATAAGCATCCAGGAAACTCATCAAAGCTGAATCTGCCGTAGCGTCAACTAGCTGATCTATGCGTCGAAGGGGAAGTTATCCTTGGGGCAGGAGGAATTAAGGTCGCGATGGTCAACACACATGCGCTATTTGCCTCCTTTCTTCTGGACGACGACTGGGTTCGCATGCCTATCATAGTGCTATACTTCGCGGATGAAGCCCGCTCGAAGCAGCTCGCCGAGCTGGTCTCGAATGATCTTGGCCTTTCAGTCGGGAACACGCCTCTGACACTGCCTTACCGGTTTCTTGTCAGGCCGGACAGCTAGCCTGTGCTCGATCACCTCCCTTGGGACACCGGGCATATCGGACGATTCCCATGCAAACGCGTCCTTGTTAGCCCGGAGGAAGGTAATGAACTCGAGTTCCTACTTAGGCTCGAGGGTTGTGCCCACGTGGACCACCTTGGAGGGGTCTATCTCCATGAGGACGATGGTTTTGGTGGGCTCCTGTGGCTGCAGTGCCAACTTAGGGCGCGCTCCTTGCCGCTGGGACCACGGGTAGGGAGCTGTCCTACCATGGCCAGTGCGGTCTCGTCGCAATCGAGGGCCGTCTTGTGGTTCCCTCGGACGGTGATCACACCCTTTGGCGCCGGCATCTTCAGGAAATGGTAGGCGTGGTGGGAAACCGCCATGAACTTGGAGAGCGCGGGGCGGCCCAAGATGGCGTTGTAGGGGAGGTCGGATTCGACCACCTCGAAGGTGATGTACTCTGTCCGGAAGTTGGCGGAGGAGCCAAACGTGACAGGCAGCACGACCTGCCCGACGGGGCGGAGGGACGACCTTGGGACGATCCCGTCGAAGGGGACAGTGATGTGCTTGATCTTGGAGCGCGGGACCTGCATGAGGCCCAGAATGCGGGCCGTAATGATGTCTAGCGAGCTCCCGCTATCCATGAGGACGCTGTCAACCCGGGTGTTGCCGATGGTGGGACACAGGACCAGCGGGAGGCGCTGCGGCTTGGAGAGCCCGGCCGGGCAGTCTGTCACCGAAAAGGTGATGGCCTGGCTGGACGAAGGTAGAGACTCTGTCGCGGGCTCGCCGCGGGAGATGTGGAGGACCTCGCGGGATGCAGCCTTTAGCTCGCGGCGGGAGCTGTAAGCCGACGTGCCGCCGAAGATGACGGCGACATGGCCGCGGGCCTCAGGGAATCCCTCGTCCTAGCCGCCCTGCGGAGGAGGTGCTGTTGCAGTGTTTTCAGGTAGCTCGGGCATGGGACCGCGGCCAGCGTAAAAGTCCTCCAAATAGCGGGCCCAAGTGCGGCAGTTGCGCAGGTCATGGCCGATGCGCCGGTGGAGGCGGTAGAAGAGACTGGGGTCATGGAACGGGTCCTCACCTCTGTTCTGCTGCTGCTACGAACGGGGAGGCCGGCCCCAATGAGGCCCCTGGCCGCTGCGCGGCCTGCCTCCAGCCTGGGGAGGTCGCTACGGTTGCTGCTGTGGCGGACGCTGCGGCGGCGGGCACTCAGGCTGGTCGGGCTCGACGGCGGCGATGAACTTGGCGGGTTGCTCTGGCCGCTTCTTCTTCGCACGGCTCCTCTTACGCTCAACCGCCTCGGAGGCGTTGACGTAGAGGGCCGCGGTGCGAAAGAGCTCACTCGCGGTGCTGACCAGGTGGAGCTCAAAGTCCTCGGTGTAGCGCCAGTCCCTCACACCATCCTTGAAGGCCTCAATGATGGCCTTGTCCGAGATGCAGGGAATTGTGTTGCGGGCTCTGATGAACCGGCACACAAAGTCCTGAATACTTTCGTCGTCTCACTGCACCACAAGCTTGAGGTCTTGGGGCGCCCAGAACGGGCGTAACACCCCTGGAAGCTCGTGCGGAGGGCATCCTGCAGCTGGGCCCAACTTCGGATGGAACCCGGCCGCTGGTTGAACAACCAGTTTCAGGTCATGCTCTCAAGCACGGTGGGGAAGTAGTTGACCAAGACAACCTCATCTCCCCCAATGGCCTGGATGGTGGCGGTGTAGATAGACAGGAACTCCTCGGGATTCTTGCTCCCGTCGAACTTCTCAACTGGCCCGGGCTTGAACCTTGCTGGCCATGGCGCCTCTCGAAGAGCGCGGGAGAAGGCCGGGCATCCCGGCGTGGCCTTCGGGGGAGAGGCATCTTGGCGCGGGCCCAGACGAGAAAACATTTCGCCTGGGGCACGTGACGAACCTCCGGCGGAGGAGGCCGTCTGGGTCTGGCACGAACGGCTGCCGTTACGGCGTGAACGGCTTTGAGTGTCGCTATGGCCAGACTGGTTCCCACGCCAGATGCCCGGGCGTCCGCCGCCGTTTTGCTCCTCATGCTGGGCGATACCGCAGGTGATGGTACCGAGGCCCTCGGCGATGGCTGGACCCAGGTCTGCCATGGTGAAACCACGGGGGTCCTTCTCCATGTGCGAACGACCGCAGCAATGGCGCGCGCCTTCTGCTGGCTGCGCAGGAGCAGGTTGGTCATCGTCTCAATGAGAGAGTCGACCGGCGGGCGGCCCGGTGGGGTACGCTGACAGCTGTCCTCGCGGCAGATCCCATCCATGACGCGGCGGACGGCGTTGTTGAAGAAGTGCCGGGCTTCAGGGCGGCAGCGCTGCTGCTCCTGGGCCTCCTCATTCCCGGAGTCATCGTCGGCCGTGGCTGCGAAGACGCGGTGGGATGTGCGCGAGACCGGGGGAAACGTCCCGGTGTCATCAACGGAAGCAGTGGAGTCACCAAGCAGCTCGAACTCCATGGGAGTCTCGCTGACGTGGGTGACAGAGGGGTCCAGCTCAGGGAGTGACTCCTCGGGGCGAAAATCTACCCCTGGGGCGAGAGAGGTATGTGGACTACATGGGCCCCGGGTGTCCTCTAGAAGGCCCATAAGGGAGCAGATGGGGGGCGATCCAAGTCGGTCGGTTAAGGACAGAAACCACTCGGGCTACGCGAGCCTTAAGCTCCAAGGAAGTTCCCGAGGATATAATCTATCCCCATGTAATTAGGAGATCAGCACATGCATGACATGTAACGGCATAACAAGATTAGGTACCGTGTATCACGTGCTACCGTGTAACTCTATCCCCCCTGCACTATATAAAGGGAGGGGGTAGAGGCCATAGGCAAGTAAGTTCATCCGATAGAGCATACATTGTAATCGCCTTGGTCATCTTACATCCCGCAGGTTGATCAAACATAATCCCAGAGCACAGGAAGTAGGGTATTACCTCCGTTGAGGGCCTGAACCTATATAAACCCGTGTCTTGTGCTACCACCTAGCTTAGTTCTCGATAGCGTCCCCTCGTACAAATTCATTGCCGACGGTAACACCAGTTTACCACCAGTCGACAGTTGGCGCGCCAGGTGGGGGGCAGCGTCAAGATCATCTCTCAAGCTAGATGGCATCTTGGAGATCGTCGCACGTCACCATGAAACTAGGGCAAACTCTTCGCTTCGGTACCCTCGACTTCATCGCCGACGGCATTGGCAATCTTCATCTCTCTCCCCTAGAGAGATCTCTTCGCAAGAAGGCGTCCGCAATCAATGTGACCCATTGCCCTTTGGCTTGGAGAATTTAGCGAGCACCTTCAGTGGATTGACCCCCTCGTTGTTCGCCTTCGCACCTCCTCCTGAGGAAGACGAAAAAGGACTCGGCGGGCTCGACCGCATGGGCTCGCCCAACAACAATTCAATGCCTTCGGCTGGATTTCCCTCCGAACTGGGGAGCTTCGATGCAGCCTCTGCACCGATCTCATCGGAGATTTGGATGGGAGATAACTAGTCGGCGCCATGTTCGTGGGTGTCATCAATGGTCGCCAACCCATTGGATAGAGCGAACAAGTCAGTCTCTCGGCTTCTGACTCTGAGTCTGAGGAGAACGCTGAAGTCCGTAATTATCGGGAAGTTTTTATCCTTGGCGCGGGGGATCATCACTCTTCCTCCCCGATTGTTGCGTACGAGGAAACCGACCCCAGCACAGCAAACCCGGATCCACACCGTCACATACGCAGCTGGTGATTCTCACCAGTCGCCGGCACATGATCTTCGTCAAGACATCGAAGCCAAGCGGCTGGAGCGCAGTAACGGTGAGCACAACTCTCGTAGCCATCACAGCCGACGTACTGATGACTAGGCAGAGAGCACCGCCAGCCGGCGTGACCACCGTCAGGAGCGGACCCGCGGCGGGAGCATCGCAGCAAATCCCCAAGGCGAAGGCGGCCGCGTCCGTTGCAGGGGATTCGGGCTTTTACCTCGGATCTTCGCCGAGTGGTTTGGCCCGATGGTTTCAACCTCAAAGGCATCGACAAGTTTGATGGCGAGAGGGACCCAAAGAACTGGCTGCAGGTATACGCCTTAGTAGTCAGCGCGGCAGGAGGTGATCAGAACGTCATGGCAAATTACTTGCCGGCCGCTTTGACCCCAATCGCCCAGACCTGGCTAACGGGAATCCCAGAGAACTCTATTGAGTCTTGGGACGACCTCCAGGAGCAGTTCGTTACCAATTTCCAAGGGACCTATGAAAGGCCCGTGGGGAGATGGGAGATTGGACAGCTACACCGGCACAAGAACGAGTCTCTTCATGAGTTCATCAAGCGCTTCCCCAAGAAGAAGAACGAGATCCGGGACGTTTTAGAACAAACCGTCATTGATGCCTTCTTCGCTGGATGCAAATCCGAGGAACTGATCAGGCAGAGGAGTTGATCAAGCAGATGACCCAGGACCCCCGCGTAATCTGAAAGCCATGTTCACTATGGCGGACCAGGAGGCCGAAGCCGAGGAGGCCATCGCGAATCATCGCGGAGGCAACGACGGAGGCCCCAAGAAGAAGCCTAACAATGAGCAAGGCAAACCCAAGGACAAGAAGCAAAAGGGGGACGAGATGGTCGTCAACATGGAGCGCAACCGACCAAAGCCCCCAACGACAACGACTACAAAAAAGTGATGGATTCGGTATGTCCCTTCCATCCTCGAGGAAAACACTCTGCCAAAGACTGTCTTATTCTGTAGAAGTTAGTCGAGAATTCAAATCAGTCGGCCAAGGGCGGTCAAGGCAAAAAACCCGATGGAGATTACCAGGACGCCGAGCGCGAAATCAGCTACATATTCGGGGGCTCCGATGCGTACGAGTCCAAGCGGAAGCAAAAGCTTACCACTCGGGAGATCAACGCTATCATGCCTGCGACACCAAAGATCTTGCGCTGGTCTGAGGTGCCCACCACCTTCGACCGATCGGACCATTCGGACAGGATCGCCTTCCCTGGGAGGTATCCTCTGGTGCTGGACCCGGTCGTGCGAGGAAGCAAACTCAAGAGGGTTCTGGTCGATGGCGGGAGCGGCATCAACGTCCTTTTCGTCAAGACCCTGGACCAGATGAATATTCCACATTCCGAGCTACGGCAGGGATCATCGCTGGTCCGAGGTGCCCATCACCTTCGACCGATCGGACCACCCGGACCGGATCGCCTTCCCCGGGAGGTATCCTCTAGTGCTGGATCCGGTCGTGCAAGGAAGCATGATAAAAGGGGTTCTGGTCGATGGCGGGAGCGGAATCAACGTCCTTTTCGTCAAGACCCTGGACCAGATGAATATTCCACGTTCCGAGCTACGCCAGGGATCATCTCCTTTCCACGGGGTAATCCACGGGACGTCCGCGATACCACTCGGACAGATCTCTTTGCCCGTCACGTTTGGGACTAAGGATAACTATCGGACCGAGAGTCTGAGCTTCGAAGTGGCTGATTTCGAGACGGCATATCATGCCATCTTGGGAAGGCCGGGGATTGCCAAATTCATGGCGGTTCCCAACTACACTTATTTCGTCTTAAAGATGCCAGGTCCCAATGATGTAATCACCCTCCCTGGTGACATTAAGCAGTCCCTGCTCTGCAACAGCGAGAGCTGTGAGATGGCGCAGGCACTGGACTCGTCCACCGAGATGGAGAAGATCGACGGGTTGGAGCTCACACACATCCTCCGCCGCGACAACGAAGCAGCAGACAAGCTAGCGCGGATGGGATCCACTCGGGCTCAGGTCCCGAGTGGTGTTTTCGTCCAAGAGCTACGCGCACCGTCCATCAAGCTACCACCTGCACCGGGAGAAGATCAAGAGAAGCAGCCAGAACCCGATGCAGAGGTACTCACAATCAACTCCAGGTGGACTCAGCCTTACTTAGATTATCTTCTTCGTGATGAGCTGCCCAAGGATCGAAGCCTCGCCGAGTGCATTACACGCCGAAGCAAAAGCTACAAGGTAGTCGGGGACAAGCTTTACGAAAAAAGCAGTTTCGGGGTACTAAGGCGTTGCATATCCGAGCAAGAAGGCAATGATCTACTCAACGAAATCGACTCAGAAGAATGCGGGCACCACGCAGCAGCCAGCACCTGGTGGGCAAAGCCTATCGGCAAGAATTTTTCTGGCCAACCACGGTCACAGATGCAGAAGACATAGTACGCAGATGTGACAGGTGTCAGTTCTTTGCACGGTAGATTCACATGCCGGCCCAAGATCTACAGAGGATTCCGATCTCTTGGCCCATCACCGTCTGGAATCTGGACATGGTGGGCCCCTCAAGCGAGCGCAAGGCGGATTCACTCATCTCTTCGTCGCCATTGACAAGTTTACCAAGTAGATCGAAGCCAAGCCAGTTGCTGTCATCACGACGGCCAAGGCATGTGAGTTCTTCCGGGACATCGTTGTGCGTTTTGGCGTACCCAATCGCATCATGACCGATAATGGCGTTCAGTTCAAGAGCAGCGAATTTTAAGATTGGGGCCAGGAGCTGGGCATCAAGATCTGTTATGCCTCGGTGGCCCACCCAAGAAGCAATGGACAGGTTGAGCGCGCCAATGGATTGGTGCTACAAGGGCTCAAAGCCCGAATATTTGATCGCCTGAAGCCGTACGCTACGCGCTGGGTCAAGGAGTTGCCTTCGGTGCTCCGGGGGCTCAGAACGACCCCAACTCGAGCAACCGGGCAGACACCATTTTTCCTAGTATATGGCTCGGAAGCGGTCCTCCCGACCGAATTGAAGTTCCGGTCCCCTCGGGTCGCCGGTTACAACGATAATCAGTCGGATGAACCAAGGTGTGAAGACCTCGATCGGCTCGAGGAAGCCAAGGAAGCAGCAACGATCCAGTCGGCAAAGTACGGGGCCTTGCATTCTCCAAGGGAGATCTGATCCACCGAAGGAATCAGAAGCACGAGCACAAACTCTCCCCACTCTGGGAAGGCCCCTACGTGATCGCTGAGGTGACCCGCCCGGGGGCTTACCGGCTACAATGTGAAGATGGATCTGCAGTGCCCAATACCTGGAACATCGAGCAGCTACGTCATTTTTACTCTTAAAGTCAAGTATTCCAGCAGCATGTAATTAGTTTCCCTTCTTTTGACTCGCTACTTGGCTGTAAACGACCAAGCAGTAAGTCGGGGGCTACACTAAATAGTGTGCGGAGTCAACCACACCCTATCTCATTAATAAAAGTTATTTTCTCTTTACATGTGTTGATCAAATTCGAGTGTTATGAAAATTCTTGAGTAATGGCGCCTTTACATCCCAACGACGATGTTTAGCTACTCCGTTGTTGCATGGGGAGAAAGCCAAGTGCTACTTCCTAGCACTCGGGGGCTGGGCCAGTCGGCAGATGCGTTTCATGAAAAAGGATAAAGCGTACTATTCGGATAAACAGGATCACTAGTATTGAGGATCAACCAAGTGTTTTCATTACAGACACATCTACAAGTCTAGTTGTTCTACTATCTGAATGGCAGTTGGACGAACCTCTTCTAGTAAAGTGGTGGCCTCCTCTTCCGTGCAAGCAAACCCGTCCTTCACGGCTTCGCAGTCCAGACGGGGGAAGTTTGATTTCGCGATGGCGAGGCCTTGGCAGGTACATGTTATCGCGGCCTCCCGTGTGAAGACCTTGATCCGCTCAGGGATAGCGTCGAGATAGGCCACCAGGAGGTCGGGATCTTTCCGCGGCTCCTCATCCGGGTAAAGGCATTGAAGCACCGGGGCTATTCCCGTCGAATACCGGTGGTGAAGCTCTGTGTAACCAGTCGGGCGTGGCGTATCAGTCGGACTTCAGTGGGGATGAGCCAGAAGAGCCAGTAAGGAAAAGTTACCTTCCAACTCTTTAGCCGTTTTCTCTGCTTGAGTGTTGGCTTGGCAGACTTCATCCTCCAAAGCCTTTTGCCTCGCCTCCAGAGCTACATTTGATGACAAATACTGAAGATTATTAGCTATGGAGCATTCTTTCTAGAGATTTAGCACAGACAGGGGTCTATACCTCGGTTTATGTTGGACTCTTCCACGTGGCAGAATCGGAGCTCAGTGACCTCGCGGTGGAGCTCCTCAATCCGGCCGTGGTATTGTGACTTAATGGCGTACAACGCGTTGTCAAACTCGTCGCGTGTTTTCAGCTCGCCTACCGTTTTCTCCATGCATCGGGTCTTCTGCTTCGACCTCTCCTTCATGCGCTGCATGGAGAAGGGAGGGATATAAGTGGGATTCCCCCATGCAAGATGAGGATTCGCAGAAGAAAAGAGCTTTATCTTGTATATCTCGGCTTGAATTGCAGTCACATGGTCCAGCACCTCCCATTCCTCGGCTTCCTGCCCGTCGTCGTCCCCGTAGTCCTCCATCTCCTTCCTCCATTTCAGTCGGAAGGGTAGAACGTGAGCTTTGGGGGAGGGGCAAGGAATCTCCTCGATTTCTGGTTCTGAGCTCCCTGGAGCCGGAGCTAGGATTTTCCCCTCCCCCGACGAGGATGGGCGACTGGAAGAGGATGGGCCGGAGCATTGGCAAGGCGCGGTGGGCTGAGCCGAGCGCCCAGAAGGTTGGGGCTTAGCTTGGCAATCGGACTTTGAAGGCGCCGAGGCTGGCATCTCCTTGTCATGCGAACTTGGTGGCTCATCATCATCAACTGGTTTTCTAAAAGCATTCGAAGACCGTTCAAGACACACATTTCTGTGAATTATGAAGTTACGGCGTCGCAAAGGAATACCTGTGTGATGGGACGTACTTCATCCTGAATCGGAAGCCTGAATCACTACGGCGTGGACCAGAAGGCTTCTCCGCCCCCGACGCAGTGCTGGGTCGGCTGATTGGGGAGACGGAGGGCTTGGAGGCTACTTGGCTGGAGTCGGAGACGGCCTTGGAGCCGAGCGGCGGCGGCGCAAGAGCGGAACGTCATCCTCGTCATCATCCTCGTCCGAGTCCCTTGAAGCGACCCCTTGCCTTTCTTGGCCGGAGGAGCACCAGTCGAGCCCTCAGTAGGACGCTTGCGCGGTGTTTCCTTGTGGTGCGGAGCTTCGGGGACCGGATAAGTGGAGAAGAAGGCTTCACGCCCCTACAACATATTAGATTACATTAATTCCGGCCCTACATTAAGAAACTGCGGTCGAGTTGAGGAGGATCTTTTCCTTACCGCTGGTGGCAAATATCCCAAATGGTACGGAGCCGGGCACTCTACGCGAATTATTTTCGAGCCCGGAGCGAAGAGTTCGGCCACTCGGCTAATGATTTCCTTCTGCGAAAGGTTCTCATTGGATTCTCGAGTGGTATCTTGAGGCCCCGAGTACTCAAAGGCGAAATGAACCCTCTCTTTTATGGGCTGGATACGGCGGTGGGTGTAGCTCCACACCACCCCAATGCCGGTCAACTCAGCAGACTTAGCTCTGTGGAGAAGAACAAGAAGTTCCTTTACTTGGCCTCTCTCGTCATCGGTGAGGAGAGAAGACCAGGAGGGATGGACTGTGGGGCACTCGCCGGAGAAAGAAGGAAGGGCCGGGGGAGAGTTGGCATAGTAAAACCGCTCCGAGTGCCAGCCCTTATTGGAGGTTCTCAAAAGAAGATCAAAATAATGCTTTCGGGCCCCTTCCCGCAATTGAAACCCCGCGCCGCCGGCGGCTTTGGGAGAGTTCTTGTTAGGAAAGGGCTTAAGAAGATAGAGGAATCTGAATAGGTCGAAATGAGGAGCGATCCCCAAATAAGCCTCACAGACATAGATGAAAATCGCAATCTAGAAGACAGAATTGGGATTCAAGTGCGAAACCTCGATCCCGTAGAAATGAAGCAATCCCCGGAAGAAAGGAGAGCAGGGAAGGCCAAAGCCATGAAGAAAAAAGGACTCGAATACTACTACCTCGTCTGAGCGAGGGGTGGGGCAGGATTCGCCGCCGGCGGCGCGCCAAGACACAAACCCTTCGGAGGGGAGCACGCCAAGGGAAACCAGCTTTTGTAGCCTCCGTTCGGTTATGATGGACTTCATCCACTCCTTCCCACTCTTAGCGATCTTAGGGGTGGCGGGAGAAGGTGGAGTCATTATAATCGGAGACGGGTGGCGGCGGAGGTGGCGACGGAGAAGAACCCTAGCGGCGGAGTTCGCTGGGAGAAGCTAGTTGACTGGCGTGAAAAATGAGCGAGGTGAACTAATTTCGTTCTCCTGTTCCTAACTTATAGCAGCAGGCAGTGTTTCGCATTCTGGGTCGGGCCTTAGTCTAGCGCTGGATGCGGCCTTTTTGAGGAGGGTTTGGGCTAAATCACTCGGCTGGCCGAGTGGTTCCTCCCGAGAGGCCTGCGTTAAGTGCCGACTGCCAGTCTAGGAGCGGGCGGCCCTAACTACCCGGACGAAGCGATGTTGCGGATTCAAGATCAAATCAAGGTGAAGCAGTATTGCAGATTCAAGATGAAGAGGAAGACATCTGGATTCCCAAAAGTTTTTCATTAAAAGGCACTCAGGCCTGTTTACATTTTCTCCGTGGCGCAGCACATCGAGCTAAGGCTCATCGCTGGCTTGCGGAGCAAAGAGAAGATGAATCACTGTGATGACCACTTCACATCAAGGATGGCGGAGACGAGAGCATCCTTCAGTGGAGTGCGAACTACATAAAGTCGCGGGTGGCCGCTCACCAAAATCCTAATGGAACTTTGGGTTATGCCTTCCGCGTACTCCTCCCGCCATTGCTGCCAGCGGGTCACCTTAACGGCGCTGGCTGCGGTGGCGCGGGCACGGAATCTGGCGATGGCGGCCTCCCATTGATCCATAATTTTTGTTCGAAATTCCGATTGATCGGTGGTGAAAGGAGGAGAAGACGGAAACTCAAAAACTCAAAAGCTGGTGGTGAAGTAGTACTCTGCCCCTGGGATTTCTTTCATACACCGAGGGAGTTCAAAGGGCGCGCCTTGTAATCCATTTTGAATACAGTAAAACCATCATGGCGATGGGACGGAAGTGGATACGAATACGATTTCCGACGGAAACGCGTGTTCCTCTGGCTGTGTGAGAAAAGGGCGCGAAAACGCTTCGCCTCCCCCTAATTGGGCTTGCGCTAAAACTGCAAAGGGCAACCCCCTTAACAGGCTTTCTTAACACGCCGCTAACGGCGGCAATGTGTTAAAATCGAGCCTAATTCGGCCTCGGTGCACCCTGGAGGGTATACGACCGGAAGCGCGAAAATTAAAAGTATTTCACGGCATACCCCATGCTGGGTCACTAGCCAACTTCGCATGCTCGATGTTGGGTGTTGGTGAAATTTGGGTTCAATTTCTTGAGATATGCCTTTATAAGGTCGCCAGTTGTATACCGCTACCCGGGTACAAATATCTCTCGGCAAAATTGCATCCAATCGGTACGCCCCGAGGGGCCTATGCTGATCCCTTCCCTGGTTGGGACAGGTACCACTCGGCTGAAAGGTGTGCCCCATGCTGGGCCGAGTGCTGGCTCTTACAAGCTAAGGCCAGGCACCTGACGCTGATATCCTTTCCAACGCTGAAATTACGGCATGCTGTAAGACAGAAGTCGAAATGGCGTGGCTTAAGGCACGCCCCTTGATGGGCCAGCTGCTAGTTTTGCATTGCAAGAGTGTGTGTCAAGTAGCCGAATCCATCTGTTGAGGTGATGCGCCCAACGGGCCGAATAAGCTGGAGTTTGATACTACCAATCCAGCATTGTTTCAACACAAAAACTTAAGATTTCTTGAGTTCTTTACAATCTCTTTTCAGATTACAGGAGATATTGGCGACACCAGTCGGCCGGACATCTGATTCGATCGTAAAGCACTCGGGGGCTACTGTGGACTGTATGGGCCTCGGGTATCCTCTAGAAGGCCCATGAGGGAGCAGATAGGGGGCGATCCAAGTCGGCCAGCTGAAGATGGAGACCACTCCGGTTATACGCGCCTTGAGCCCCAAGGAAGTTCTTGAGGATATGATCTATCTCCATGTAATTTGCAGATCAACACATGCATGACATGTAACAGCATAACAGAATTAGCTACCGTGTATCACATGCTATCCTGTAACTCTATTCCCCCTACACTATATAAAGGGAGGGGATACAGGCCATCGGCACAGCGACATCGAAGGATAGAATCATCCATATTGCACGGTATCATCTTGCATCCCGCATCTTGATCCACCATATAATCCCAGAACATAGGAAGTAGGGTGTTACCTCCTCCGTTGAGGGCCTGCACCTGTCTAACCCCATCTTGTGTTACCATCTGATTTAGTTCTTGATTAGCGTCCCCTCGTACAAATTCATTGCCAGCGGTGACCCCCCAGTTAGTCACCAGTCGACACTTCTCGGCAACCAACAACGCCGCGGAGTATGAAGCCCTCCTTGCCGGGCTGAGGGCTTGCCAGTATCTTGGCATCAAGCGACTCACCGTCAAGGAAGACTCCCAACTTATCGTCCAGCAGGTCAACAAGGAGTATCCGTGCTGCGATGCTTCTATGGCGTGTTACCTGGCAGAAGTGAGGAAGCTAGAGAAACACTTAACGCATTTCAATGTTCTCTACGCCCCAAGGAAAGACAACGCCTTGGCCGATCAACTCTCCAAGATCGGTTCCTCCCGGTCGCCTGCCAGGCAGGAGTGATCCTTGAGCACATCTATAAGCCCTCTATAACGTCCCCGGACGAGGCAACGGAACCGCCCTCTAGCGTTTCCATCCTGGAGCAAGCACCGGATTTGATGATGCCATTCATTCAGTACCTGGAGTGTGGGACATTGCCCTAGGATCAAGCTGATTAGACTCGGCTAAAAAGGAGAGCTTCTGCCTACAGCATGGTGGACAACTCCCTCTACCGTAAAGGTGCTCTCGGTATCCTGACCAAATGCATAACTTGGGAAGAAGGCAGATTCCTCCTGGAAGACGTGCACAACGGCATGTGCCGTGCCCACTCCTCACATAGGACCCTGGTTGGAAAAGCCTTTCGGATGGGCTACTACTGGCCCATGGTTTTGCAAGATGCCCGTGACCTGGTGACCCGCTGCAAAGCATGCCAATTTCATGCCCGGAAAAGCTTGCTGCCCGCACAAGCCCAATAAACCATACCAATCTCTTGGCCTTTCTCTTCCTGGGAGATTGACCTCCTCGGTCACTTTCCTCGGGGAGTGCGTGGTGGCGAACACCTCTTCATAGCCATCAACACATTCATAAAGTGGATCGAAGCTATGGCCGTATCCTCTATCACATCTGAGGCCGCCCGACGATTCTTCAGGGGTAACCTGGTTACCCGGTTAGGAGTCTTGAGTCGCCTCATCACGGACAACGGTACCTAGTTTACCAGTGAGCTATTTCGGGAGTATCGTGATGAGGTTGGCAACTAGATCTGCTTCGCCTCTGTCAGTCATCCACAGTGCAATGGGGCAGCTGAACGGGCAAATAGCCAGATCTTACAAGGCATCAAGCGCCAGATAACAGACGCTCTCAACGAGCACGGGCGAGGATGGGTCGACGAGCTCGACTCCGTTCTCTGGTCAGTACGTACCACAAGTAGCCGGGCTACGGGGGAAACTCCCTTCCAGCTCGTCTATGGTGCGGAAGCCGTCCTCCCCGCTGAGCTGGTGCTTGGTTCGCCTCGCGTCACTGCGTTCCATAACAACAATCAGGAAGACGGCAGGCTGCTCAAGCTCGACCTCCCGGAAGGTACCAGGCAACAAACCCTGCTTCGCCATACCATCTGCCAGCAAAAGCTCAGGCGCCATGTAGCTAAGCGCATCAGACCAAGGGAGCTATCAGTCGGTGTTCTCGCTCTGCGTCTCATCTAGAACTTAGCCGGCGTCAACAAGCTTTCCACCGCTGGGAAGGACCCTACACGGTCGTATCGGTGCCACGCCCGAGGGCTGTAAGCTTAGCTACGGAGGACGGACAAGAGCTAGCCAACTCCTGGAACATCGAGCATCTCCGTAAGTTCTATGCTTAGTGTTTTTTTGTTTTCTTTTTTGTTCTTTTTCTCTCCCGCGAGAGCTCTTTCTTTGGAGTCAGTTGTGCCTGCTTTCGGTCAACTTGTTAGGCCCAGATCATGCTGTACTTGAGCTACCCCGTGTACTCTCTGCACTTATCTGCGCGCTATTTTCAATAAGAACAATGCCCTGGGTTGCACACAGCATTTTCTTCTACCGTACCGGCTTGATTTGTGTGGCGCGGCACAACAAACGTCACTGGGATTGAATTAACATAGCCCTAGCCCCATGAGAAAACACCAAAGTAAGCCGACACAAGCTCACAGCCCGGCACCTCTCATGACTGGGTCTCGAGCACGCCTAAGTATTTTTCATGACCTAAATGGCAATGCTAAAGCCAGACGATCACTGTCTTGCGTTACTTCTCTTGTAATCGTGCACTTACCGGCCGCATCCCTGCCCGGCAAAGTACACCCGGGGGCTAGAGAACGAAGTAACAGTCAAAATCTTTTTCCTAAAAGAGATTTCATTCCATTTCGCATTATTTTCTCTACCAGTCCACTCGCGTTCTTGTGTTTTCACATGCAGGAAAGGAAGTAGAGGTAAAGGAAACAAGAGGGAAGGTAGCAAAAGACATCTTTTATTGCCAAAATTTGGAGGGTAGAACGCTTACAAGACTACTGGCCCCCGGCCAGTTTGTCCTTAAGGGCGTCCCTCTCATCCTCCAGCTCCAGGATGCGCTTCTTGATCTCCCGGGCTTCCCTGGCTTGTTCCCGGGCTCTCCGAGCATCCTCCTGGCTGGCACGGAGCTCCTCGGTGAGGTCCTAAAGCCGCTTCTTCAGCTCCTCCACCGGCGCGGCCTGCTTCTCAGTGGTGTTGGCGCGAGCCGTCTCCTCTTGGTGGCGACGGTGGAGGTGGTCAGCCTCTTACACCTGGCTCCTTAAGGTCTCCGTGTCCGCCCAGGCAGCACAAGCAGCTTCCTCCACTTTCTTCTTCTCCTCCCAGTAACGGAGGCACAGCTCCTCGTACTTGCGCACCTCCCGAAGCGCTTGTTCCAGCTCAGCAGGGTCTGCCCGGAGTGCGGCATCCCTCTCTGTTCGCAAGGCCTTGACCTTCTTGCGGAGAGCAGCCTCTGGGGTCAATGCCTGCTCCGTCTCTGTGAACAGGAGATCAAAAAGCTAGAAGAAAACAACTCTGTTAGATACCTGGCTGCATAAATACTACAGACAGTGGATGGCCAGCGAGTCCTACCTCCTGCGCCTTATCCTGCAAGTTCTTCCGGAGCATGGAAAGTCGCTCCCTGTCAGTGACCGGGGATATCGCTTCATCCCCCTTCTGCACATCGATGTCCGCCGACGCCGGTACTCCAGATCCCATCAGCAGGGTCCAGGTGGATGTGCCAGTAGAAGAATTCGGCTAGGCTAGAACCTGCCCGAACGAGGAGAAGACCAGGCGAGTGGTGTCACCCTCATTAACTGAAGGCCCTTCAGGCCAGGCATCACTCTCCGGCTCCTCGGGCACCTGCTTGCCCATCCACGCCGGCGGGTCGGCGCTCCCTGCTAGCCTGCCGTCGTCACCTATTCCCAAGGACACGATGAACCGCTTTGTCAGTCTCTTGGCGCATTCCATAAGCCCTGGAACCACCCCCGCGTGGTAAACAGGACGAATCTGATAACTAAAACTTGTTTGCAGGAGCTGGAAAAGGTTTACCTCCGGTGGTGCCCGGCAGGCTCGACGTTTGCCCGGGGGCTATGGCAGCCGCCTGCTGCTTCCCTGCAGCCCCTGAGCTCCCTTTGGTGGAGTCTGTCGGGGGATCCCCGGCAGACGGCGCACGCGGAGGACGGCTTCCGCGTCCCGCC
This sequence comes from Raddia distichophylla, assembly GCA_005191435.1. Taxonomy (NCBI): domain Eukaryota; kingdom Viridiplantae; phylum Streptophyta; class Magnoliopsida; order Poales; family Poaceae; genus Raddia; species Raddia distichophylla. The sequence continues at coordinate 71,557 of SPJY01032634.1, forward strand.
ACTTGCTTCTGCTTCTTCCTCTGCGGGGGAGTGGGTTGCGCGGGTTTCTTGCTTCCCCCTGTAGCCTTGCTTCGGGTGGAGCTGGACGCCTTGCTCAGCGCCTTTGGCGATGGTGAAGGTGCCCGTCCCAGCGTAGCGGCAAGCTCCTCCACCTCCTTCATCAGCTCCGCCCCCTTATTGGAGACGGTCTCGCTTCAACAGCAACGGTTGGATGCGCTGCTCACTCTGCATGGCGTGGGAGATCAGCTGTAATCTCTCCCAGTGTGCGGGGTGTGCCCGGATGAACTCCCTAGTCCAGGTACATACCTCATCATCATCATCCTCGTCCAACAGGACGGGACGATCCGACTCATCCCCGTCCAAAGTTTCCCCTGCTTCCTCTTCGCCTTCTTGGCGGCCTTAGGCATAGCCGTCTGCCGGCTAGACCTTCGCCTTGGGGTAGGCGCCGTCGTGGCCTGCTCCGTGGTGGTCTCTTCCGTCTCGTCCTCTTGGGTGGGTGTGGCCTCCTCCTCGCCCTTAGCGGCAGGGATGTCCTCCCCTGCCTACGAGGCCCTGATGGCCTCTGTTTCCCGATAGAGGGCCTCGTTCTCCTGGCAAGGGAAAGAAAGAAAGGGGATGAACCAAAACGGACCGAGCAAAAGAGAAAGCTCGAGGATGCAAGTACCAGGGAAGGGTTGCTTACCGACGAGCCCCCGACCTTGACGTTACCGGCCACGTTCTATAACATCCCAAATTATTAACTAAATTAATTTTAAAATTTGCATCATGGCATGCCATAGCATCTCATTTGCATTACAAAATATTTTTGAGTGTTGGAAAAATATTATGAAGTATTTTGAAAAGAATTTTTTTAAAGATAAGAAAGAGTGCTATTTGAAAATATTGAAAAAAAATGTTTTGTAATTTGAATAAATTATTGCCAAAGGTGAAAATGTATTTTATAGACTTATAAAAATCATCTTTTAATCATTTTGGTAAAAGTTTTTTTTAAGGAAACTTTTCCAGCAAGATTGTGCATGTTACTAAAATTTTCAAAGAAAAATTCCTTGTTTGAATTTATAAACTCCTCATGGCATAAGCATTCTTATTGTGCCTTAAAATTGTTTTGCAAAGGTGGTTAAAAATAATTTTCAAAGTTTGTCAAAACCTTAGCAAGTGTTTCAAACTAAAATTCTTTTGGAGGATGTAGTTTTCTTCTAAAATCTAAAATTGGTCTAAAGAGTTTTGAAAATGGAAATTTGTAAAATTATGAAATTTACAAAAAGGTTGTTTTTAAATAAAACACCTTTTATGAAAATGAGGTTTACAAATTTTGAAATTTGGAAGGAGTTTTGGAAATTTTTTAAAGAGGGAAAAACCATTTGAAAAATTCAAATAAAAGTTTGGAAAGTAAAAAAAGAGAGCTTTGAAAGAGTTTGAAAAATCAAAATGAATTTCAAAAATCCTTTTCTAACATCAAATGGGCTCAAGCCTATCTACCCCACTCTCTCTCGTCCCTTCTCTCTCCCCTCACCCCTCACCCGTGCCTTATCTCTCCCTGCGCTCTCTCCCTCCTCTCTGCCCCCACCTGCAGGAGGGACACGCAACCGTAGCTGCTGCGCCGCGCCATGGAGAATTTTGCTTATTTGCCACTCCCAACAATGCGCATCTCTTATTTGCCACCCCGGAGATTGCCATAGTAAATTTGCCATCCCTAACAGTGAGCACCTCCCTAATACATCATTTTCAGCCATTTTAGGGGATTTAAGCCATTTTTGACCCCATTTGACATACCTGCCCACCGCAAATGACTCTTTTGCCCCCGAGCCACTTCTTGTGAACACCTGGTGCAGCCAAACCAACTCAGATAGTCACAGCCTGAGTCTCTTCTCTTCAAAATCCCCACCGCCTCCTCACCCTCCTCACCTGCGATAGGGCTGCGGCGGCGGCTCCTCCCGGCGACGGCGGCGGCTCCTCCTCCCGGCGGCGCCCCCTCCCGCTGGCAACCGCGCCGCCTCCCACGGCGGCGCCCCCTCCCACGGCGGCTCCTCCTCCCCCGGCGGCGCCCCCTCCCCCGTCCCACGGCGGCTCCTCCTCCTGACTACTTTCACATGTTCATTAGGTAACCTATAACTGATGTAATTGATCAATTTCGGAACTGATCAATTTCTGAACACAAGTAATGCTTATAATAATCATCAATTATGCAAAACGAAGATTTCTTATCTATTCAGTTGAATCAGGAGATTTTCAGAGATCACTGTACTTGTCATGAAGTTTGTTGTGTTTATTCAATCAGTTTGTGATACCTTTTAGTTGTACAAGTGTATCAACCTGTTAAAGTTTGTAGCTGCATCCAGGTTGTGTGTCTGGTAATTGGTCATTTTAGCTGAATTATAGCAATTCTGTTCATTCTATTTGCATGTATCGGGCCCGGTGTTTTCTTTGTTTATATTTCCATGTATTCTCTGTCTGCAAACAAAAAATTACATTATATTTTCCCTGTATTTATAGCCAATGTGTGAAGAGCTGGAGCTGATGGTTCAATTTGAAAGAATTGGGATTCAGGGCTGCTGTGATTCAATTCCGAAAGCTGATGCATTGTGTCAGTGAAATGGTGTTGAATTAATTCAGTTTAATAGCGATATGCTACCAGTTTGAAAGCTGATTATATATGTTCATGATTGAGGATCCAGATATGTATATATGCTGAGGCTTGCTGCTGCAATTTCAGAAAGTTACACCTGCATGTCTGAATAAAAATAAACTATTTCATCCAACCTAAGAATTTTGCTGGAAGAAAATGATGATTTAAAATCCATGTTGTGCACTTATGGAAATAGTAGGACCAGAGATACCTTGGCCTCTTGTTCCAATGATTAGGCAAATACTCCTCAAAGTGGATCAGAAATCTTCATAGCAAAGTGGCATGCTGAATAACTGACAGTTAGTAGAAACAATGCAAACTGTGCAACACAGATTTTCAAACTATATCAGATAGCATTTTGATAGCAAAAGCATCATACATATAGCAAAAGAAAGCTTTACAGAAGCTTATCAAATGTGTGCATTGCAATGATACATTCCATCAAGGTGGACAAAAGCCAAATTACAGGACATTCATATTCCATCAGGCATGATCACAAGCCATATGACAATTGAGCAAAAGCATGAGGTTTTGGCACAAGCCATATTACATTAAGCAAAAGCATGAGGTTCTTCTGGACATCAGCTCATAATAGCAGCTTTCTTTGCAAGAGCCTTTCCCTCTGCAGAGTAATATGGGAAGATGCTAGTCAAGCTGCAAGTCAAGCTTCTAGTCAAGCTGCAAGTCAAGCCAAGCTTCTGGACATGAGGTTTTACTCTGCAGAGTTTGTACGCTTTCCCCACAAGATATGATAACTTCCATGCCCTAGGATTGCCGGAAGAAACATCATAACAAGATCTATCAGAAGACTAACCCTGAGATTGCCAAGGTCAGTATAATACCCTAGGAGGCTTCGGTGATACCCGACCAATGTACACATGGTCATAATAATAATGATAATGATAATTCTCGTGGGCATCCCAAAGGTGTTCCCCCCAGCTCTACACCGGCGAATAAAAGCCAGGACGGACACCGGTGCAAGGACCATCGTAATCTCAACATTACGCCTCATCTAAATCAAGCCCGTCCCATTCCAGGCTTGTGGTCGCACGGGAAATACTTGGGTGAGCATGACACAAGCATCGGTCCTTAATCTCGGAGCAGCCACATTCCTCATTCCAAAAACCAAATAGAACGTCATCCACCATACCAGCCAATGGCTGCTCCCGATCCCATTATATTAGTTGGTCAAGTTTTAGTTAAGTGTAATGATATCCAACAACCCACCAGCACTTACCATCTCGAAGAAGTCTCAACAATAGTAATTGAATCCAAGGTTCTAAAAATCCTGATTAATCCCCGATAAGTCCCCGATTAATCTCTAGTCGATGGTCCTCCGATTAGGACTGACTACCGATTAATATCGATTAATTCTGATTAGTGCCGATTTATGTGTCCGATTAATCCCGTTTAACCCTAGTCCCCACCTTGCCGCCCGACTAGCGACTTTTAGAACCTTGATAGAATCTCAACAGTATCCTCATCGTACCCATACCAACCCAAGCATGGCTAAGCACTAACCCTAAAATTATTTTGGGCTAATAATTATACCTAATCCTAGGGTTAGGGTTTTGGGAGTGGTTGCATGTCGAAAGGTATTAATTAACATGCAATGGGTACAACTAAATTTAAATACAACCAGATAATTAACATAGCAATTTTGAATTGAAAGTGCTAATGAAACTAGGAGGTGGCTACGGGAGACTTGCCTTCATTGAAGTTCTGTTCCTGCAGGAAGTCGATGACGTGGGAGGCGTGAACAAACTCCCCACCTTCGGTTCCAGGTAATAGCATACGATAAAACGGAACGAATCACACAAACAATACAAACATCCATAAATATGCATATAAAAGTTTTAGAAAAAAATCATGATGAAAAGATATGATTTTTATGAACCTACAGAAATTGGAATCACAATTTTTAGAGCTAGTATGCATTTTTAATGCATTTTAAATCATGCACATGAAATGAGGGGCCAAGGGTGGTCTAACAATTTTATTTGTGAAAACTTTAATAGAAACAGTGGCTTTTTATAACTTTATAAAATCCAGTACAACATAAACTATTTTTGAGAAATTTTCCATGAATTGTAGAGCTCATTTACTATTTTTACTAAAATCATTTAGTTCATTTGCAATACAATTAAATTAGAAAAGCTAGAGAAAAAATGGGTAAAAGAACTCGGGCCCGCCTCGGCCTTACTGGGCCTCGGCCTTACTGGGCCTCGGCCCAGCTTTCGCGCGCGTGCCCACAGCGCTGCGGGGGGCAGCCCGTGAGGCTGACAGCCCGGGCCCGCGAGGTCAGAGAGAGAGGAGAGGCAGATCTGGGCCGTAAACCGCAGATCCAACGGCCAGGAGGCCGTCTTTTTTCTCCGCCCGAGGCTGGGGCACGGGAGGCAGGGGAGAGGGAGGCGTGGGTGCTGCGGGAAAGCTCGCCGGCAACAGGAACCCCCGGAGCTCGATTGATCCGGCGAGGAGAGCGAGAACGGAACTCGCCGAGACAGACGGCGGCGACGGAGACACACAGTAGTGGCGGCGCGACGACAACTTGCGGCGGCGCAGCTACTGGCTTCGGCGAAAGCAACGGCGGAGGCGACTGAAGACCTAATTACCTGAGGCGAAACCAAGGCAGGCGCTAGGGGAGTCAGGTGGCGCGACGATGGCGGAGGAAACTCACCGGGGAAGCGGGACCATGGATGAACACCTTTGGGCGGCGCCGGATTCCGGCGAGCTGCGGGTCACGGGGAGCAAATGGGGCGGTCAGGGAGGAAGAGGAGAGCGAGGAGGAGCTCGAGGACACGACTAGGAGGGCGGGTGCTTAGCGGAGCGGCGGCGCGGCGAGCTCCCGAGCTCCGGGCGGCGGCTATGGCAAAGCAGCGGCGTCGAGAGGGGAAAAAGGAAGAGTGGGGCGGCTCGGCTTGGCTTATAATGGCACGGGGAAGGCGCGGCGTCCGCAGAGGAGCTGTGGCGCGCGGCGGGGGAGAGCGGAGCGCGATGGCCGCTTGGCAGGGAAACTCTGCGCAGCGGGAGAAACCGGGGCCGCGTGGAGGCGGTTTTGCAGGGAGCGGGGGCCATGGCGCGGAGAATTTTGCTTATTTGTCACTCCCAACAATGTGCACCTCTTATTTGCCACCCACAAAATGGCCATAGCAAATTAGCCACCCCCAACAGTGACGACCTCCCTAATACACCATTTTCAGCCATTTTAGAGGATTGAAGCCATTTTTGACCCCATTTGACATACCAGCCCACCGCAAATGACTCTCATTAGCATTGATTCAACAGCACTTAATGGGAGGTGGAATGGCCACTTGGCAGCAGCCACTGCCCTGGATGGTCATAACTGGATGTACCCTTTGACATTTGGCTTCATTGATGGAGAGACAGAGGATAATTGGTATTGGTTCATGAGTCAGCTACATGTAGCAATAGGTGATCTTCCTGTGCTTGCTGTTCATACAGATGCTTGTAAGGGGTTGGAGAGTGCAGTGAGTAGGGTGTTCCCTAATGCAGAGAAAAGGGAATGCTTTAGGCATCTAATGCAAAACTTTCAAAAAAGGTTCCATGGCAGCACAATGGGGGAGATGTTCCTTGTTGCAAGGGCATACAGGACTGAAGTTTTTGACAACCATATGGACAAAATTGGAGAACAATGCCCTACTGTCCTTCCATATCTGAGCAAACATCATTCCCTTCACTGGATGAGGAGCTCATTCAATCCTGGTTTGAAGTGTGATTACATCAACAACAACTTGGCTGAATGTTTCAACAACTGGATTAGAGATAACTGAGGCAAATGATTATGGTAATTTGGAACAAAAGGAGAAGAATTGGAGAGAGGCTTGAAGGAAGAATATTGCCTGCCATAATCCAACATCTAAAGGCAAGGACAAGGGGATTGGGACACCTCCATCTAGTCAAGTGTGATAGGATTTGTGCTGAGGTATGTGACAACAATGGTGCAAGGAATGTTGTCAGGACTTCAACACATGAATGTACCTATCTAGAGTGGTAGCATACAGGAAAGCCATGTGACCATGCTCTTGCTGTGATAACATCTGAGAACATGGCTGATATGAGTGATTTTGTACATGAGTATTACTCTGTGGTCAAATTCAAAACTGCATATGCTCAATTGATGGTGCCATTGCCTGACAAGTCCCATTGGCCAGAAGTGGACTTGTCTTTCGAAATGGGTGCCCCACTGTCAAGGAGAGGAGTAGGGAGGCAAAGGAAACATAGAATCAAAGGATGTCTTGAGGGGGGTTAGCAAGACTTCTGTCAAGGAGGGTGAGAAGAAGAAAACACACCTTAGAGGCCCTATAACATGTAAGAGATGTGGAGAGGTTGGGCATAGGCAGGCTAGCTATAAATGCCCATACAATGGTACAAAGCCTCCAAGGTATGGATGCATTGCAGTTCAATTCAAACTAAATAGCATGTTGCAAAGCCAAAAATACATTACAGCTATGTTACATTGCAGGAAGAGAAAGCCTAGGAAAAAAAGAGAGCAAGGCAAGATGAAAGGGAAGATGCTAGTCAAGTTACAAGCCAAGCTGCTAGGGAAGATGCTAGTCAAGCTGCAAGCCAAGCTTCTAGTCAAGCTGCAAGTCAAGCTTCTAAAAAGTTAACTTCCATGTAATATGGACATGAGGTTTTACTCTGCAGAGTTTGTAATATGGCCAAGCTGCAAGTCAAGCTGCTATTATCTTGACTTGCAGCTTTGTACAAGAAGCTGAATTACAAACTCTCGAAGCTTGACTTGCAGGGGTTTGGCTGTTTCCGGCCTTGGGCTGTGGTTATGATCTTGTTCAAACTTGGTTACTTTGAGATCGGGTTACTTTAGCAGTGAGAACCCTAGACTGGTTATGGATTTGAGAACTTGAGATTATTTATGAGAATTTATGCTATTATTATTACTGTTTTATTAATATGCCTTTAACTGTTAAGTAAAACTATTTTCCGCAAATGAACCAAATTACCCTTCTTAGTTTGAGCCCTAACTTGGCCCTTCCTAGGAGGCTTGCTAGCAGTAACATGCTAACCTCGCGTTTTATGCGGGGTTGTTTCTATCGTGAGCAGGTTTGGACGTTGGGACCTAGCAGGACGATGTTGCAGCTTTTCAGGAGCATACCCCAGACTACTAGTCGGTTTCCTCATCAGCAAGTGCCCGTGGCTTGATGGGTCACTGCGGTTTGTTATGTCTTTAGGGCATTAGTCAGATGTCGTCATCCTGTACTAATGTAACCCTTTGCTTCTGTCCATTGAACTCTAATGTATCTTTGTTTAGTTAAATCAATGCTAGCTTGATGCTTTACGTCTGTTTGACTGCGGGTATGTGCACTGATCCTTGGGACACGTACTGTTAACGCAGGGGATTCAGTTAAGTTTAACTGGGTCCCACATGTTCCAGGCAGTGTCCTCCGTGAGGAACTTACCCCACGGGGATCGAAACAGTGTGGTGGCTCTTGCTTCCACCCATTCCTTCGATGGAGCTGCAATCAAGCAAAGTACGGGAAGATTTCGTCAGCGAAGTTACCCGGAAACGTACAAAACTTACCCGGCAAGGTTGTGAGGGCGTCCTTACGTTCAATCACCCCCCAGGAAGGATCAGGCCACCCTCCCATCCTCCAGAAGGGTAGCTCCCGGCGCCGGAGCGGGCAGATCGCATTGGCCAGGTAGTCCCGGGCGATGTGCACCCCGGTGAGACCCCTATCCACCAGCGCCACGATCAGCGTGACCTGTCCCATCACCTCCTCGTTGTGTTCCGGGCGCGGGATCGGAGTCCACGGCGTGGGGACGTTGTCGCTGTAGAAGTGCTGTACTTCCTCCGGTACCCTCAGGTAGAACCACCTCTGGTTCCACCAGGAGATCGTGTCTCGGATAGGCAGTACCGGGTACCGGAACGGGACGTTGGTGCGCCGGCGCAACGTGTAGCAGGCCACTGACGCGTCCGTCTTCACTGCCAGCTGCTTCGCCGCTACCTTCCGCGCATCATAGAACTGGAAGAAGAGCATGGCTGTTGGCATTTCCTTCAGGTAGCCCTCACACAGATGCGTGAAGACCGCCATCATGAGGAAGCTGTTGGGCGGTAGATTCATCGCCCGCAGGTCCAGGCTGCCCATGAGATCAGCCACAAAGTGGCTCTCTGGGAGCCTGTAGCCGAACGAGGACGCCAGCTCGAAGCTGACGGTCTCGTCCCCCACAAAATATGGGGTCTCATCATCGCCCGGAGCCCTGAAGCTCCCGACGTCGAGCTCTCCATCCTCCACCAACTCTTCCAGGCTCTCCTGCGTGGATTGGCTCACCCCAAGGATGTCGATAGTGGCGGAAGGGGGGAGAGACAAAGAGAGCAAAAAAGACTGGATCGGATTGCGTGCGAGAGGATCTGGGCTTTCCGGGCTAAGATCTTATTGCAAGGGTGCAAGGAGATCTTTCCCTAGCAACACCTCCCTATTTATAAGGAGTTACCGCCTCCATGGATTCTTTATCTGCACGGAACGGTAAAAAACAGCTAGTTTGTTACCAGACGTGCCGCAGATTATGCGTGGTTCTGCCAGCGCCTCGCACCCAACGGTAACTTTCTGTTACTGCGCGCCTGCCAACGGTAACAAGCACGTTGTTGTGCGCCCGCTAACGGTAATTTCTCCCATAACCTTTTCCCGATGAAATCGGCTGGAAAATAACTAAGAGCTAGTCCCGGACTGGTTCTAAGTATTTTTCTGCCCGGTTTGTTTCCTGCTACCCGGTAGAGCTCTTGAAAGAATATGTGGCCGCGAGGGGGGTGAAGCGGACTACTAAGGATTAATTTAAGCTATTTTTTAGTTTTCTTATTGCTATTAGTCAAATTAGAATTCCCAAAGTGTAGAGTTAAACCTAATTTGACTAAGTAATCAACTACGGCTAATGAGAGCTAGCGTGAAGGCGAAAGTAGAAATCTAACCTAATAGCCGAAGCGATCACTAGTGCCATAGCCGAAGCAACAATATAGTGAATGTGTAGAAATGGTAAAAGGGAGGCTGACCAATTTTTTAACGAGGTTCGGCGCAAAGCACCTACTCCTCGATGCGGAATCTCTCAAAGAGAGACTAGGACCCTCAATCCACTTGGTAGGCTTTTAGGCCGATGGACCAAGGCTCGCCACTGACCCGGTACACTGAGGCTGAGTTCCGTCACAAGTCGACGGCTACTCAACACCCCGACGCCTTGGAAAGGCACCGACCTCCGCGAAGGAGGTGTTTGTACAAGCGACGCTTGACGGAGTTCGGTCTTCACGCGGAGACGACGGGGACTTGGTTGCTTGGTCGTCCCGGCAGCTTCCCAGAGTTGTAGACGCATGGCTTCCACGGTCTTCAAGCGCGGTGAAGAAGGAAGCACCCGGTTCCCGCACCGGGTGACCCCGCCCGTGGCGAGGGTTTCGTTGATGAAGTGGTTGTAGACGGTGTAGTGGTACGGTCTTGTCGAAGGCTTGGACAACGTAGCTCGGGAATGGCGAGGTGGAGGATCAACATCGGCAAGATGATCCCAAAGAGCACACACGAAGAACCAACTCACCTAGACTCTACCCGGAGAGACGACGATGAGTGCTCAATGGGACCAACCTGCCAGAAAAGAGACTTGCACCTATCGTGCTCGAGTCTGGACACGCATGCAACCAAAAGGCATTAAAAGAATTGCTAAGCAAATAGAGTCCTTTGGTTGACGTGGCACCAAATACCAAAACACCTAGACCTAGGAGTCCTATAATCGTACAATCTCCCCCTTTTTGGCAATTTGGTGACAAGACCCTGCAAAAATAATCTCCAAGCATACAAGAGTACATATATCTCATGGCAGGGGGTTAGTTGCATTAACCAATATCCAACGTCCAAGTTTTGAGCATGTTTGAGCCATAGCCATCTAAAGCACATCACAAGCCAGCTCAACGAACCTAAGCACATTCTAGTTGGTTTGGTGAGCAAATCCATTTGAGAGCAAGATACACATGCGAAAAGCATGAACATGCAATAAGCAAGATACAACCCACTAAATGGGACTATGAGTGAGCAAGATACAACCCTTTAGGAGGGACCAATCATGAGCAAGATACATATGTACATATGACCAGGAATTTCGAGCACAATTGTGAGCAATGATCTAGAGCAAAGCACAATCACAAGTCAAAGCAATAGCAAATGCGAGTAGGCTTAATTCCTAGATCCCCCTAGATCAATGCATGCCAAATTTGCTCTTTTGCTCTCATGGTCTCCCTCAACACATGCTCAAGCTACAACGAGGCATATTATTCTCCATCACTCCCTAGCCAGTTATTTAGCAATTGAGATTGGTTTTTGCAATTTTCCTCCCCCTTCTTGTAAGCAAAATGTAAAAAGATGACTAAACTGGCACTACTTTAGGGATGCACATGAGAAAGTGAACTTGTGAGCTTCACAATTTATACCAATGCCAAACAAGACCAATAGTTCACCACGAGTCCTATCAATACTAGTGCTTGGTCACATCATCGACTTAGTTAAAATTAAGCGTTTTTCATGTGATGTTTACTGAATTTAAATCGAGCACAAGAACAAGGTGAACCTATAGCCACAAGTTTCTAACAAGTCATTCTAGTGCAAGGGATAATGCTAGCTAACACCGCTATTGGTGCTATAGAATTACAAGTTTGGCAGTCAAGCTTCATGAGATAGAAATGATTTTGATTGAGCAATTTTATTCATTATTCAAAGCATTTGGCTTTTAGCCTTTTCAAAACTTGCTGCTGTCCCGATTGGTGGGATTCTTTCAGCATATTCATTTTTATTTTTGCTCAACATTTTTGAAAGGTTCCCATTTGGCTATCCTGCTTTCCCCAGTAATAAAATGCCCAATTTACACGTTGCTATATTCTAGATTATCCAATGAACAAGAATAACGATGAAAGAGGCATGTGGCTCTAGATTACCTAGCACATGTGTAAGGCAACATTTTAGCAGGTGCATTAATTAGGCTTCATATGAGCAAGTGATGAGTTTCCAAACACTAGCTCTCAAGAACAAGTAATAAAACTATTGAAACAACTTGGGAAGCGGATATAAAGAACAAAGCTCAACTATCACACACTCATATGCAAGAGCCTGTAGTGCAGTCTAGATGATCAAATTGCATTTAACTTATCAAGTACATTTAATTCATTTTGCAATTTGGAAAGCCTATTCTCATCTAGTGGTGGCGCTCTCATTATCACACAGCAAGGGAATGTGGTCAAATTTTATCCCATAGTTGTATAGAAACTATGTGAGAGAGAGAGAGAGAGCAATTGAGCATATGCAACAGCCTTTTAAATGCATTTCTCTAGAAGCAACTTAGAATCAAGCGCACATGCATACACTAACCATTATATCAAGCCTAGGGGCAATCAAATCCAGCAAGGCACCAAACATTGAGTGTATACCACTTAGGGGATCTAAGAGATTACCCTGAGTGTCGACGTTGAGATGCTCGTTAGACTTAGGAGTCCTGATGGGCTTACAATCATGCATCAGCTGCTCTTGAATCCCATTGCTCTTGACCATCACTCATCAGAAATCCAGAACTCAATCCCTGCTCACTGCTATCATCACAAGTGACTCCTGCTGGGAAGATCCTCTCTTCCCCCGTGAGAAGACCATCCGGTAACTCGCCTGCTGTGACTTTGACACCACTTGAAAATTGTTGGCCCCATCCACTCCGGTGGTCCACCTGCCTTAATGGAGAAATCACTTGCACGACTCAGGGACCCAAACAACGGGTCCTCGAGGGTTAGTCTTAGCAGTTCTAAAAGCATCGGTGATTGATTTCTTAACCCAAACACGTGCACGGTGGTCGTTCTCTCATGCAAGCCCCACAAATAGAGTTGTTATCCTACCTTGCCCATCCCTCTGAAGCAAGTAGTCCCCATCTAGCTCTATGTGGTTCCTAGGTAGTTTGGGGTTTGGTCGAGTCCAAGTGTTGGGTCTAGGCTGAGTCCTAGGTGGTGCTCTAGGTGGAACTCTCCTACCTGTGTATTCCCTAGGCCCCCCCTGAAACCCACGTGGCTGGCAGTAAGGTCTAGCCTGTCTGTAGCTACTCACCTGCCTGTACCAACCCCAACTATTATGTTTACCTGCCCAGGCTGGGTATCTCCCCCAAGAGTCACTCCTGCTAGTATCCCAGGTGTTTGGCCTATAGTTCACCATGGGTCTAGTGTTCCAAGCTCTACCCCTTGGGTTTTCCCATTGCCTGTACCCGTTCGAAGCTCTAGGCTGCCGGTTGTTTGGGGTTTGTGTTCTAGGACGAGTAGTTTGGGTGTATTGCCACGAGTGGTAGTAGGCGCTCCCCCTAGGTCTAGCACAAGAGGTATCGGCACCTATAGATGCTCGAGGACCTGGACCCTTTCCATTTCCCCCTTGGGCTTCCTCTTGGGAGTGAATCCCAATCCGCCCTTCTCGAAGGCAGGTCACTGGTCCTTGAGCATTTTATCCAAGGCCAAACTCCCCTCGTAGCACCTAACCTCAAACTTGGCTAACTTAGCCCTCAGCTTAGAATTCTCACTCACTAGTTCCTCAGACTTAGCTATCTTAGCCCTGAGCCCACAGATTTCCCTCACCAGCTCCCCATTCTCTATCATCAATTCCCTTGCCGCCAATGCACCCTTACAATGGTCGGGATCGCACAAGCCCCCATTACCCCTTGTACCATTAGAAGTAGATGCTATTGCAACAGAGCTACTAGCACAAGCAGTTGAACTTGAAGACATAGTCAAGAGCAAAGACTCGACAGGAGCAACAGATCTTTGTTTGTCACTAGCAGTAGGTGCAACAGGTAATGGTGCAGGTGTGGGAGCAAGTGAAACAGGAGGATCATCACACAAGCTAGTAGGAAATGTGAAATCAGTTGGAGTTGGCAAATCAGGCACATTTGCAGGCAGAGCAACTAGTAAAGCAACAGACAACACACTACTGGCTGAAGCAGGCAAACCAAGCATAGGAGCATGTTTACTAGATCATGCAAGCAAAGTGACAGGTGGTGTAACACTAGCAAGAGCACTCACATCATAGCCAGCAGCCAATAGATCGCAAGCAATGGCATCTAGTGTAGTGGCTGAAGCAGGTGTGTCAAGCACAGGCAAGTCATTATCATCATAAGCAATGTCAGGTAAAGAATTGAGAGCAGCATCTAGAGAATTAGCAGACAATAAAAGTTCATGATCATCCATAAGCAGTGAGTGTTCAGTTCTAAGCAAATCGTGATCTTCCCTAAGATTTTGGATATCATGCACCAAATCGTCTACAGATTCCTTATATGCATCTCGCTCTTGCTCCAGCACATTACATCGCTTAGCAGTTGCCTTTTGTTCTTCCTGCAAATACTCATTTCTTACTCCTAGTTCCTCACTGCGCTTGAGTATGTGCTTATGCTCAGTTTTTAAGTTCTTATGTTTTTCTCCATGTTTTTCATACTCATTCTGATATGTATGAGTGGCACCTTGTAACTCGTGCAACTGATTCAGCAAGTATCCAACAACCTCTGGAGACTCAAGATCTATAGTGCAAGAAGAATCAGAAGTTGTATTACTTACCTTGTCATCAAAAGACTTGGAGGAGTGTGCCATGAGGCACCTTGGAAGAAGCACTGGCTCAGGGATGAACTCGATGTCGGACCACCAGCTCGCATCATCGTCAGAAGTGGCTTTGGCCGCCAAGCCTGCAGGTAGCTAAGCAGGTGGTGGAGGCACCGACTCGAGGAGTGTGAGCCCGATCAGTGCCTTCCTTCTGTCCTTGGTCTTCTCCGTGGGTCGATCGTCGCTCGAAGTAGAGGAAGAAGAAGGGTCGCTTGAGCTGCTGCTGTCGGTCTCCCACTCACCGGCGAAGGCCTGCTTCTTGCCTTTCTTGTCGGTGCGGCGAAAGCCTGACTTGTACCTCCTGGACTTATACTTGGGCTTGCTCTTGTCCTCGTCGCTGCTCGACTGGTCCTTCACCTTGGACTTGTTCTTCTTCTTGCTTGGGCACATTGAGGCAATGTGGCCCTGTTCATTGCATTCATAGCAACGAATAGCAGCAAGAGCCTTCTTATTCTTGATCTTTCTGGAGCTGAGCCTGTCGACCTTTTTGTCGATGCGCTTCACCATGAGTACCACGTTCTCCATGGTCTTGATCATCCTGGGGCTTACTTGCTTGCCCTCATAATTGGACTTGTTTGGACTTGTCTTGCCGTCTGTCTTGGATGCGTTGACCTTGAGGGCAATGGCCTTCTCCTTGATCTTGAAGGATCTGTCATGCTCCTCGTCTTGCACTAGCATTTCATAGGTAACAAGCTTTCCAAGAAGCTCGCCAGGAGTTGCTGTCTTGGCCTCCGTGTTCTTGAGGAGGACGAACTCCCTGTACCTGTCTCTTGGAAGAATGGCCATAATTCTCCTGCATACATCCAGGTCAGTCAAGGAAAACCCGAGCCCCTTGAGCTTGTTTACCAGATGGTTAAGCCTAGTGTACATGGCATTTGCATCCTCGCCAGGGAGCATCTCAAAGCGATCAAAGCGCCTCCTAAGAACAGCAATTTTCTCCTCTTTTACCTCATCAGTGCCCTCATGAATTTGCACTAAAGTTTTCCATATATCATGTGCAGTGGAAAGGTTACTCACTCTCTCAAACACCTCAGTGCTCAAACTAGAAAACAAAACATTTTTAGCTTTAACATCTATGTCAAGTTTTAGAATTTGCATGGGAGTGGGACCTGTCTCCTTATCCACCTCAAAGCCTAAAGGTCTCTCTACCACAGCCCAAACTTGGTGACCTAGTGATTGAATATAAGCAGTCATCTTGGTTTTCCAGTGCCCAAAGTGTGTGCCATTAAAGAGAGGGATCCTATTCCCGGCTACACTACCCCCTTCGGCCATATCAATTCTTTGCGGTTAAGCAAACACGGAGAGTACTTGCTGCTGATACCACTTGAAAAGATATGTGGCCGCGAGGGAGGGGGGTGAAGCGGACTACTAGGCAATGATTTATGCTATTTTTGAGTTTGTCTAGAGTTAAACCTAATTTGACTAAGTAATCAACTACGGCTAATGAGAGCTAGTGTGAAGACGGAAGTGGAAATCTATCCTAATAGCCGAAGCGATCACTAGTGCAATAGCCGAAGGAACAATATAGTGAATGTGCGGAAATGATAAAAGGGAGGCTCACCAATTTTTTAAAGAGGTTCGGCGCAAAGCACCTACTCCTCGATGTGGAATCTCTCAAAGAGAGACCGGGACCCTCTCGTCCTAATGTGACCATGCACATCATAGATAGGACCAACACTACGTCAACATGGTGGTCATCAAGAGTTTCATTCAATTCTTCGCCAGCATGGACGTCGATAAGCTTTCGATCAACTACTTAATCTTCAACCTCTTCATCTACGACAAGTTGGCAACACTTCACGGCATCCTCTACATCATCTACATCAGCTATGGTGGCATCATCAACCACATGGCATCATCGACCCGCACCATGGCCAGGTCGCGTGCACAGCCAGCAAGCTCATCATGTTGATATTGCACTGTCGCCGCCGGCAGTTCGGCCTCCACCGTGGCCACCTCCCCAAGCTCAAGACGTATTCAAGAAGGGCGCATCTCCACCACTTCGACGCCCTCTGGTCTCACAAGCCACGTCGTTGCAAGGTCGGCCCAAGAGAGAGCCCAATTTATCCACGAGTCAGGTTCGGCCATCTCTGCGCAGTCAACATAAAATGGATGCCCCGGATGCATACGAACTCCGTTTTGGACGTTCTTGGTATGCACGGACAAGCTCTCGACGAGATCTTTCCAACGGATCCAGTCTCACCTCCAAATTCCTTATGGATCAACGGGAATCATCGAAACAAGATTACGAACAGAAACTGCCATGCGCTGTGACGCTCCACTTTGGGCCCATGGCCCATGTACCTCTTAGGGCTGCGCCCCAAACCCTAGCCGTCGCTATAAATTCAGTAGCCGTCGCTAGTTTAGACTTGGGTTTTGCTTAGATTATTCTGCCGTCGCACTTTCGCCGTGTATCGGTTTGCTGAACCCCAACTTTGTGTGCTTATTCGGTAATCAATAATTTGAGATTGCATCTACCGTGTTCTTGCTTGTGTTCTCGATTCACTTGCAGGAATTAACCTTCGTGGTGAGGTCAACCGTGTCTTGGCGTGGTTGATAACGAATGGAGACAGTGGTGTAGCGATTGCAGGCTTAGATCTGTTCTGTTTGGAAGCCAGATCGTCAACGTCGAGTTCTCCACCAATCGTGTTTATCTTACCTGTCGGAAGATCAGGACCCCCATCCCCATCACGTCCCGTGCCCGCAATCCACTTGGTAGGCTTTTAGGCCGATGGGCCAAGGCTCACCTCTGACCCGGTACACCGAGGCCGAGTTCCGTCACAAGTCGACGGCTACTCGATACCCCGACGCCTTGGAAAGGCGCCGACCTCCGCGAAGGAGGTGTTTTTGTACAAGCGAGTCTCGATGGAGTCCGGTCTTCACGCGGAGACGACGGGGACTTGGTCGCTTGCTCGTCCCGGCAACTTCCTGGAGTTGTAGACGCACGGCTTCCACGGTCTTCAATAGCGGTGAAGAAGGAAGCACCCGGTTCCCGCACCGGGTGACCCCGCCCATGGCGAGGGTTTCGTTGATGAAGTGGTTGTAGACGGTGTAGTGGTACAGTCTTGTCGAAGGCTTGGACAACGTAGCTTAGAAACGGCGAGGTGGAGGCTCAACACCGGCAAGATGATCCCAAAGAGGACACACAAAGAACCAACCGGGAGACCCCCAAGGAATTACCAAAACCGGCGAAAGAACCAAGCCTTACCATGGGGGACAGAAGAGGATGGTCCCATCCCTTACCTTTGCTTACCTTCCCTCTCCTCTTCTCTCTCTCTCAAACCCTAACCCTAGGTGTGGAGGCCATGAGAGGAGGAGACACCATGGGGAGGAGCTCTCTCATGAACACAAGAGGTGGGGGGCAAAAATAATGAGCTCTCTCAGCTTCTAAAGCCTCCCCCGAAACCCTTATATAGACCCCAGGTCGGGACGGACACGTGGCACGAATCCGACGGCTCGCAGTTTAAATGGACGACCCAAACAGATTCGACCCAGGCTCGGGGACCTCATCAGACGCGTCCGATGAGTTCAACGGAAGCGTCCGATGAGCCTGCCTGGGCGCGTCAGACCCGTGTGCACCACCTGCTCGACGCGTTGCCTCGCCCGCATCGGACGCGTCCGATGAAGTGATCGGACGCGTCCGACAGTGACCCTGCAAATCGGACGCATGAGGGACTTAGCCAAATTTCTCTACGTGTTCCCCTGTGACCGGTTCATCGGACGCGTCCGATGACTCATCGGACGCGTCTGATAGTGACTTTGCGATTCGAGCATTCCAACACTTAGCGAAAATCCCAGTGCGCTGCCCTGTCCTCTTTCATCGGACGCGTCCGATGACTGCATATCCCAGTAGCCATCTCTCATTCTCTCTTCACTCTCACCCACTCTCTCTCTTTGTCTTGGGTGGCTTGGAGAAGGTTAGTTGCCCAACTTTGTCGGCTTCGGACTTGGTGGGACCCACGGGAGCTTTCGGATAGAATCGAATCAATTTGGATAAGCATGGAAGGCTTTGGGCAGAAGTTTTCACGTCTAGTGGATATGACCGACTTGGTGGCTATGAAACCTCCCCGGATACAACCTACCTTGCCTCGGATGCTTCTGGGCCCACCCGGTGGCATTGACTCCTAGCCAACTACCCCCTCGGACACCTGGCACTCTCTCGGACGCTCTCGAATGTTCTAGACTCACCTAGACTCTGCCCGGAGAGACGGCGATGACTGCTCAATGGTACCGACCTGCCAGAGACGACTCGCACCTGTCGTGCTCGAGTCTCGGACATGCACGCAACGAAAAGACATTAAACGAATTGCTAAGAAAATAGAGTCCTTAGGTTGACGTGGCACCAAATACCAAAACACCTAGACATAGGAGTCCTATAATCTTACAGCTCTTCCTGCCCGGTACGGAGCCCATTAACCCCTCTGGAGTTGTCTGAGACTCCAGAGGAAGACCCCGGTTCTTGAGTTTCGTACTTGAGCCTCGGGGGCTAGCTGTCGGGGATTGGGCCTCCTACCCGGTGCCTGGTAGCTCGTTACTAACTTTTCAGGTATCCCCGGTACCTCCTGCCTGGTAGAGGGTCGGTGCACATCTGCCCGGCACCTTGCCGCCCAAGTTGAAGACTTCTCCTCCAAGTAAGCGTGGATCAAGGCCTGGCCCATGACGCGACAGGGCGGCAAGGGTTCCTGGCGGTGGAGTTAGGGTTCCCGGCGGCGCGGCGGCCTTCACCAACTTTTAGGGGTAGTTTCCATCTTATCCACCTGTACCCTGCCCTATATAAACCCTTCTTCGTGCGGGGTTAGATAGACTTTGGCAAGTAGCTTCATTCTCTTTCACCTCTCGCTACCTTATGCCTGGTGCACTGCAGTTTGAGCCCGGCCTCACCCTGCGGTTCACCACCACTCTTCCCGGATCTATCCGGACGACTTGTAATCTGTTCATCGTCAACAAAGAACTGGAGTAGGGTTGTTACCTCGACGGTGAGCGGCCCGAACCAGAAAAAACCCCGTGTCTCTGTCATCTGTGCTCCCCGGAAGATCGTATCCGGAACGTAACGCTGCCGGTTAGAAGAGGTTGTCTTGTCGCCCAACAAGAAGTAAGCTCGGCTCATGGAACCCGATTCCCAATCGTAGACAGCACCTAGACTAAGGAGTTCATCCGGGTACATCCCGCGCATTGCGAGAGGTTAATGCTGATCTCTCACGCCGTGCAGAGTGAGCAGCGCATCCAAGCGTTGTTGTTGAAGCGGGACCTTCTCCTGCAGGAGGCGGATCTGATGAAGGAGGTGGAGCAGCTCGCTGCTGCGCTTGGCCGGGCACCTTCGCCACCGCCAAAGGCGTCGGGCAAGGGGCCCGCGTAGCTCGCTCCTCTGAAAAGGAGGAAGCGGAAGCAGGTGGCGGGACGCGGAAGCCGGCCTCCGCGCACGCCATCTGCCGGGGGATCTAATCCCGACTGATTCCACCAAGGGTAGCTCGGGGGCCGCCAGGCAGCAGCAGGCCGCTGCCACAGCCTCTAGGCAATCGTCGGACCCGATCACGCCAAGCACCACGGGGGTAAGTTCTTCTTTGCTCCTGCAAAAATACTCGTTAAAGTTTAGATTCATCATGTCTACCATGCGGGGTGGTTCCAGGGTACACGAAACGCGCCAAAAATCTGATGAAGCAGCTTGTCACGGTCCTGGGAATAGGTGCCGACGGAGAGCAAGGAGGGGGTGCCTGGCCTGAGGGGCCTTGGAGCAAGGAGGGTGACGCCGTCCATGGCCTCGGAATCTCCACGTTCGGGCAGGCTCTGGCCCTGCCGGATCTTTTCACCGGCACTTTCACCATGACCCCACTGACGTGATCAGGCGTGCCGGCGTCAGCAAACACCCACGTGGAGAAAGGGGACGAGGTGGTGTCATCGGTCGCCAACATGGAGCAACTCTCCAAGATCCGGGAAGATCGGGAGAAGAAGGTGCAGGAGGTAAGACCCACAAGCCCATCTTTAATTGTTTTGATCTTCTCACGTAGCCGGGAATTTAACAAGGTTATCTCTTCTAGCTTTTTGACCTCCTGTTTGCAGAGACAGAGTAGGCATGGGCCCGGGAGGCCGTCCTCCGCAAGAAGCTGAAGGCCTTACAAGCGGAGAGGGATGCCGCGCTCCGGGCAGACCCTGCGGAGCCGTAGCAAGCGCGCCGGGAGGTGCGCAAGTACGAGGAGCTCTACCTCTGTTACCAGGAAGAGAAGGAGAAAGCAGAGGAAGCCGCCTGTGCTGCCCGGGCAGACACGGAGACCTTCAAGACCCAGGCAGAGGAGGCTGACCACTTCCACCGTCGCTTCCAGGAGGAGACGGCTCACGCCAACACTGCTGAGAGGCGGGTGGCCAAGATCCGGGAGCAATCCGCGCCGGTTGAGGGACTGAGGAAGCAGCTTCAGGACCTCATGGGGGAGCTCCGCGCCAGCCTGGAGGACGCTCGGAGAGCCCGGGAGCTCAACAAGCGCATCATGGAGCTGTAGGACAAGAGGGACGACCTCAAGGAGAAGCTAGTGGGGGGCCAGTAGTCTTGTAGGCATTGTACCCTCAAAATTTTCGCAATAAAGATGCTTTGGCTACCTTCCCGCTTGTTTCCTTTACCTGTACTTCTTTTCTTGCATGCGCAAAGACAAGAACGCGAGTAGACTGGTAGGGAAAATAATGCAAAAAGGAATGAAATCTCTTAAAGAAAAAAGATTTTGAGTGTTACTTCATTCGCCAGCCCCTGCGTGTACTTTGCCGGGCAGGGATGCGGCCGGTAAGTGCACGGTTACAAGAGAAGTAATGCAAGACAGTGATCGTCGGGCTTTAGTGTTGCCGGGTAGGTCATGAAAAAGACTTAGGCGTGCTCGAGACCCAGTCATGAGAGGTGCCGGGCTGCGAGCTAGTGTCGGCTTACTTTGGCATTTTCTCATGGGGCAAGGGCTAAGTTAATTCAATCCCAGTGGCATTTGGTATGCCGCGCCACACAGATCAAGCCGGTACGGTAGATACTTGAAGGACAACACAAGAGAAAGTGCTTTGTGCAACCCGGGCAATGTCCTTATTGAAAATAGCGCACAGATAAGTGCGGAGAGTACACGGGGTAGCTCAGGTATAGCATGATCTGGGCCTAACAACAAGTTGCCCGGAAGCGGGCGCAACCGGCTCCAAAGAAAAGAGCTCTCGCTGGGAGAGAAAAAGAATAGAGAAGAAAACCAGAAAACACTAAGCAAGAACTAACGTAGATGCTCGATGTTCCAGGAGTTGGCTACCTCTTGCCCGTCCTCCGTAGCTAAGCGTACAGCCCTCGGGCGTGGCACCGATGCGACCGTGTAGGGTCCTTACCAGTGGGGGAAAGCTTGTTGACGCCGGCTAAGTTTCGGATGCGACGCAGAATGAGATCACCGACTGATAGCTCCATTGGTCTGATGCGCTTAGCCGCGTGGCGCCTGAGCTTTTGCTGGTAGATGGTATGGCGAAGCAGGGATTGTTGCCGGGTACCTTCTAGGATGTCGAGCTTGAGCAGCCTATTGTCTTCTTGATTGGCATTGTGGAACGCAGTGATGTGAGGCGAACCAAGCACCATCTCAGCGGGGTGGACGGCTTCCGCACCATAGACGAGCTGGAAGGGACTTTCCCCCATAGCCCGGCTACTTGTGGTACGTATTGACCAGAGAATGGAGTCGAGCTCGTCGACCCATCCTCGCCCGTGCTTGTTGAGAGCATTTGTTACCCGGCGCTTGATGCCTTGTAAGATCTGGCTATTTGCCCGTTCAGCTGTCTCGTTTGCTCTATGAATGACCGACAGAAGCGAACCAGATCTGGGTGCCAACCTCGTCCCGAAAGAGCTCACTGGTAAACTGAGTACCGTTGTCCGTGATGAGGCATCTCGGGACTCCAAACCTGGTAACCAGGTTACCCCGGAAGAATGGCCTGGCAGCCTCAGATTCAAAGGAGGATACGACCATAGCTTCAATCCACTTAGTGAATGTGTCGATGGCTACGAGAGGTGTTCGCAACCACGCTCCCCCTGGGGAAAAGAACCAAGGAGGTCAACCCCCTAGGTAGAGAAAGGCCAAGAGATTGGTATTGTTTGTAGCGCTTGGGCGGGCAACAGGATCTTCTGGGCATGAAACTGGCACGCTTTGCAGCGGGTCACCAGGTCACGGGCATCATGCAATGCCGTGGGCCTGTAGTAGCCCATCTGGAAGGCTTTGCCAACCAGGGTCCTATGTGAGGAGTGGGCACCGCACATGCCATTGTGCACGTCTTCCAGGACGAATCTGCCTTCTTCCCGGGTTATGCACTTGGTCAAGGTACCAAGAGCACCTTTGCGGTAGAGGGAGCCATCCACCATGCAGTAGGTAGAAGCTCTCCTTTTCAGCCGAGTCTGATCAGCTGGTTCCTAGGGCAATGTCCCACGCTCCAGGTACTAAATGAATTGTGTAATCGAGTCCGGTGCTCGCTCCAGCATGGAAACGCTAACGGGCAATTCCATTGCCTCGTCCGGGAACGCTATAGAGGGCTTATAGATGTGCTCAAGGATCACTCCTGCCGGGGCAGGTGACCGGGAGGAACCGATCTTGGAGAGTTGATCGGCTAAGGCGTTGTGTTTCCTTAGGGCGTAGAAAACATCGAAATACGTGAAGTGTTTCTCTAGCTTCCTCACTTCAGCCAGGTAACATGTCATAGAAGCATCGTAGCACCGATACTCTTTGTTGACCTGCTGGACAACAAGTTGGGAGTCTCCCTTGACGGTGAGTCACTTGATGCCAAGAGACTGGCAAGCTCTCATCCCGGGAAGGAGAGCTTCGTGCTCCGCGGCGTTGTTGGTTGCCGGGACGTGTAACGCGATGGCGTACTGGACGATATCACCTGTCGGGGAGGTGATTGCGACTCTAGCCACCGAGCGATTGTAAGCGCAAGAGCCATAAAAGAGCATCGTCCATCTTTCTTCTGGCACGGCGGGTTCCTCCTCGTAGCAAGTCTCTGAGTTGGTCCACTCTATCAGGAAATCGGCCACTGCCTGTGACTTGACTGCCATGCAGGGCACAAAGTGGAGATCGAACTCCATGAGCTCCATGGCCCACTTTGCGATGTGGCCGGAGGCCTCCGAGTTCCTGATGATGTCCCCGAGAGCCCATTTGGTGGGTATGGTGATTTTATGTGCTTGGAAATAGTGTCTAAGCTTCCTAGAGGACATGAGAACTGCATATAGCAGCTTCTGGACCACCGGGTAGCTTTCCTTAGATCCGTGGATCACCTCACTGACATAGTAGATAGGTCTTTGGACCCCGTCTCTCTCCACCGTAACTCTGCGCTCACCACCTGGGAGCCCTCGCCCGGCGCATGAGGGGCTCGCCCACACGCTGGGGCCTGATCGCCCGCCTGACCTGTGGGGCCCTCGCCGGCGCTTAACGGGCTCGCCCACACGCTGGAGCCTGATCGCCCGCCTGACGTGTGGGGCCCTCGCCCGGCGCTTCAGGGGCTCGCCCACACGCTGGGTCCTGATCGCACGCCTGATGTGTGGGGCCCTCGCCCGGTCTTCTCCAAGACTCTTTATACCCCAGTATTTATTATACCGACACCTCTCTCTAATCTTGGGCTAAGGGGGATGGAAATGAGAGCCTTAACTTGAAAGCCACGAAATCCCTCAATTTATAGAGTTAGCAACCAGGAATGTGAATGGACGGCCGATATTGAATCTTAATTGGATCGGGTGGCTGAGAGGAAACCGACTCGGGCCAGATCTGTCCATCGGACGCGTCCGATGAAGGTCTGGGCCGCGCGGGTTGAACTACGCGCAGGGTGTTTGGTTGCTGCCCTAGCCATCGTCGGACGCGTCCGATGACTTGTCAGACACGTCCGACAGAGAGGTTGCAAACGCGGCCACTGGAACCTAGTCTCTGGGGCGATCTGGCTAGGCGACCTAGGGGCATCGTAAGCGTCCGATGACCTGTCGGACGCGTCCGACAGAGACGATGCAAAGCTGCGCGAGGGGACTTAGTTGCTGGGAGATTTTGAGCTTCTCGGCCTGGGTGCATCGGACGCGTTCGATGAAACTTGGCAAAGGGTCCTTCCCAGTGGGGGAAAGCTTATTGATGCCGGCTAAGTTCTGTATGAGACACAGAATGAGATCACCGACTGATAGCTCCATTGGTCTATGCGCTTAGTCGCGTGGCGCTTGAGCTTTTGCTGGTAGATGGTATGGCGAAGCAGGGATTGTTGCCGGGTACCTTCTAGGATGTCGAGCTTGAGCAGCCTATTGTCTTCTTGATTGGCATTGTGGAACGCAGTGACGCGAGGCGAACCAAGCACCATCTTAGCGGGGAGGACGGCTTCCACACCATAAACGAGCTGGAAAGGACTTTCCCCATAGCCCGGCTATTTGTGGTACGTACTGACCAGAGAACGGAGTCGAGCTCGTCGACCCATCCTCGCCCGTGCTTGTTGATAGCGTTTGTTACCCGGCGCTTGATGCCTTGTAAGATCTAGCTATTTGCCCGTTCAGCTGTCCCATTGCTCTGTGAATGACCGACAGAAGCGAAGCAGATCTGGGTGCCAACCTCGTCCCGAAAGAGCTCACTGGTAAACTGAGTACCGTTGTACGTGATGAGGCGTCTCGGGACTCCAAACCTGGTAACTAGGTTACCCTGGAAGAATGGCCTGGCAGCCTCAGATGCAATGGAGGATACGACCATAGCTTCAATCCACTTAGCGATTGTGTCGATGGCTACGAAGAGGTGTTCGCAACCACGCTCCCCCTGGGGAAAAGGACCAAGGAGGTCAACCCCCCAGGTAGAGAAAGGCCAAGAGATTGGTATTGTTTGTAGGGCTTGTGCGGGCAACAAGCTCTTCTGGGCATGAAACTGGCATGCTTTACAGCGGGTCACCAGGTCACGGGCATCATGCAATGCCGTGGGCCTGTAGTAGCCCATCTGGAAGGCTTTGCCAACCAGGGTCCTATGTGAGGAGTGGGCACCGCACATGCCATTGTGCACGTCTTCCAGGAGGAATCTACCTTCTTCCCGGGTTATGCACTTGGTCAAGATACCAAGAGCACCTTTGCGGTAGAGGGAGCCATCCACCATGCAGTAGGCGGAAGCTCTCCTTTTCAGCTGAGTCTGATCAGCTGGTTCCTATGGCAATGTCCCACGCTCCAGGTACTAAATGAATGGTGCAATCCAGTCCGGTGCTCGCTCCAGCATGGAAACGCTACCGGGCAGTTCCATCGCCTCGTCCGGGAACGCTATAGAGGGCTTATAGATGTGCTCAAGGATCACTCCTGCCAGGGCAGGTGACCGGGAGGAACCGATCTTGGAGAGTTGATCGGCTAAGGCGTTGTCTTTCCTTAGGGCGTAGAAAACATCGAAATACGCGAAGTGTTTCTCTAGCTTCCTCACTTCAGCCAGGTAACATGCCATAGAAGCATCGTAGCACCGATACTCTCTGTTGACCTGCTGGACAAGTCTCCCTTGACGGTGAGTCACTTGATGCCAAGAGACTGGCAAGCTCTCATCCCGGGAAGGAGAGCTTCGTGCTCCGCGGCGTTGTTGGTTGCCGGGACGTGTAACGCGATGGCGTACTGGACGATATCACCTGTCGGGGAGGTGATTGCGACTCCAGCCACCGAGCGATTGTAAGCGCGAGAGCCATAAAAGAGCGTCGTCCATCTTTCTTCTGGCACGGCGGGTTCCTCCTCGTAGCAAGTCTCTGAGTTGGTCCACTCTATCAGGAAATCGGCCACTGCCTGTGACTTGA
The DNA here is from genome assembly GCA_005191435.1 of Raddia distichophylla. Lineage (NCBI taxonomy): Eukaryota > Viridiplantae > Streptophyta > Magnoliopsida > Poales > Poaceae > Raddia > Raddia distichophylla. Next base: position 97,551 of record SPJY01032634.1, read on the forward strand.
CTGCCATGCAGGGCACAAAGTGGAGATCGAACTCCATGAGCTCCATGGCCCACTTTGCGATGTGGCCGGAGGCCTCCGAGTTCCTGATGATGTCCCCGAGAGCCCATTTGGTGGGTATGGTGATTTTATGTGCTTGGAAATAGTGTCTAAGCTTCCTAGAGGACATGAGAACTGCATATAGCAGCTTCTGGACCACCGGGTAGCTTTCCTTAGATCCGTGGATCACCTCACTGACATAGTAGATAGGTCTTTGGACCCCGTCTCTCTCCACCGTAACTCTGCGCTCACCACCTGGGAGGTCGTTGCTACGTATAGCAGAAGTTCTTCTCTCGGGCGGGGTGTTATCAAAACGGGTGGGTTTGATAGGTAGGCCTTAAGCGCTTGAAACGCTTTGTCGGCCTCCTCGGTCCATGTGAAGCCATCATGTTTACGTATGAGTTTGAAGAAAGGTAGGCCCTTCTCACCTAACTGGGCAATGAAGCGGCTTAAAGCGGCCATTCTTTCGGTTAGGGCTTGGACCTATTTGACACCTTGGGGTGGTGCCAGCTTTTCGATGGCCTCAATTTTCTCAGGGTTAGCTCCGATACCAAGGGAACCAATCACATAACCAAAAAGCATCCCGGAACGCACACAAAAGGTGCACTTCTCGGGGTTAAGTTTTATTTGATGTTTTCCGAGGTTACAGAAAGTTTCCTCTAAATCAGTTACATGACTCCTTTCATCCTTGGACTTTACGACGATGCCATCGACATAAACCTCTAGGTTTCATCTGAGCTGATCGGGGAAGGTAGCTTGCATCAGGCGCTGGAAGGTTGCCCCGGCATTGCGCAGACCAAAGGACATGGTCGTCTAGCAGAAGGTGCCATAGGGCGTAATGTAGGCGGTTTTCTCTTCATCTTCAGGTCGTATGCTAATCTGATGGTACCCAGAGTACGCATCCAGAAAGCTCATGGGCCTGGCTACCGCTGTAACATCTACGAGTTGATCGATTTGGGGTAGTGGGAAGTTATACTTCGGGCACATAGCGTTGAGGCCGGTGTGGTCAACACACATGCGATACTTACCCCCCTTCTTCTGCACGATCACCGGGTTGGCTGGCCACTCGGTATGTTGTACCGGGCAGATGAAACCGATTTTCAGGAGCTTCTCCAGCTGCTCCTTCATGATCTCTAGCTTGAAGTCGCTGAATCTCCGAAGCTTCTGCCTGACTGGATGCTTGTCGGGCACGATCGCAAGTTGGTGCTCAATCACCTCCCTTGGGACACCGAGCATGTCGGATGGTTCCTAGGAGAAGACATCTTCGTTTGCCCGGAGGAAAGTGATGAGCTCGAGTTCCTATTTGGGGTCCAAGGTGGCCCCAAACGAACTGATTTGTCAGGGGCATCCTCGCTGAGAGGCATCTCCTTGGTCTCCTCGCCCAACTGCAGGGCAGCATTTGGGTGAACAGACGGCGTGGTACAACTCTATCTAGGCAGCGCTGCCGTAGTTGCTCGGCTAGGTCAAGAGCACGCTCGTTGCAGTCGAGGGAAGCCTTGTAGTTCCCCTTAACCATGATGGGACCCTTCGGCCCTGGGAGCGTCATGCATTGGTAGCTGTGATGGACCACCGACATGAACATGGCGATGGAGGGGCATCCCAGGATGGCATTGTAAGCCATGGGGATGTCAACTATGTCGAAGGTGATCATCTCCGTGTGGAAGTTCTTGGGATCTCCAAAGGTCACTACGAGAACGATCTGCCTGAGAGGGGCGATGGTCTCCCCCGGAACCATGCCTGAGAAAGGCACACATATACTCTTCATCTTGGAGCGAGGAACCTGTATTTCGTCCAAGGCATTCATAGAGATGATGTCCAGGGAACTGCCCCTATCGATGAGCACCCGGGCAACAGCGGAGTTGCTGACCGTGGGCGCCACTACCAGGGGCAACTTCTGGGCCTTGACCATTCCCGGGGACAGTCGTTCCATGAGAACGTCAGATCACAATTGATCCACTTCGGCTCGCTTGGTTGGAGTTTGCCCTTTTCTATCCTATAGATCTCCCGGGCAGCCTCCTTGAGCTCCCGGCACGAAGGATATGCCGAGGAGCCGCCCACATTGATGTTGACGTGGCGAAGAGCTTCTGGGAAGTGGTCTTTGTCGCCGTCGGCCCAGGCACCTCCTTGACCGTTGCTACCCTCGTCGGGCAGCACCGGCATTGGGCCCTTGCCGTCCGTGTAGTCCTTGACCTGGTCATGCCATATACAACAGTTGTGTATGTCGTGCTCGTTAGAACGATGGAAACGACAAAACTTACTAGGATCATAGTCCCGCTTGGCGTCGTTGCCCCTGTCGCCCGGTGGCCTCTTCCTGCCTTGTTGGCCTCCCTTCCATCCCTCGCTCCGAGGAGGTTGGTTCCGATCCATAGCAACAACAGTTTCGGGAGGTTGGTCCTCCTTCTTCTTTTTCTTGTCCTTGAACGATTCCTTCTTTTTTCGCTTGGCTCAGGATCATCCCCCCGGCACATGTGCCGGGTCTGACCAAGCCCTTGCGCACTTAGACTCATCAGCGTTGGCATACAGATGCGCCTGCCGAAGGAGCTCGTTGGCGTCGACCTCCTTGAAGAGCTCGAGGTCCTCGATGAAGCGCACGTCCCTCACCCCCTGCTTAAATGCGTAATGAACCGCCTCGTCAGACACATTGGGGATGCTATTTATTGACCGGACGAATCTAGTGATGAAAGAGTGCAGCGTCTCCCCGTCTTTCTGCTTGATTGCCTCCAGGTCTTCCGGCTTGCCCGGCCGGGTACTGCAGCCGTGAAATTTCCTTATCAGGGCTTCGCAGAGTGTGTCCCAGGAATCAATGGACCCCTCGCATAGGTTGAAGAACCAAGTACGAGCGGCCCCATCCAGATCGGTGGGGAAATAGTTTGCCTTCACAGCATCATCTCCGCCTTGGGCCTCGATGGCCAGCCCATACACGGAAAGGAATTCCTTCGGGTTATGAGTCCCGTTGAATTTCTCCATCGTGCTAGGCTCGAGCTTGGTGGGCCAGACCACCGCGCGGAGCTCTAGGGTAAAGGCCCTGCACCCGGCACCTCTGCCGGGCACATAGCCGATGCTAGGTGACTGTCCACGTCGCACCCCCAATGCCCAGCACGCGCAGGCGGGTTCTGCTGAGCAGGTTGCGGGCCAAGCCTTTGGAAGACTAAACCCGAATTGTTGGATTGCTGTGCCTGAGGAGGCGCAACGTTTCTGCCTGCGGCGGCCTCGCAGTACTGTCGTCACGAAAGGCCACCGCGTTGGTCGCGGTTCGTCCCTGCCGGGACGATCTGGTCGTTGTTCATGGCAGGCGAACTGCTGGGGTTCCTGGCACGGTAGTCATTTCGGTTTCCCTGTTGACCAGTGCTGAGAGCGGAGGGAGGGGCACGTGCGTTGTGTCCGCCGTCTCCCCGGTGACTGCTAGACACCCGGGAGCTTGCCCCGTCCAAGTCGTTAGCAACACGGTCGAGTTCGTCGAGCATCGTCGCCCTCCTGGCGCCAGACAACAGCCAGGGCTCGGAGGCGTTTCCGGCTCTCAGCAACCGGACCCGCGGTCGCGGTTGAGACAGTTTGCGCCTGAGGGGTATGCCGAGGATCCTGGGCAGGACGCTTATCCCTCCGCCGACTGGCAGAGGCGGGCAGCGCATCGCCCATGCTCCTGTTGAACCGTTCTCGGGCAGTCTCTGCCTTCTGTCGTGCAAGCTGCGAGGGAGTAGTGTCCACCACGACAACTGGTGCGATCTGGTTGCCTCCGTTCCCATACCCAGAAGCCATGAGGACATCCCAGATCTGAGCAAGCTCGGAGGGGGTTATCGCCGTATCCGTAACGGAGAAGGTCACGGTGGGAGACATCTGATACGAGCTAGATAGATCCAACCCGTCGTAGAGATCCATGTCTGCATCTTTCCCATCCAGGACGGGGGCAAAATCCAGCCCGCTGAGAGCCGGGATCTGGTCCTCCAGCAGCTTGCTGGTGGATGGATCTGCTCGGGGTCAACCAATCTGCCCGGTTGCGCCGCGCCGATGGGCAGTATGAGACGTAGAGATCTCTGTCGTCGAAGCAGCACATGTCTCTGGTGTCACCAGAGTGGATCAACATCAGGAGAATTGCAACCGGTTAGGGATCAGACCACGTTCCCACAGATGACACCAGCTATCGACGATTGGGAATCGGGTTCCACGAGCCGAGCTTACTTCTTGTTGGGGGACAAGACAACCCCTTCTAACCGGGATCTTTGCATTCCTGATGCGATTTTTTGGGAGCACAGATGACAGAGTCACGAGGTTTTTCTCCTGGTTCGGGCCCCTCACCGTCGAGGTAATAACCCTACTCCAGTGCTTTGTTAATGGTTCACAGATTACAAGTCGTCCGGATAGATCCGGGAAGGATGGCGGCGAGCTGTCGGATGAGGTTGGGCTCAATCCACAGCGTACTTGGCACAATGAGTGTGGTGAGAGATGAAAGCTAGGTGTTAACAAACGCAGTCTCCTATTGCCGCTTACCTAACCCCTCACGCGGGAGGGTTTATATAGGGCCAGGTACAAGTGGATAAGCTGAAAACTACCCCTAAAATTCGGGCAACAAGGTTCCGGCCGACAAGGAACCGGGCAGTTGGGCGCCGACCCTCTGCCGGGCAGGAGGTACCGGGGATACCTGAAAAATTAGTAAGGAGCTACCGGGCATCGGGCCCGAGACCCAATCCCCGACAACCCCCGATGAGGTCGAGGAAGAAGACGAGCATGACAAGGAACCAAAACATGAGCTGCCAAAGATGGCAAGAGATGATGCGCGGACTAAGGCGAGTCCCGCCGAGTTCATAGATACGCAAGTGCTACCCTTCCAGCGTCGCCAATGCAAGCCGGCTGCAGACGTGCAGTTCGGCAAGTTTGTCGAGATAATCAAGCAATTATATGTCAAGATACCATTGCTAGATGCGATGCAAGTGCTGACATACGCCAAGTACCTGAAGGACATCGTCAACAACAAACACCCATTGCCAATGGTGGAGGTCATTAAATTGACTGAAGAGTGTAGTGCAGTGATCCTGAACACTCTCCCTGAGAAGAAGAAAGACCCTGGCTACCCTACCATCTCATGCACCATTGGTGCACAACACGTTGAACGTGCTCTATGCGACCTTGGAGCAAGTGTCATCATCATGCCCAAGGTAATTTATGAGAAATTAAATCATTATACCTTGTCTCCTACTGCCTTGACCTTGTAGCTGGCGGATCAATCAATCCGCCACCCGATCGGAGTCACCGAGGACATACCATTAAAAGTTCGCAACTTCCTGGTACCCGTGGACTTCGTGGTGCTGGACATGGAGGTACACACCAAGACGCCCCTCATTCTTGGAAGGCAGTTCTTGAGCACGGAAAATGCAACCATTGATGTTGGTGTAGGGGAGATTCAGCTCAACATAAATGGCCAGGATGAGATATTCAACTTCAAGCCAAGAGCTGAACAATGCTCACTGGTACGCACATTTTACGGTAAAAATCCTAAATCTGTGCAGAGGGGGGCGGAGGCTATACCAAAACCTCAGGTGGATAGC
>SPJY01032634.1:123701-148443 GCA_005191435.1 Raddia distichophylla
TCCCACAATTTTTGGAGCAGCATAAGGCCACCATCTCTCTGGTCCAAGTAGAATCAAACTCTGAAGAATCTGCTTTTGCTTTCCAGAAAGCAGCTTGTGTTGTTTGAATTTTCATATTTTCTCTGTAAGGAGTTTTAAGGAGATTTTTGGTGGAGTGCTTCATGACTCATGGTTTCATAGGGAGAAAAATTCCCACAATTTTTGGAGCAACATAAAGCCACCATCTCTCTGGTCCAAATAGAATCAAACTCTGAAGAATCTGCTTTTGCTTTCCAGAAAGCAGCTTGTGTTGTTTGAATTTTCATATTTTCTCTGTAAGGAGTTTTAAGGAGATTTTTGGTGGAGTGCTTCACGACACATTGTCACACAGGGAGAAAAATTCCCATGATTTTTAGAGCACCAGAAAGCTACCAACCTCCTGCTCCATTAGAGGACAAGTTCTGAAAGAATCTGCATTTGCTTTTCTGAAAGCCACTTTGGTCATTTGGCTTGATCTCTTTTCCTAAAGCAAGATTTGAATTGGTTCCTCTCTTTTGGACACTTGACAACCAGGATTGTGTTTTCAAAATCCCAAATATCTCATGCTCTCATGCAACCAAGTGAAGGGTACACATAGTTGTCAAGTTGTTCGGGTGGAAACGTCGAAAAATGTTGTGGCGTCTATTCACCCCCCCTCTAGCCGCCTAGCTCGGGTTTTCAGTATTTGAAAGAAGCAAATAGCTCTCAGTAGATCTATTTCGTTGCCTGTGGTTTGACCCATATGATGGTTTCCGACATTAACATGACATTGGTTTAGTGGAGGTCAAGCACACTTCCAGACTAAAGGGTACGATCCATTCATTTTCGCTAACCAGGCAAAGCAGCCGTATTATCTGCCCTATCAATACCAAAAAACCTATAAAAGGCAATGTTAAGCAAGATTTGAAGTCGTGATGGGTTGTGTACAAGGTCCGTCGTCCAGTGAGATTATTAGACCCAATGACCGACGATTACGAGGGCCCAACACAGGATCACCGACTGAATACCGCAATGGTAGTTGATATTGGGTCAAGACTTGATAAACTACAAGCTATTGAAGACCTACATTCGAACAAAGACAAGAAGAACTACAAGAGGTTCAAGAAAACCCGAATGATGTGGGACCTTCAAACGAAGATCCTATGGATGTCCATGATAATTACTGGTAGTTATTACAAATATTCCAGGTTACATAAGCAACCTAAATATCTCACATCCAACTATTTCTTGAGATTGTATATTATTTATGTGACTAACTATTTTTTAACTTTTTACATGCAAGACATTCCGCTGCGCAAGTTCGTAAACCCAGCGCGGCATGCTCAGGAGGAGGAGGAGGCCCCCGAGACCGGGCAGGAGCTAGCTCTCACACAGGAGAGTGGGGCTGGTGAGTATGGGCCAGGTGATAGCCAGGGAGGCTCTCCCCTCAGGCCGGCAGGAGGAAAAGGGGCCCAAACAAGTTGAGGGACGCACCATCTCAACAGACTGGATGATCGGCGATCCAGATTGACGGCGACAAGTATAGATCTTTGAATGCCCTAACTTTTTTTTGACTTCGTCGATTTTAATTAAACAAATTTGTCCTACCTTTGTTACAAATTTGCATAAACATGTCCACGGTAGATGTCAACTATAGAAACCAGCCTGGGACAACCCCTGGCACTCTGACGAGGCAGTACTACCCTATGATGATCACCTTGGACGGGAAGACAAGGCTGGCGTACAGCTGGGACCACAATAGGCTAGCCCCGCATGGGGATAGCAATGCCGCAGATCAGGTCATCCGCACCTTATGGGTAAGCTACACAATAACTTACTGTGGGGACCAATTCCCAGTAAAGATTTACCCAAAAATAATCCCCTGGGAGGAAAATAACACTACTCCAGAATTAGTATAAATCCATGTTTTAAAATCAGAGTGCAAAAATACAGTACCAACTTGTGGTAAAATACAAAATACTCCTACTTCTAAGCTTGTGTATAGGATAAATTAGATTTTTGTGCCGAATGATCCATATCTTCCATGGGAGAGAATAAATTCCAAATATGCAGCGGACAAAAAGGGGTTTTGTTGATTTACAATTCTCGAATAACTGGTAAGTACCAACCGTACTTGCAGGTTTTTATAGGAATATGGATATTAACTACATGCAATCTATGGATAACATAGACCCGGGTACCCACACAAAGGGCCTAAAAGACCACCCGATAGGAGATGGAGCAAGTCAGGTGGATGAGGACGGGTACCACTTGGACTCTAGAAGGCTTGCCCGGAAAGAAAAGACATAAAGATAGAAGTCTATCCCTAATAGGGAAGATACAATTGTAACCCCGGATAACTACATATTTGGTTAGATGATAGAGATAGCAATCCAACCTCGTAACCGACCATGACTCCTCCTTGTAACTGCACCCCCTCCACCATATAAAGGAGCTAGGGGCCATAGTTCGGGAACCAATCCAACACCCTCGCCTCATAACAAAACTTGAGGCCGAGAACACAACATACGAGAGATCTCCCCATCATCTTGTACACATATACCCCATATAATCCCAGAGCACAGGACTAGGGTATTACCTCCACCGATGAGGGCCTGAACTGTATAAAAAAGACCCCCCTGTCTTGTGCTACCATCGAGTTCGGATCCAGCGCATAACCCCATTTAAATTCATTGCCGATGATAACCCCCGTTTAAGCACCCGTTGACAGTTGGCGCGCTAGGTAGGGGCAGCGTCAAGATCAATCTCATCAAACTCGATGGCATCAATCACCTGAGTCACCGTTATCTCCGCCCTCGGCCAGACTTACCGCTTCAGGAGCCAACTACATCATCAACAACTTCGGTGAACTCCACCTCTCGGATTTGGATCAGATCCAATCTGGGGGGAACTACAATAACATCTCCTGCTCGGGTTGGGGAATGCCACCGCCATCTATTCATGAGTAGTACGCCAACGGCTCACTTCCCGACTCGGATACGGCGATGGCTCGAAGACAGATTCTGGACGTCATCTTTTTTTGACGATCCCGATGATCTGGAGGGAATTTGAAGTCAGGACTAGATGCGTTGGAAATATAGTTTCGTCAGCTTTCTCTGAAGCCAAATAACCCCCAAAACGGAGTTCGGATGTGCCCGGCGTGTCCGTTTGAAGGCAGACTGCGCGGGAATGTCGCAAATCTCAGCAAGCTCGTAACGCCCATCTGCGGAGGCTGTGGCATGCGGATAGGCCATGGCACACCTCCAAGTACATCAAGGATCAGCAAGGAGCTTCTCCAAACAATCGATGACCAACACTTCTTCCGGACTCGGATCTGATCCATTCTGAGGAGAACATCGACATCGCTTCGTCTGGTCTTCCATTCGGGTCAAGGAATGTCGCCGCTACCTACTCCCGAGTGGTGTGCCGGGGGCTCAATTCTCGATTTGGATAACAAGAAGACCTAACCAAGAACAATTTCAAGACGGTGTGCGCCTTCAACAGCAAACTACACGGATTCGATGACCAAATCGCTCTTTTGGACTCGGGTCATAACCAATCTGGGAGATGCTTCAAGATTACGCCAAGAACCACTCTTTTGGACTCGGACATGGTCCGATCCGGGAGAGATTTCCACAGCACTTTAAGATCCACTCTTTTGGACTCGGACAAAATATGATCCGGGAGAAAGAACAACGCTTCACTCGTACTCCCGGTCGTGCTGGGGAACGCCACCGCCGCCTACCGACGAGTAGTGTGCCCGGTGGCTCAATTCCCAACTCTAATATGGTAAGGTCCCGATGGAGAACGAATCTCGGATGGTGACCATCATCAGCAGCAAATCACTTGGACTTGACAATCATGGAGTACATCGTGAGAACAAGATGCGATCTGTTCTCGTTTAGAATCTGGACAGAAATTGTGTTGCGATGTTCTGTTGACCAAGAAGGAGTTTTGGGGTCGTATAAGATGTGTTGAAAATCATATCTCGTTATCTTTCCAACAAATTCAAGAATGCCTAAATCCGAGTTTGGATACGATCGTGACGCCTGTTTAAAGACACACTGCGCAGAGAGGTCGCGAATTTCGTCGAGCTCGTAATGCTCGTCGGTGCCAGCCACGGCGTAGGGATTGGTCATTCCACATCTCATGGGACATTAAAAAATAGAAAGGCCTTTCATCGACCTTCATCAAGATACACCAACCGCGTGGAGATCATTTACGACAACGGCCGACTTCGCCGACCACGACCAAGATCTTAACGAGCATGTGCTGTTTGACGCCAACCACGGTGTGTGCTAGTTGGTGTTGGTCGAGATTTGAACGACTACTTCTGTTGTCTCGGCTACACGCCTATGCTCCTAAGTATTCAGCTCGGTTGTACATCATTGCGCGCCACGAGCGTCCGGTATGGCTACACGCCTAGCCACCAAGTTTACGGCTTGGCGACGTGCCACTCAGCTACACGCCTACGCCTTCAAGTCTTCAGCTCGGCTGTATGCCATCGCGCGCCACGAGCGCTCGGTATGGCTACACACCTACGCCTCAAAGTATACGGCTCGGCGACACGCCACTCGGCTACACGCCTACGCCTCTAAGTCTATGGCTCGGCTGTACGCCATCGTGCACCACGAGCGCCTGGTACTATTACATGCTTACGCCTCCAAGCCTTTAGCTCGGCTGCACGCCATCGCGGGCCACAAGCGCCTGGTACAGCTACACGCCTACGCTGCCAAGTCTACAGCTCGGCGACATGCCACTCAATTATACGCCTACGCATCCAAGTCTATGTCTCGGCGACACGCTACTTGGCTACGTCCACGCCACGAGCGCCCAAGTTCTCAGCTCGGTTGTACATCACCGCGTGCCACGAGCGCCCGGTACGGCTACATGCCCACACCTCCAAGTCGATCTACGGCTTGGCGACATGTCACTCGGCACACGGCTATGCCTCCAAGTCTATGACTCGGCGACACACTACTCAGCTACACGCCTAAGCCCGTGCTATGAGCGCCCAATTCTTCAGCTTGGCTGTACGCCATCGCACGCCACGAGTGCTCGGTACGGCTACACGCCTACGCCTCCAAGTCTACGGCTAGACAACACGCCACTCGGCTACACGGCTAAGCCTCCAAGTCTATGGCTCGGCGACACGCTACTCAGCTAAACGTTTATGCCTGCGCTATGCGTGCCCAAGTCTTTAGCGCTGTTGTACGCCATTGCGCGCCACGAGCGCCCGGCTCGGCTACACGACTACGCTTGCCGCACAAGTACCCAAGTCTACGGCTTGAGTACACGCCTACGCCTACACCAGAGCTAAGTTCTAATTAATCTTTTCATATAAATTTGAGTTGTTTCTTGACTTCCTACTTAGTTGGTTTTCAACTAAGCAGCAAGTCGGGGTTACACCTAATTGGTGCACTTGTGTGCACTTTTGTTTCTTTATCTTAATGATTGCAAATGAATCCAAGTACTACTGAGTAGTGAAGCTCTGAACCAGGAGTGATGAACTCTAGTCACTCGATACGCGTGCCTTGGAAAAGAGTTATGAGCGAAGTCCCGACGCCCGAGGGCTAGACTAATCGGGTAGAGTGCATAACAAAAGGAAGATTACTTGGAGGAATTAAAGATCAAAAAGGAAAAGGAACAAAAGGACATTAAAAATTATCTACATAAACAAAGCGGTTGGATTTTTACATCCATATAACTATTTTCATGATACTGCCTAAATTCTACATGTACATGCTATAGGGGTTCATGGGTTTTTACCTCATCAAGTATCTTCTATGACTTCGTATACGAGTAAGAAGGAACTACGCAATGAGCGATAACTATGGCTCGGCGAGCACCAGGCACGGCTACACTCTTACGCCCGCGCCTCGACCATCCAAATCTATAGCTCAGCGAGCACCCGGCATAGCTACGCGCCTCTGCTCACGCCTCGAGCGTTCAAGTTTATGGCACAGCAGCACACCCACGCCAAGTTCGATATGGTTATATGCCTACGCCTCTGGCCATAGGCCACCTTGCGCCGTAAGCGCAAACTACAGCCTTCCAACTGCGCTTCACAGCCAGTGGCTACAAGCACAGCCAGCTAAGCCAAATTTAGCCTTGGTACACCCAATGTCGGGTCGACTACCGGTAGAGCTACAAAAAATACCCATCTCTTGGTATACCCCATGTTGGGTCACTAGTTGGTCACTGCATGTCAGGATCAGATATATACTAGTGATGTCGGAATTGAGTTTTGATGGTACGTCCCAGATGGGTCCGCTGTACACCGCAACCTAGGTATGGATACCATATGGTCAAACTCTATCCTTAAGGTACGCCCTGTGGTGGGGCTGCTAGTTGTGTTCCACTCCAGTCGGGTATAGGTACTGTTTGGCTGACAACAATGGTATGCCCCATGTTGGGACATTAGCTGTGTGCCGCACCAGTCGGATATATGTATCATTGGGCCAAACCCTATCTAGATGGTATGCTCCATGTTGGGCCAATCGCTTTACTCTACGAGGATAGGTACCAGATGGTTAAAACCACGGTATGCCCTCAAGTGCCACTAGCTGTATCCCATTTTGGTCGGGTACAGGTACCTCTCGGCTATTCAGCCAAAACCAAAAGGTACGCCCTCTAGGGCAACCAGCTATATCATACTCTGGTCGGGTACAGGTACTACTCAGCTATTCAGCCAAAACCAAAAGGTACGCCCTCTGGGGCCACCAGCTGTATCCCACTCTGGTCGGGTACAAGTACCACTCAACTGGTAACATGTCCTATGTTGGGCCGACTGCTGCGTTCCAATGGAACCAGATGCCAGATGCCTATACTTCATGGTATGCCCTAGGTTGGGCCGCTAGCTGTACCCTACTCTGGTCGGGTACGTCCCATGATGGGCAGACTGCTATATTCTACATGGCATACCCCATGTTGGGTCAATAGTTGTACATCGCAATAAGAGTACAGGTGGTACTTCATCAAAAATCAAAGTGATGCACCTTACAAAGAGCTGACCGCCATAACCCCAGCAATCTCGGGCTAGGTATCACTAACAACTCTAAGGATCTCTATGAGTCCTTCACAGTTTCCTCGCAGATAACGGGCAGAAGCCAGTCGGGAAGAAGCATCAACAATCTACAAGCACTCGGCATGAAGCATGACTCATTCAATGTGCGGTAAAGAGGAGCAGCAACTCGACTATGAATCACTAGGGGGGCTACTATGGATAACATGAACCCTGGGTACCCACACGGAGGGCCTAAAAGACCACCCGACAGGGGATGGAACAAGTTGGGTGGATGAGGACGGGTACCACTCAGACTCTAGAAGGCTTGCCCGGCAAGGAAATACATAAAGATAGAAGTCAATCCCTAATAGGGAAGATACAATTGTAATCCCAGATAACTACATATTTGGTTAGATGATAGAGATAGGAATCCTACCTCGTAATCGACCAAGACTGCTCCTTGTAACCCCACCCCCTCCACTATATAAAGGGGGTAGGGGGCCATAGTTTGGCAACCAATCCAGTACCCTCGCCTCGTAACACTTGAGGCCAAGAACACAACATACGAGAGAGATCTCCCGATCATCTTGTACACATATACCCCATATAATCCCAGAGCACAGGACTAGGATATTACCTCTATCGATGAGGGCCTGAACCTGTATAAAAAAGACACCCTTGTCTTGTGCTACCTTCGAGTTTGGATCCCGCACATAACCCCATTTAAATTCATTGCCAACGATAACCCTCGGTTAAGCACCCGTCGACACAATCAGTATCAAAGAAGGGCTATGGCTATATTTCATGTGGTAATAATGCAGTATTCAAATAAATACTTATCACTTAATTAAAACGTATTTTCAAACATTAAAATGGATTTTAAACAATTTTATCTTCTTTCATTAGACCTTATCTCAGTCACCTTTCAAAAATCATGAATATTATGAATAAAAAGGGCATCACCCAGTTGACACAACCTCATATACCCGAGATAGGGTCCATCGATTTTTTTTGCTATTAGCTCTACAGAACCTATCCAACTTTACCCATATAACAGCTTCTTATATGGTTGGATGCTCAATGTGTCATTTTTATTCAATAAAACCCAAGGTTTTGCAATATCCCACATATTTTGTGGATATTGAGAAAATAACCTCAACAATGCTGAGCTCCGCACAATCACTACGGTAACCTTGCTAGTGACTCAGTGCTCAAGCATTGCGGAAAACCACGCAAGCATTGCAAAAACACTAAATCATTACGGTAACCTTGCTAATGACTTGAGCCTATACATTTACATTTTCTCCACAATTCATTTCCATATCAATAAACCACTTTATCATATGGACAATGATCACTATTCTACCTTTCGGAATACACATATATAGATTTCCTATTCTAGAGTATGTAAGGTTTAACCATTTTAGGAGAGCTTTTGGAAGTGGAGTTTGGATCTATGCTACATAAAATGAGGGAATATAAATAGTTCAAGTAAGAGAATTTCCATAAATAAATAACTAGAAGGTAATGCAATAATTAAATAAATAACTGACAATTAGGAATTCCAAAATTCAAAGGATGGAAAAACCTGACTTTATATTTCTCGGATCCAACAAATTCTCCGGATATTTCTGAGCAATTGATCCGGGCGTCAACGTCTATTCATAGAAAGTCAGAGAAAATCCAATAAACATTTAAGTTAAAAATCAAAATGAAAGTGCATGGGAATGAATGCATGGGAAACTATTTTTGGTGGGATCTATTCCCGGAATGAGCTTCGGTTGACTTGTATGGTGATGGTTTGTATAATTTTCAAAATTTTCAGGTAATTTTCATAAATGGAATGGGTGAAGGGAAGGTTTTACATTACTCTATATGGAATGATATAGAATGGAGAGAGAATGATTTTGGCATTATCTTGGTAAATTTCTTGGATGGAAAAGAATGACATGGGGAATGATTTTATGTGAGGTTCAAATTTCTAGAGATTGGATTTAACAGCAATCCGAGTCCGAAAGGGAATTTTTTGGAGACAAATCGGTGGAAATTTTATAAATATAATTTTAAACAAAATATACAGATAAAATGCTCTTGTTTGGAAATTTAGGGATTTTTGTGAGTAGGGGTGAATTTCAAAGGCATTTTTCATAAGAAAAGCATTTTAACTTTAAGTAAGGGAAAGAGAGATAAAGGAATATATATTTATGGGATTTAATACTAATAAATGGGTGAAATATTATGAATATAATTTTGAAATGGAATGTTTATAAAAAAATAATTTTATTGGATTTTTGGAGAATGAAGATAAGTGTAAAAAGGCATTTTCCTTTAAAAAGGATAAAAATTATATTTTTGAATTTAATTCTGAAATGGGAATTTTATATTTTTATAAAGTACTACTTTGAATTATAGAATTTTGAGAAATTTTTTAGAATTTTTTGATGGAATTTTCTTTTTTAAATAAAATAGGGAGATGCTTCAATTCTGGATTTAGAAAATAAAAGAAAAAAGGAATCGGTTATTCTAGCCGAAGGTGGGCTGGCCAATGCGGCTAACAGTTGACAGCGAGAGGAGGGGCCTGCGAGTGGCTGACTGATGGGGCCTGCTGGTCAGGGACAGAAAGAGAAATGGGGAGGAGGCGACGGGAGTCACCGGCGATGGCGAACAGTGACCGGAGGCGAGGGTGTTGGTGGTCGGAGAATGCAATTGGATGTGTGGAGAGGTTAACCGACATGGCAGCGGTGATTAACGTGGTCGGAGATGGCGGTGCGACGAGGTAATGGTGGCGGCTTCGGGAGACATCGGTGACGATGCTCCTGACGGCGCAGGTGGTTGGCGATGGCGACGATCGCTTGGCGGTGACGAGTGGCACCCTTTTGGTGTGGATGCCGAGCCAAGATATGGCAAGAGGCGGCGGCGCGGATTCTCTCTGGAGTTGGGGAAGAAGGGCGGCGCGGCGCAGCTCTGAGCAGCGGAGGGGAGAAGGAAGGGTGGAGAAGGTGGCTTGGGGTTCTAGCAGATTGCCGACAATGCTATTTATAGGCTGTCCGAGCCGAAAAAGGCACGCCATGTCGGCGGCGGCAATGCAAGGTGGCGGTGAGCAATTGGCAGTGCTTCGGGAGGGGATGATGACACCGAGGTTGAGGATAGGGATGCCGCGGCGGAGAGCTATCCTCCGATAGGAAAACGACGGCGAGGGAGCATCGGGAACGGCACCGGTGGACATATTTGGCAAGCGCGGTGGCCGTTTTAGGGCGGCGGTGACGTCCGAAGGTATGGGATGACCGGGAGCCGTTGAATTGGAGGGAGTATAAGTCATGGCCGTCGGATCTTCTTAACCGAAGGGGGTACGGCGGTATTGCCAACGTGGCTGATTTTGGAGCGTTGGATTGATCGGTTTTGATCGAGGCCATTCGTAGCCACTTATGCTCTTAGGTGGGCTCACTTGGGCCGAATAGCCATGGGCCAAAATATGGGAACCGTATTTGGGCGAATTTCTAGAAAAGGAAGGGTGGGGTTTAAATGGATAAATAAATTTCAGAAAATTCATAAATACTTGAAGAATTTGTAGAAAGCTCAGAAAAATGTGTTCTTGGGCTTCAAAAATCTAGAAAAATGAGAGGAATGCAAATATGAGATAAAATGTGATATTTTATGAGATGGTTTTATATGAAAATTAGGAGAAGGTATTTTCTTAATGTGGTAAAATAGAAAATACATTAGGAAAAAGCTAGAAAATTTAGAGTGGCTTTGGGAACTTGAATAAATTTTTTTTACGAAACATTTTCATGCAAAATTTGTAAATTTTGGTGGTTGTTGCACTTACACATCCATTTTTCATACTCCTAGCCACATCTCTTATTATACCCCACTGCAGCTCAGGTTGGCTCTACAAGAGGGCCTTCGCCCTTTTCATCGAAAAATGGCGAAGCAGAGGGTTCAGGACATGATGTCCAATGCACGTGTCACAGCCGTATAGGAGTACCATAGGTCAGTAGTCATTACACAAAATAATTTGAAGTTCCATGTATTTGTTCCTAGTTTCCACCTTGTTGCCTTTTTGCAAAAGCCAGGAGGAGCAACAAAACCTCACACCCCAGGCGGCTCGCTAGTTATACTTGACGGCCGATCAGTAAAACCAAGTGATGCCGCAGTGATGTCAGGAGGACGCTTGGGAGGCTATAGGGAGGAAGTGGGACAACCCCGAGTGGAAGGAGATCGGAGAAGGTCAAGAAGAATAGGGGCGTCAAGGACTACAAGTCTAACAGCAAGAGGTCATCGATCTCACAATTGGGGAGGAAACTGGTAAATATAACTTTTTTCATTCTTCTGTACTTCAGATCGTCCTACTAACACGCCATTTATTCATACTGCAATTTAGTTGGCGAATACGGGGGTTAGACCAAGCCCGATGAACGTGTGGAAGCAGGCCCACACGAAAAAGGCACCGCTTGGTGGACAACACACCTTGGATCCCGGCCCATGCATATCTTTGTTTGGTAAGTGTCGACAACATTGTTGAACACCACTTCGTTGTATTCATTCTTGTATATAATTTTGACAACGACAACGGCATGCAAGAGTGCTACAAGGATGCTTACAGAGAGGAGCACGGGAAGGAGAGTAATCCAGAGGCGGCACCCCTCGACCCTTACGTGATCCATAAGAGCATGGGGGGCAAGGATCATGGGCGGCTGGCAATCAGTGGCGACCACCTACGGTAAGATCTCTTTTGCCCACTTGTACATTGTGATTGCAACAAAACTAACAGCTATTTTACACATGCTGCAGGTCTTTAGAGTACATTCCCGAGGTTCGAGCTAGCCAGAGCGGCGGTGACACTCGTCGCCAGTTCAAGGAGCGCCCGTAGAGAGAGAAGCAGTAGAAGAGGCATGAGGAGGAGCGGGCCCATGATAGAGAGATGATAAGGGCCTTGCAACAGAACCTGAGGGCAGCGCAGAGGACTACAACAGAAGGCTGTGATAGCTTGAGGTGTTTGTTGTTGGGGTACCTTGTTTGCACAACTTCATTTTATTCTCGATATGCATATCTTGTCATGTGGATTCATGAACTCAAAACATGTGCAGGCCGGTCCAAGCTGTCACGCGGGGCTTTCTGACGGCTCCTCGAGCCAAGTGGGGACAGTGGGCCCCTATGCAACCCCTCCAGGCACCTACGTGGGCCTGGGCACCTACACGGGACAGACGACACCACCACAGGGAACCTACGGGACATAGTATACCTACGTCCCCACGCCCAACTACTCGAACATCGAACGCCCTTGTATCCGTGATCTAGCGGTGAGTCACATATAGAATTTGGCAAAAACCTATTTGTCCACGCCTCCGTCCAACGTGTAACATAGTTCTTGTGAAATGTCTAATTCTAACATCTCGCAGGGTTTGGATTATGCCATGTCTATGCCTCTGTCTTACATGCCACCTACTCAAGACGACGTGCAACAGTGTGACGACGCCTCCGAGAACTTGTTCGCCAACCTCGCGGAGCAGCTCTTCGGTACCCTGCCACCGTAGCCATAATCTACCTCTTTGTATGCTTGTGTCTATTAACATTGTGATGTTATAAACTACGTGTATGTGCCATGTGATGTTCGAATATTTCATTGTGAATGTGGTTTAATACACATGTGGTATTGATATTTGCGGAGTTGTGTATATCCGCGAAAATGTGGGATATTTGATTGTGTTGGTTATTGTTGGGTTTGTAGGTTGCAGCTACAGCAGCAGCAGCTGTAAAATTCTGTTGTTTTTCTTGTATTTTCCCCTTTTTTTTTGGTGGTCCACCATTATTCTCGATGGCTAGGGATTGGCCCTCGAAATTAGCAGGCATGACCCACCTATCATTGCACGGCTCGAGCATGGTTAATCTCGATGGCCTCGGGCCGTCGAGAAAAACTGAAGGACCGGAATCGGCGACTAGAGGGGGGTGGATAGGAGCCCATCATTTTTCTTTGATTTTTCCCTCCGATCACTATTACCCACAACAACCATGATCTTGGTCATACGGACAACACATCGCTATGTGCCCATGCCACCATGGGCACCATTGTCTTCTCAAAGTATGCAGCTCCATGTTGTGCTTTGCTGGCCATCACATCGAATACAATGTTTGCGCCATAGAACCACGGCTCGGAAGCAGATCCTCTGAATTTATTTGGCCACTGACCTGTGGGCCACAGTACCACATGGGCCCACATGTCCGTGACTCAAAGTCACAGAACTATAAAGTCAGAGGATTTGCTTCCCCATGGCTCTGCTGCTTTCACTCTCGTGAACTTGTGTTCCTTGGGGAGCATGCGTTGCCGACACATGACAAAGAACCTTCTTCCTCCGTACTCTCTAGCTTGACCGCCTTCGTTCAGCCGGTGCTGAAGACCTTGTACTGCAAACCAAGAAAATTTTTACTGTTTGCCCATAAAAAATCACGCAAACGAAAAAATGCCCAAGGTTTCCGCGTAATTGCAAAAATGCCCCTAGGCGCTATCGGCGAGGGTGGCAACAGCGGGCATGGCGCTCCGGCGGACAGCGCCGACGCCTAAGGCGCCCCAGCGCAGAGCGCCAAGGGGTCGGCGCCCTCGCCCAGAGCGCCCAGGCGGTGGGCGCTCTCACCCAGGGCGCCAAGAGGGCCGGTGGGCCCGGGTGGCAGGCGGGGATCGGCGCTCCCGGCCAAGGCGCCTTGGGGGCCTGGGTGCTCCCGGCGAGGGCGCCAAGGGGGGGGGGACCGCCCATATATAAGCCCTCACGCCCATCGCTCTCACCATTCTGTCCATCGCTCTCACCCATTATTACCCGCAACCACTCCTTCTCACCCAAACAGAAGAGAGCTCATTCGCATAGGCGATTCCCACCTAACAGTGAAGAGCTCATTCCACTGTATAGTCCCCGAATATTCTGGAACCCGTAACCTCCAGGGTTTTGACCACATCGGCTAACCCAGAACCAAACCAGGGTTTTCCATGGGTTAACCCTGAACCTAACAGGGTTTCTAACACACCGGATAACCCAGAACCGAACAGGGTTTGGCCACCGGGTAACCCAGAACTAAACCAGGGTTTTCCAAAGGCCAACCCAGAACCTGACCAGGGTTTTGATACCGGTGTTGACGGTCCTTATTTGTAATATTTTGTATGCTTTTGACCGTCAACATATCTACAAAATAAAAGAATTCAAACTACATTGATGCTAACATTAATGAGTTCCACGAGTTTTGGTGTAGTCTCATGTTTTGCAGGCATACACAGGAAAAGACGATTTATCGGCCGTATGCAAATCAGACGAAAGATGGAGTTTAAATTAAACACATTTTGAAAAGTGATCAAATGACAAAATGGACTGCACCATGATGAAGAGCTCATCGAGTCGATCGAAACGCATATATTATTTGCTATATTTGGAGCTCGAATGAGGGAGAAAAGAGTTCCGGAGGCGACAAGCCAGACCGGGCCGGACCTGGGTCGGCCGACCCAAGCCAGGTCGGCCGACCCACTTTTTTGCCCTTTGGATTCTCCTTTCGCCCAGAGGCAGAGCAAGGCTAAAGCAACACGTGGAAGTCGGTCATGGTGTCAAAAACGGACTTAAAACGTCGGTTTAGCATGCCACATGGCAAAAAGAGAGAAGATGGAGAATATTTTTTGGACTCTACTTGAGAGCTACTCCACCTTCACACTATAAATAGAGGTTCTCTCCCTCATTTGTAATCATGGTGAAGAGAAGGATTTAGTTCCACATTGTAATTAGAGTAGGAAGAGAGGTGAGGTGAGAATGCTGGAGATGAGCCAGAGGCCCCGGCTCTCTCCTACTTGACCACGGGAATAAAGCTCATCTTCGAGTGAAGTTCTCCTCTTCAGTCTGGTGACACTGTAGCTATGCTCTTTTATTTATAAAGTACTTCCAGTTCAATGCTAGTTTATTTACTGAGAACCCCGTTTGCAATTGGTGAGATATATTTTGCCGTTTGTGAATACTTTACTTGGTGCACTAGTAAAGTAGTAATTGTTAGTGTAGACGCGGTTTCTAGACTAGTAATTACCTTGATTGACGCCCAGACCCAACGGACTGTCGTGGATGATAGCAGGTGGTGACAGCCCTGTCTATCCTTAGTAACGTTCCACCACGTTAGGGCTGGCTCCGTAGGGCCATTCAGCGGTGACCGTAACTCTCCAGGCTTCTTAAGTGAAGGTGGACGGGTAGCAGTCCTGCCGTGCGCCAACGTAAATAAAGGCAGCATAGAACTGAGTGCTCACTCTTAGGCTAGTGTGGCCAAAACCAGAAGACCCTCTCGACCTTTCTAATTGTTCTCTCTCCCATCTAGATAAGATAAATTCTAGGTTAGTAACTCCATGTTCCCTGTGGATTCGATACCCCGGAATACTCTAGGGTGAAAGGCTACAGCGATATCCGTGCGCTTGCGGATTTATTCTATCGGGCATAAGAATCGCCAACAACCGACTAACCCAGAACCTAACCATGCCTGAATCTTCAAGCGAAAGCCAACCGCCTCCAACGATCCTTTCACCTCGAAGCATCCGCACAATTTCCTCGGTCGCCAGCCCATGCCTAGGCCCATCGGACAAAACAGCTTCGCCATCAGATTACTAACACCACAGCCTCCAGCTGCCTCAGACTCCTTGACATGGCGAGGCTTCTATCAGGTTACCGATGCCACAGCCTCCAGCTGCCTCGGACTCCTTGTCATGGCGAAAGCTTCTCGAGTACACCACCCGCCATCAAGTTACCGACGCCACAGCCTCCAGCTGTCTTGGACTCCTTGCCATGGCGAAGCTTCTCGAGTACACCACCTCATGTAACGCCAGGTCATCGAACCCGGTCGCCTGCACACTTCCGGACGCACTAGGCTCCAGCTGTCCCCGCTCCACGTCAGCCACGTACCCACCGATACCTGCATCACGGAGGTGAACACACACCATAACCAAACACCTTACCTCTCCTGGAAGGTTAGCACTTCACAAAGATCATCAACAAAAACCGTGCACAAAACCATCCACATGTCCTGGTCTCCCTCCTACTCGCAGGGCGACCACATGTCCTGATCGCCTGACTGCTCACCAGACGGCCACGCGTCCTAGTCACCCGCCTGCCCCGTGTCGCCTTTGTGCTCGCCGGGCGGCCATGCTCTGGACACTCTCTCGCGAACACCCGTCACTACTCGACTTGTCCAGTCAACATCAGACTCTGTCCGCCAGACACTCAACTTGTGTCCGTTTCACCAAATGCAACTCAAAGCACTTCAAAATCACATCAAAATCAAACCCGTCACATATATTCATCACAACACAAGGGAGCCCACCACATAGGTCTCAACAAAAAATTATTGGGCTAGGCCTGAAGACGCGCGGCCTGCCTCGTTTTTGTCTCGACTGCCCAGGGTCGTCGAGAATGTTGCTAGCTAAACGTAGTGCCTGGGCTGGCTAGAAATCACAACGGCTGGGTAAAAGCCGTCGAGAAAAGTATCATCGATGGCCGGGCCATCGATAAAGACATTTTTTCTCGACCTAGCTGTCCCGAGGGTTGAATCTCGACGTCCCGCCATCGATATTAACTTTTCTCGACGGTTTACATTTCTTTCTCTTTGGCCGTCAAGATTCCATGCGATCCACATGGTGAGCGACGTCATAAGTGAGATAACAAATTCATGTCAGAAATAACTATGAGGGAAATAATTATTATTAAACATTAGAGTACAAATCTTACAATCAAAGTTTACATTTAATCGCTTTGAAAGCAAAATCATTGTTAAACTTTAGTGAAAAAATGAAACATCTTCATTGAGGCCAACCCTTATGACCACAGGCAATGAACTAGGCTATCGCAACCTAGCACTCGACTAGAACTTCTCATGAATTAATGTTGGTTACTTCTCTCCAAATTCTTGATCCTGACAGGATCGAGTCGACAGCCCAAAACAAGGGTCGTTGTTATGGTTAATGTATTCATACATTCGATCTCATGGAACTTTCTTAACATGTAAGATTACAAACTGGATAACACTCAGATAACCTGAACGAGTTGTGGTACTAAAGACTGGGGCGGAGGGCCTGTTATGGCAAGGTATGGCCCGCGCCATACCTTGGCCCAGCAAGCCCAGGGTACCCCTGGTAATTTTCTTTTTTTTTGTGTATGCCAGTGGCCAGCCCAGAGCCCAGTGCCCACCCCAGGCCCAGCCGAGCGCCGAGAGGCTGAGCGGCCCGAGCCCCCTCACAAAGTCACAGCCTCACTCCCCGTCTCCCTCTGTCCCTCGCGAGCACGAGCAGGCTTGGATAGTTTTATGTATATCCGGCGATATGGATAATGACGGATAATATTTGATGGATAATATTTGTGGAGTACCCCTTAGTTTTCACTCGGCTTATTAGAGATATAACTTGATTGTGGCATACACTGATTGAATGCTTACATATAGGCCAACCCCGCGTGGTGAACCGAGTACGTTAACACTCCATCAGACTGGACAACACAAGTAATCTCTATTAAAACGAGTGGGAACTCGGTTACCGGATATGTGCTCGATGACGGCTCCCAAGATTAGCTACCATCACACACATATTCTCATTTGCATCGCCTCGGCCGCCTGCCCGCCTCCTCGGCGCCTCGCCTCGCCACCGCCATGCCAAGGTACTTTAAAGTTTACACTCCTAATGATTTGTTTTAAGTTGATAGGGTTTGTTTTATCGACAATTTGTGTGAGGATTTGGGGTGGATTGACGGATTCAGAGGACTAGGCATTGGCTTGGATCCAACACTAGTTGCCAACCCTATCTGCCCTTGGCACTGTATTTGGAACAACAACAATACATCTTTTGAACCTCTTTGGAACAACTTTGTTTCTAGGCATCATTTTAATTTGTTTTGTTGATCCTACCTAATTGATCGGATAGATTCATTTCCATGTGTTTTCAATCTTAGCATAACGAGACAAGACTGATTAAAAACACAGAAATATAGCTACATTTGATGTTTAGTTGGAGAGCACATATTGGTCATTTTTTTTTGCGTGTCTGGATTGCCATATTGGTCACCACATATGCAAAACTACCTTTGAAACCATTTTGTAAACTTCATTCGAGGTATTTTTCGACAATCTTCTTGTCTTAAATTTTTTTTATGTGTGATTGTGTTGAATGCGTTCCCCAAGCCCGCCATACCTTATTTTTCATCCGTCCTCCGCCACTGACTAAAGAGCGTAGTTGCAATTTGCATTGCATGCATCGTTCTTTCTCATTGCATTTGGATACTTGTTTGGTACATCATAAACTTGGACTTGAGGACCCCGAGGGTCGCTTTGAGGACCCACGTGAGGAGTACCACACACTAGGTCAAGGCAATAGGCATGGAAACGATGTAGATATTATGCAACCGACCGATCGAATCGGTCGGATAGTGATATGGATAGTTTTATGTATATCCGGCGATACGGATATGGATAATGACGGATAATATTCGATGGATAATATTTGTGGAGTACCTCCTTAGTTTTCACTCGGCTTATTAGAGATATAACTTGATTGTGGCATACACTGATTGAATGCTAACATATAGGCCAACCCGAGGTGAACCGAGTACGTTAACACTCAATCCGACTAGACAACACAAGTAATCTCTAATAAAACGAGTGGGAACTCGGTTACCGGATATGTGCTCGGTGACGGCTCCCAAGATTAGCTACCATCACACACATATTCTCATTTGCATCGATGTCACAACACATAAGCAAATGGTCATAACTTTACGTTACAAAAGGGTATGGACGGCTGTCCATACAAGTAAGTTTAACATAGTTCAGAGTTGTATGCAGCGGAATAAGTAGATTGTTTCACAAAAACAATGACAAATCATCATCTAGCTATAGGCAAAAGTCCAGCGTGGTATGCTACCCAACCCAAGGGCAACCGACTGGAAATTAGAACTCGTCACCGTGCCCAGTAGCGTCGTCATCCCCGGCTTGAAAGTAGTACTCAAGTGGGAGATCACTATCACATGAAACAATAACACTTAATTGAGTACAGATGGTACTCAACACTATGAGGTACTTATAGCCTCGCTCATGCACAATATATATATCAAAGAATGGCTAGCAAGAAAATTTTCAGCATAAAGAGCATTTACAAGACTTAACAAAAGTAAGTTATAAATGGCATTTGAACAAAACATGTTAAAAGCCTATTGACCAACAGTAAGGTATATTATGAAGTGCACCATCATCCATTTCCTCAATGTCGACAGGTGACTAACTGGGGGGTCACCGCCGGCAATGAATTTATACGAGGGGACGCTAATCAAGAACTAGGTCAGATGGTTAGCACAAGACAGGGTTATACAGGTTCAGGCCCTCAACGGAGGAGGTAATACCCTACTTCCTGTGCTCTGGGATTATTTGGTGGATCGGGATGCAAGATGATGCTCCTATTCGGTGATTCGATGGCCCGTTGCCGATGGCTTTTACCCCCTCCCTTTATATAGTGCAGGGGGGATAGAGTTTACAGTAAGTCGCGGAGTATATGGCAACTATTTCCGTTATGATGTTACATGGAATGCATGCATGGATCTGCTAATTACATGGGGATATCCCATAAACTCGGATCCTTTCTTGTGGCTTAAGTTACGCGCGATCCGAGTGGTTTCCATCTTTGGCCGACCGTCCTGGATCGCCCCCTATCTGCTCCCTTATGGGCCTTCTAGAGGATACCCGGGGCCCATGCAGTCCACAGTAGCCCCCGAGTGCTTTACGATCGAGTCAGATGCTTGGCCGACTGGTTCCGCCTATATCTCCTGTAATCTGAAAAGAGATTGTCAAGGACTCAAGAAATCTTATGTTTTTATGTCGAAACAACGCCTAGATTGGCAATACCAAACTCCAGCTTACTCGGCCCGTTGGGCACGTCATTTCGACGAGAGGATTTAGCTCCTGGGCACCCACTCTTGCAATACAAGAGCCGCCACTGGCCTGTCATGGGGCATGCCTTAAGCCACGCCATTACAGCTTCCGTCTTGCAGCATGCTGTAACCTTAGCGTTTTAGAAATGTCAGCATCAGGCGCCCGGCCTTAACTTGTAAGAGCCAGCACTTGGCCCAACATGGGGCGCACCTTTCAGCCGGGTGGTACCCGTCCCCACCATGGCAGGGATCAGCATTGGCCCTTTGGGGCGTACCGATTGGACGCAATTTTGCCGAGAGGTATTCGTATCCGCGTAACGGTATACAACTGGTGACCTTATAAAGGCATACCTCAAGAAATTGAATACAGATTTCACCAACACCCAACCTTGAGCGTGCAAAGTTGGCTAGTGACCCAACGTGGGGTATGCCGTGAAATATTTTTAACTTTGGCACTGCCGGTGATATGCCCTCCAGGGTGCACCGAGGCCGAATTAGGCTCGATTTTAACACATTGCCACCGTCAGCGGCGTGTTAAGAAAGCCTGTTAAGGAGGTCGCCCTTTGCAGTTTTAGCCCAAGCCCAATTAGGGGGAGGTGAAGGGTTTTCGCGCCCTTTTCTCACACAGCCGAAGCGGTACGTGTTTTCGTCGGAAACCGCAATCGTATCCACTCCCGTCCCATCATCATGATGGTTTTACTGTGTTTGAAACGGATTACCAGGCGCGACCCTTGAACTTCCTTCGTGTATAAAAGAAATCCCAGGGGCAGAGTACTACTTCACCTCCGGCTTTCGAGTTTTTGAGTCTTCGTTTCCTTGGCGACACCCCAAAAATCTCCACTCCCATCCTGCTTCGAACGCAATGGCGAACATCATGGAGATGATCCTGACGTGGATCGACGAGGCCCGCGCAAGGGACGAGGAGGAAGCCGCCGCCAAAGCCGCTGCCAAAGCTTTCGAAGATGAG
Source organism: Raddia distichophylla (assembly GCA_005191435.1). Taxonomy (NCBI): domain Eukaryota; kingdom Viridiplantae; phylum Streptophyta; class Magnoliopsida; order Poales; family Poaceae; genus Raddia; species Raddia distichophylla. The sequence goes on from SPJY01032634.1 coordinate 144,583, forward strand.
CTCTGGCGGGATTTCGCCCAGATGAGGGCGGAGATCACCGCGGAAGAATCCCTTAGGGTTCTGATCAGCGGGTTTCCTCAACTCCATAAGGCACGCCTCCCCTTGAAGGACGCTCTGGTTGTAGCCCTCCTCGCACACGGGGGGTACTACTGAGGCCCTCCCGCTGGGGGGACTTTTTCTTCTGCTTCTCCGCGAGCCAGCGACGAGCCTTAGCTCGATGTGCTGTGCCGCGGAAAATATGTGAGCGGGCATAAAGGCCCTTTTAATGAAAATCTTTTGGAAATCCGTACGTCTTCCTCTTCGTCTTGGATCTGCAATGCTTCTCGTTCTTGATTACGAATATTGCTTCGTCCGAGTAGTTGGGCTCGTCCGCTCCTGGACAGGCAGTCGACACTTAACGCAAACCTCTCGGGGGGAACCACTCGGCTAGCCGAGTGATTACCGGGCCCCTCGTGAAGAGGTCGCATCCAGCGCTAGACTAAGGCCCGGCCCAAAATGCGAAACTCTGCCCGTTGCTATAAGTCTGGAACAGGAGAACGAAATTGGTTCACCTCGCTCGCTTTTCGCGCCAGTCAGTTAGCTTCTCCGGCAAGCTCCGCCGCTAGGGTTTTTCTCCGCCGCCGCCTCTGCCGCCACCCGTCTCCAATCGCGATGGCTCCAGCATCCCCCACCGCAGCTGATGCAGCTAAGAACGCAAAGAAATGGATGAAATCCACCACGACTAAACGGAGGCTACAGAAGCTGGTCTCCCTTGGCGTGCTCCCGTCGGAAGGGTTCGTATCTTGGCGCGCTGCCGCTGGCGAGTCCTGCCCCACCCCTCGTGCGGACGAGGTAGTAGTCTTCGAATCTTTCTTCCTCCGCGGCTTCGGCCTTCCTTGCTCCTCTTTCTTCCGAGGTTTACTCCATTTCTATGGGATTGAGGTTTCGCACCTGAACCCCAACTCCATCTTTCATATCGCGATTTTTATTCACGTCTATGAGGCCTATTTGGGGATCGCTCCTCATATTGATCTTTTTAGATTCCTTTTCCTTCTTAAACCCTACCCCAACAAAGACAATCCCATGGCCGCGGGCGGCGCCGGATTCCAATTGCCGGAAGGGGTCAAAAAGTTTTATTTCGATCTTCGCTTCAAAACCTCCAACAAGGGCTGGCACTCAGAGTGGTTTTATTGCGCCAACTCTCCTCCGGCCCTCCCTTCCTTCTCCGGCGAGTGCCCCACAGTCCGTCCCTCCTGGTCTTCTCTCTTCGCCGATGACGGGGGAAGCCAAGTGAAGGAACTTCTTGCTCTTCTCCGCAAAGCCAAGTCAGCTGGGTTGACCGGTATTGGGGTAGTGTGGAACTATACCCAACGCCGTATCCAGCCCATCAAGGAGAGGGTCCATCTCGCCTTTGAGTACTCGGGGACCAAAGACGCCACTCGGGAAACCGATGAGAGCCTTACGCAGAAGGAAATCGTCAACCGAGTGGTTGAGCTTTTTGCTCCGGGCTCGGAAATAACTCCCGCGGAATGCCCGGCTCCGTACAATTTGGGATACCTGCCGCTAGCGGTAAGGAGAAGATCCTCCTCAACTCAACCGCGATTTGTCGATGCAGGGTCGGAATTAATGCGATTTGTTGTGTTGCAGGGACGCGAGGCCTTCTTCTCCGTCCCCCCGGTTCCGGAAGCTCCGCCCCACAAGGAGACACCTCGCAAGCGTCCTGCTGAGGGCTCGACGAGTGCTCCTCCAGCGAAGAAAGGCAGGGGGACGCCTCAAGGGACTCGGACAAGTACGATGATGAGGAAGATACCGTCCCGCTTCTGCGCCGCCGCCGCCTAGCGACGAAGTCGCCGCCAACCCAGGCCGCGCAGCCGCAGAGCCCTCCGTCTCACCAGTCCGCCGACCCAAAGGCTGCGTCTGGAGCGAAGAAACCTCCCGGCTCGGGCCCGAGTGGCTCGGGCATGAGATTCAAGATGAAATACGTCCCGTCGCACAGGTACTCCTTCGCGACGCCATAACTTCATAATGTATAGAGATGTGTGTCTTGAAAGGTCTCCGAATGCTTTCAGAAAACCAGTAGATGATGACGAGCCGCCAAGTTCCAGGGACTCGGCTCGGCCCACCGCACCTCACCAAGACTCTGGACCATCCACCGCCAGCCACCAATCCTCGTCGGCGAAGGGGAAAATTCCGGCTCCGGCTCCCGCTAGCTCAGAGCCAGAGATCGAGGAGATTCCTCGCCCCTCTGCCAAAGCGCACACTCCACCCTTCCGACTGAAATGGCGGAAAGAAATGGAGGGCTACGAGGTCGACGACGGGCAGGAAGCCGAACAGTAGGAGGTTCTGGACCAAGTAACCGCAATCAAAGCTGAAATATACAAGGTAAAACTTTTACTCGCCAAGAATCTTTATCCTGCACAGGGGAATCCCACTAATCTCCCTCCCTTATCCACGCAGCGCATGAAGGAGAGGTCGAAACAGAAGACCCGATGCATAGAGAGGGCGGTAGGCGAGCTGAAAACGCGCGACGAGTTTGATAACGCGCTGTATGCTGCCAAGCGAAAGTACCGCGGCCGGATCGAGGAACTGCACCGCGAGGTCACCGAGCTTCGATTCCGCCATGTGGAAGAGTCCAGCGGAAACCAAGGTATAGACCCCAATCCGTGCTAAATCTCTTTAGAATGGACGTTCCATAGGTAATGATCTTCAATGTTTTGCCGTCGAGTGTAGCTCTGGAGGCGAGGCAGAAGGCCCTAGAAGAGGAAGTCCGCCAAGCCAACGCTCGAGCCGAGGATACGGCTAAAGAGTTGGAAGGTAACCTTCCCCGAGTGGCTCTCCCTGGCTCAACCTTACTGAAACCCGACTGATATGCCTCATCCGACTGGTTGCGCAGAGCATCGCCGCCGAACATCGACGGGAATAGCCCCAATACTTGAATGTCTTTATCCGGACGAGGAGACGCCGAACGATCCTGACCTCCTGATGGCTTGTCTCGATGCTATCCCCGAGCGAATCAAGGTCTTCACTCGGGAGGCCGCAATAACGTGCACCGGTCAAGGCCTCGCCATCGCGAAGTCTAACTTTCCTCGCCTAGACTGCGAAGCAGTCAAGGATGGATTTGCTTGCTCGGAAGAGGAGGCCGTAGCTCTGTTAGAGGAGGTTCATCCGACTGCTATCCAGATAGTCGACCAACTGGACATGTAATTATGCCTGTAATAGAAACTTCTGGTTGATCCCCAGTACTGGTGATCTAATTTATCCGAATAGTACTTTTATCCTTTTTCATGACACGCATCCGCCGACTGGTCCAGCCCTCGAGTGCCAGGAAGTAGCGCCTGGCTTTCCTATGCAACTGCGGAGTAGCTAAACATTGTCGCTGGGATATAAAAGCGCCATTACTCAAAAATTTTCGTAATACTCGAATGCGATCAACACATGTAGAGAGAAAACAACTTTATTGATGAGATAGGGTGCGGTTGACTCCGCACACTATTTAGTGTAGCCCCCGACTTACTGCTTGATCGTTTACGGCCAAGTAGCAAGTCAAAAGAAGGGAAACTAATTACATGCTGCTTTAATATTCGAGTATTAAGGGTAAAAACGACGTAGCTGCTCGATGTTCCAGGTATTGGGCACTTTAGATCCGTCTTCACGTTGTAGTCGGTAAGCTCCAGGGCGGGTCACCTCAGCTATCGCATAGGGGCCTTCCCAGAGTGGGGAGAGTTTATGCTCGTGCTTCTGATTCCTTCGAAGGACCAGATCTCCCTTGGAGAACGCACGGCCCCGTACGTTGCGCTGATGGTAGCGACGCAGGCCCTGTTGGTACTTTGCCGACTGGATCAATGCTGCTTCCCTGGCTTCCTCGAGCCGATCGAGGTCTTC
>SPJY01032634.1:154101-573038 GCA_005191435.1 Raddia distichophylla
TCCACGAACCTCCTGCTCCATGAGAGAACAAGTTCTGAAAGAATCTGTTTTTGCTTTTTGAAAGTTGCTTTGAGGTTTTGTCATGATCTCTTTTCAAAAGCAAGATTTGAATTGATTCCTCTTGTTTGAACACTTGACAACCAGGATTGTGATTCGAAAATCCCCACATATTCATATGGATATCATCCATACAAGTCATGGGTACACATAGTTATCATGATGTCCATCGCGGTTTGATCACCGATTTAAAGCAGTTTGTGCGGAATGCTTAGAGGGGCTGCATATGCGAAAAGAAAGCGTCAAAATTGATTGGCGTCTATTCACCCCCCTCTAGCTGCCTAGCTCGGGTCTTCACGATATGGTGCATACAGAACAAGTTTCAGATTCTGATAATTCCAATACTGAAGAAGCTGAGGCTTATGTGGCAGAGTGGGTAAGGAACAAAAAAGAATTCGAGCTAAGTTGGATAAGGCCGAAAGGATCTGAAAAAAGCAAGTTTTCATTTGATACTTCAAAGTGTGATCGGATTTTCGATCATTTGTTGCAAGAAAAGCAGATTCGGCTTAAGCAAGGGAATGTTATCCCTCCAATCGAAGAAATAAAGAAACGGAGATATTGCAAGTGGCACAACTCATATTCCCATGTTACTAATGAGTGCAATACATTCAAGAAGATTATTAAGAAAGCGATTGATGATGGGCAACAACGTTATCAGAGCAAGACTTCAAAGGTTGATACAGAACCCTTTCCAGTCGGTTTTGTTGGTATGGTGGACATTTTAAAAAGAAAAGCCGATGATATTTCAGAAAGCTCTAATCGGCTTAAGGTGCTTGTTGGTGCTAAAAGGATCGTGGTGGAAGAAAAGCCAGAACTTCAATTCAAATCGGTAAAGTCATGAGAATATGAAAATACCGATATAATGCACGAGATCAAGCGTGGGAAAGGTAACAAACCGATCATCACGCCAAGGCCAACTTTTGATCAATTATTAAATAAGCATGATCGAATGGCCAAGAATTCACCAGAGATTAAATTTCGACCGAGAATTCCTGAGCCGATTCCTCAAGAAAATCAAAGGAATCAGGATTGGGAGATGCAACATTGGGATTGTCCCTTTTCCGATACTTCTGGGAAGAGGAGATGTCTCTGCCTACTATTGAAAATTGCCCAATGAACCATGGGTTTGCTCCACCAATGAAAAGGACATTGGTAAAAGATAGATTGGTGTTTCCTGAAAACAGAGTTGAAGAAAATCGGATGAAAGGAAAAGTCGATGTGCATCGTCCTAAAATACCACTGCCACGATGGTGCCCTAGTGGAATCACTAAATCTCAGAAAAGACGATTGCAAAGAATGCGAAGCACTAAAATTAGAGAGGCTGAAGCTGAAAAATTCAGAGAAGCACTGTTGGAGCAAGTAAAGCCGATGAAACCGGCTAGGGGCAAGCAGGAGTGGAGACCAAAGCTAAAATCGGCTATTAATATTGATCAAAAGCCAATGGGAGCACATTGGATACTAATATGGTTTGCATACTGCCTCAGGAATTCATATGCTATTATGAAGAAGATGCTACTGAACTTATCATTGGAGCTGAAGATGCAGTGTTTAAAAACCCAGAAAATTCCCGAATACATTTGAAGCCACTGTTCATCACAGGATGTATCAATGGAAAACCGATATAAAGGATGATGGTAGACAGTGGAACTACTGTGAATTTGATGCCATATTCCGTCTGTCGGAAAATTGGGAAATCGACTGAAGATGTGGTCAAGACCAATATGGTACTCAACGATTTTAATGGAAATACGACAAGGCTAAGGGAATATTGGTAGCTAAACTTACAATTGGCAGTAAAACAATTCCGACAGCATTCTTTGTGATTGAAGGAAAAGGAAACTATAATGTGCTGTTGGGAAGGGACTGGATACATGCCAATTTGTGTATTCCATCGACTTTACATCAATAATTGATCCAATGGGTTGGTGAAGTGGTAAAAGGAGAAGCCTTAACCGCAGAAACCGATCATGTGGATATTTATGACAATCTTGAAGTATTATCGGGAAACCTTTGGATGATTGTGATTTTGTAAGTTTCAGTAAATCAGGCTTTAAGCCGACAACGCTAGAATCTCAATCGGTTTCTCAGGGAAACGAGGGTTTTTTATGGGAATCGCGGCACTAGACGAGATGGAGCATAAGTTGGGCTAGGTGTTGACACCAGAATTTGGCAAATAATCGGATATTTGGAGCAGGCCGGAATTATCAGATTTGTGGGCCTCATCGAAAGTATGGGCTGCATTGAAAGAGGAGAAAAACGGCATATTCAAATCCGACAGAAAGGTGGCACAAGATTTTGGGCTTCGTTGTATCTTAGGAAAATCCGACCAAGTTGTGTCAGAAACAATCGGTTTAGTGAGTCTAGGCACCAGTACAAATAGAGACCCAATGGGTCGTGTAGAGGAATCAACTCAATACACAAACACAACACTACTCTCGAATCCGATCGACTTCGTCGAAAGGTTCAAACCTCAGGTAAAGCTTTCTCGATGTAATCGATACTTTGCTTGTTGTATCATATGCATGACTACCTCGATTTTGATCTCATGTATACAAAGCATTCTATGACCGTCTCAGTTTACCGATCTCTAGTATGGACGCATAGTACACTGTCTCGTTAATTTGATCTGTGCTATGTATTTATCTCGCATTGTTGATCGTTAAATGCCTTATGATCGCTTTCTCTTTAAATTCGATGCATATGACTGTCTCGACTCTGATCGATCTTGTGTGCGCTTGTTTAGGAGGTTGTGTGATTAGAGCTTTTATCGATGAATACTGTGTCTACCCTACAGTACCGATTATTAAGTATCTATGCATGTTTTGTCTTAATTCCGATATATGCGACTGTCTCGACCCTGATCGATCTCACATATGTTTGCTTTAGGATCATGCATGTCTAGTATATTTACCGATCGATATTGTTTCCACTAGTCTCTAGAATTTTGATCGACTTAGATGTTTTAGCGTTGATTTAGATTTAAATACTTTCTGGGCTTGACCCATATATTTGATCGAATTTCATGGTTTAATCGAATAAGTTGATAAAAAGTTTATGACTAGCATAAAATCTAGAAAATACCAAAAATAACTTGAGCTTTACTGTTTTATCATATAACCTGCTCTATCGGAATATTAGTTGATAGAATAGTGCCATCGGTTTCATAAAAGCCGATGTGCTTGAAACGTAATCTGGCTCTTTAAAGCCGATTAGGGCAAAACCACCGATAAAATTCCAGAGCCAAATCGGCATTCAAAGCGTTAAGCTTTTTATTATGCTCATTGGCATCATGGATATGCGCTAGCAGCTCCTCCTCGGCTTCCTTGTTTGCCTCCCTCTGCTTAAGCCGATTCTAGGCAGCTTCGAAATCATCTTTCAGAGAATCTATTCAAAAGATCTCTTTTATGGCTGAATCGACTTCAGCGGGAAGGTGGTCGGTAATATTTTCATACAGAGACTTGAGAGCGCCAGGATTTGCCGATAGCTCCTTCTCCTTACTCATTAATTCCGATGAGCCCTCAGGCTCATCGGAAGTTACAAGCTTGGAAGTCTTTGAAAGAAGAGACTTTTGAGAGGGGCACTGCTCAAGATCTCGAAGTCTTCATCTTCGTCGTCGGAAATAATGGACATTGGGCAAAGGCCAATTTTCGATCTTGGTTATACTTGACGACTTGAGTAGACACCACCTTTACCCTCACCGGACTGCGAGGCTGAAAAACATACTGGAAATAAGCCCGAGTCAGAGGAAAGCCGATTACCTTCGAAATATCAGGGACAGCAGGTGGTGGCTGAGAGGTAGGCGGAGGAGCTGGAGTGCCCTTGGGGTACAGCAGCTTGGTCCTAAAAGATAATGCCCATCAAAATGAAACCGATGGTACAAAGAGCAAAATTTTAATAAGGTCAAGGAAATACATACGGTATCACAAACCGATTCGGTGCTAGAGGTACGCACCTATTTAGGCTTCTTAACGGGCCTTTTCTTCTGAGCCCTAGAGCCTTCCGGTTTTTCTGTCGAAAACAGTATCAGCTGATTATCGGATTATTTTGAAAACAAAAAAAGCCGATCAACAGATTATTTTACCCCTTTTCTTGGAAGGCTCCATGAATTCCGATGCAGACTTCGCGCCTGCATGAATCCGTTGGCTTTCATCGCCAACTAGCGCTGCCTTCGAGCGAGTCCTATCACTCTGTTTGAAAAAGGGAAAAGTAAATAGGTCAAGTGATCGGAAAAATGAAATATTAGAGTTAGTACACACACGAAGTGCTAAAGACCTGAGCATCGGAATTAGAACTCGAAGCATAATATTGGGAGAAAGTTCGTTCACTATCTGGTGTATTGGCTTGAGTTGGAGGCAAATCAGAATTTTCATAATCTGAGGAATGGCTGCTTTCCGATTCGGAAGATGATACAGAACCAGAGCTACTTGAGCTTTCTTCGGCAGGCTGTTCAGGATCATCGGTATTGACATCTTTGTCATCTGCGGCCTTTTCTGTTACCGATGGAGAAGGATCTTTCAAACAAGTTATACTTGGCCAATTTGGAGTCTACCTTTCATCGTTGCCAGTAAGTTTCTTGACTAAAGCCGATGCTCCTCTTTTCGTGGCATAAATATTGGTGGCAATGGATTTCCACCAAGTCTTAAACTGAGGAGTACTGCTAGTGTTCATCCCAACAATGGTCGGCATTTCGAGCTCTGCATCAGCTGCTTCAAGAATGGCATAAGCCGATCGGGCTGACAATTCTCCTCTGGCGACTAAATTCCGATCAATCCATAGATCCAGTTTACATTGGATCAGTCCAAATTGTCGTGCGTATACCGATGGATGATAATACTCGAAGGATGGCCTTTTATTGTGAACTCTGGTGCTTAAGATGGCAAAAAGAATACAAGGAGTGATGAAATCCTCATAAACTGAAAGCACATCTCCTTCAAGATTTTCTGAGAACTCAAAAAATGAAGGAATCGGGAATCGATCCAACATGATATATGGATTAAAATGTTGTGTCCGATAAACCGATTCTGATAAAATGAAAAAGAAGGCGAGTCTTGCAGCAAGATCATCCATATTCAGCCTCCTCCTGGCGCAACTGGCCACCACTAATTCACCATATGAACGACATGGACGGTCTTTAGGATCCGACTCTAAAGCAGCTTCATCGGGAAAGTCAGCATTGAAATCTAATCTTTCAGCGACATTCAGAAAACGGACATTGAGGAAAAGTCTGACGAACCAGAATGGACCACCCAGGTTTCCGATGGAGGCTCCTGATCTCCTGTCACACAAGCCTTCTCTGATTTCATGCATCAGCCTGTACACTGCTCCCAAGAGATATTTGCCGATGGCCTATTTCTTTCCAGCTGCCAAGGCTTTGGCTATACCCTGATGGATTTTGCTAGGACCAAGGGAATGACCACAGAAAAAATACCGATCGAGCCACATGTTAAGAAAAGCGACATGCTCTTTATCCTGGACGTCTCCTTCGGACTTATGCTCCTCGATATATTTTTGCCAACCGACTTTTTTTCTAGTCAGCTTAAGGGTGGTAGGGAGTTCAAAAGCCGATATCATCTCTCCATCTGGCCTAAGTCCGGTGAGCATTGCTACATCCAGGAGAGTGGGGCTGGTTGGTCCAGTTGGGAAAAGAAAAGAATTTACGATATCACACCAAAAATAAGATGTCGATGCCAAAGTTGGTTCGTTGGCTTGAAGGGGCTCAAGGGAAAGGATTATGGCATCAGAAATCCCGAGGTCATCTCACTTTTGTTTTTTTCTGACCATACACCCTAACAAACCAGTCCTTATATCCATAAAGGGGTGTTGGCCAAGACGTAAAAGCCGATTTCCAGCTGCTAATGGTAATCTCCTCGGCAAACATTGGGATCCTGGCTACAAAATGAGCAATAAAATCCGATGGATCTTCTTCTCCTACCAGACCTAATCCGTACTTGTTTCACGAAGAAGAGACTGGGATCAGTACCTAAGACATTTCTCCGATGGAGTGGAAGATGTGGAAGATTCCGATGGAGTAGAGGATGAAGCTGAGCGTTGAAGTCTTGAGCTCTAGAAGATTCCGATGCAAGAGCGAGAGAGCAGGAGAACAGGCGCATTTGACGGCGGTCGAGACGCCTATTTATAGGCAGTAAAAAATCCAAATTTACCAGGGAAAGCGCAGCGACAGTTACAGCCAAAAAATCACGATAAATTGGTAAATATCGTGAGATATCGTGCTTGAGCGGAATTGATGGAATGGAAACTGGTCAGCTCATTATTGGAAAATCCGATTTACATAACAAGTTTGACAAATGCGATCGTCACATTGCCAAACTTAGGGGCATATGTTGACACCCAAATTTGGCGGAAAATCGGATAATTGAAATTGTAACATCCCAATTTTATAAATCCCTAAAATTGGCATGTTGAACATTTTAAAACAATAAAATTAAATTGAGTTCATTTCAAATTTTCATAGTTGTCATTTGCATCTCATTAGACTATAAAGTCATTTTTGCAAATTAAAAATAAACTTAATGTATTTTAAAACTTTATAAAAGTAGTTTCTAACTCAAATCCTTTTTCCAAATAAGTTTACAAAATTTTGAACATTTATAAAATAGTTTGAAAAATATTTTCAAATTGGAGAATTGATTTGAAATTCAAAAGAAAATAAAGATTTCCTAAATCTAATGGGCTAGACCCATCTACCCCTCTTTTTCTCTATATGACAGGTGGACCCCACCTGTCATACTCCCTCTCCCTTCTCTCTCTCTCTCTCTCTTCTCACCCCTCTCACACTCTCTCCCACTCCCGAGCTCCTCTCTCTCTCGCTCTCTCTTTCTGTGTGGCGCCCCCACACGCAGCTGAGCGCCCATTGGGGGACACCGGCGCTGCCCGTGAGCTCGCTCCCCTGCAAAACCCCCCTCCGTGCCCCGGTTTTCCTCTCTCTCTCTCGCCCACGGTTTTGCCCTGCGGGCAGAGATGCTCAAACGCGTGTCCGGCCTCCTTCTGCCCTCCCTTGTACTCCAAGCCGCCCATTTGCCTCCTTTAAATCGATGCCGAGCTCGCCCTGCCCTTCTTTTCGCCCGCGCCGAGCTCCTCCGTCGCCATTGCCGCCACCCGTGCTCGAAGCACGTCGACAAGCCGCCTCGGTGAGCTCCGCGCCTCGCCGCCGTGTCCACTCACTCCGCCTCAGTCTCCTCTCTCTTTATAACCCCTCCGCCGCCTTGTTTCCGCCTCAGGTCGTCAGGAACGCGTCGCTGTCCGGAGGTGCTCGACCGCACCACTTCGCCGTCCGGCCTCCTCCGACCGTGGCGCCGCGCGCACCGGGATCGCCTCGTCGCCGTCGTCGTTTCACTCAAGGTAATCAGCGCCCTCCTCGCCCGAAGCCCCGTCGTCGCAGGAACCGTAGCCGCGCCGCCGCTCGACGTCGTCGCCCCGCCTCCACAGTCCTCCTCCGTCGGTGCCGCCACCTCCGGTGTGTTCGCCGTGGCCAGCTCCCTCCGTCCCACCAGGGAATCGAGCCCACTTGGCCCGAGTCGCCGGCGAGCCCCTCCGTCCCGTCGCGCCTCGCCCTCCCCTGCTCTCCCTCTCTGCGCCCTAGTCGAGAGGAAGAAAACGGCTGATGGCCGTCGGACCTGGAATGGACGGCCAGATCCACCCCGCCCTCCTCCCTCACTGTCACGCGGGTCCCGCCGCTTTGACCCCCCGGGCCGCCTCTCTATCCGCGCGCTGCGGATGGCCGTGGGCCGCACGCCCAGCAAGCCGCCGCCGCCGCCGCTTCCCCCTTTTCCTTTTTCTTTTTTTTTTGTTTTCCTATTTTCATTTGTACTACTTGAGCCAAAAACATTTTATAAAAATAGGAAAAGTATTTTATAAATAAAAATAGGAAAAATACCTCGAGTTGTGTTGTATTTTATAAAAATATAAAAGCCCCTATTTCTAATAAAAGTTTTGGCAATGAAATTTGTAGATCTCCCTAGGCCTTCCAAATTTGATTTGTATTACAAGGGAAAAGATTTTTCTAAAAATAATAAATGAGAAAAATAAATTCTGTAAAAATTCTATAAAATACTTTGAACAAACTGGAATTTATAAAATTATAAAATGCCACTGTTTTTATAGAAGTTTTCATAAATAAAAATTGTAGACCGCATTAGGGTCACCATTTCATGTGCATGCATAATAGTTGCATATTTAATTTATTTGGGTAAGCTAAATAATTTATTCTCTGTCTAATTTTTGTTATTATTTTATTGTGCATGTGTGGATTGTGCTCTCGTGTGGATTGCTTGCGTATAGGAGCCGAAGGTGTGTTAGACCAGTCCGACGCTGCAGGATATCTCGATCCATCGTCCGACACAGGCAAGTCTCCCGTAGCCACCTCCTAATTTTAATAGCATTTTTTTAATCCAAATTGGCTATGTTAATTATCTGGTCGTATTTAAATTTAGCTGTACCCATTGCATGTTAATTAATTCTTTTTAGACATGCAACCACCCGAAAACCCTAACCCTAGGACTACGATATAACTATAGACCCAAAATAATTTTAGGGTTAGTGCTTAGCCCTGCTTGGTTTGCTTTGGGTACGATGATGACATTGTTGGTATTCAATCATCATTATCTGTTGAGATATACCGAGATGGTAAGTGTGGCTGTGGTGTGTCGAGTTTACCCTAATTAAAACTTGACCAACTAATAAATGGGATTGGGAGCGGCCAATGGCTGGTATGGTGGATGGTGTTTGATTTGATGTTTGGGATTGTGGAATGTGGCCGCTCCGAGATTAAGGACCGACGATTGTAACGCTATCTTGCCAAGATTTTTCCATGCGACCGCAAGCCTGGTATGGGCCGGGCCTGATCTAGAGGGAGGCTAGCGTCGTGCTTATTACCGTCGGTGCACCGTAGGTGGGGTCAGAGCTTTTCTGAGGTATACCCCATCGCCGGTGCATTTCTCGGGGGCAACCCCGGGGTTGCTAGAGGCTTACGGTCTCGTCGTGGTCTGTCGGGTACTCCGAGGTTAACAGCACGACGTTGACTATCTGGTACGACCGTAACTAGCCCGGGGTTAACTTTCTGAAGGATTTTGTTATGGTGCTTCTGGCAGGGAGTACTGTATCTTGCTGGTAAAGCGTACCCACTCTGCAGAGTTGAATTCCATTCGAATGGCCGCGCTCACGGTCAAAGAGCGACTTGGTGGTTCATTACAACGTAGCTTCACCTTAATTAACCTGACTCGTGTTGGTGTTGAGTTGAGTCGTGTGGGAGGTTTGGTTCCCTTGAGACTTGAGAGTTTCAGGCATAGAGTGAACGTCTATGTCCTGAGGAGAATTTGAATTGAGAACTTATGCTATTACTATTAATGCTTTATAAAAATGCCTTTAACTGTTAAGTGAAAATGCTTTCCGCAAATAAACCCTATTACCCCTCTTAGGTTGAGCCATAACCTGGCCCTTCCTAGGAGGCTTGCTAGCAGTAACATGCTAACCTTGCGTTTTATGCGGGGCTGTTCCGATTGTGAGCAGGTGTGGACTTTGGGATCGACCAGGATGAGTTTGTGGATGCGGATTTCCAGGAGGATACTCCGACCTACTAGTGGTTGCCTCATCAGCATGTGCCTGTGGCTTGATGAGCCACCTATTTTGGTTACCTTTTGTTGCATTAGTCAGAGGCTTGTAATTCTGAACTAATGTATGCTATGTTTGCGCCAAAACTCTGTTATGTAATTTAATTAGTTAATGCAACTCTGGTTCGATGTTCTAAGACTGTTGACTGTGGGTACGTGGACTGATCCTTGGGGACACGTACTGTTAACACAGGGGGTTCAGTTATGTATAACTGGGCACCACAGAAATGGGCTAAAATTATTAGAACAAGGGCCACATCTGAATATGGGATTAATTGGTATTTTGCCAGAATATGGGCTCGAGATGTTGATGAAGGGAAGACGTCAATTATTTTCTGATGGTCGGGCTTCTGAAGGATTTCTAAAGCAATTTCGAAAACAATCGGTATCGGCTTTAGTCGTGTCAGTATCAGTTTTAATGTAATTTTAGTATAAATAGGGACCCGTGGGTCATGTAATATCAATCGACTCAATACACAAACACAACACATACTTTCGAATCCGATCGACTTCGTCGAAAGGTTCAAACCTCAGGTAAAGCTTTCTCGATGTAATCGATACTTTGCTTGTTGTATCGTATGCATGACTGCCTCGATTCCGATCTCATGTATACAAAGCATGCTATGACTGTCTCGGTTTAGCGATCTCTAGTACGGACGCATAGTACACTGTCTCGTTAATTCGATCTGTGCTATGTATTTATCTTCACATTATTAATCGATAGATGCTTTATGATCAAAATTCCCTTTACCGATGCATATGACTGTCTTGACTCCGATCGATCTTATAAGTGTTTGCTTAGGGTTTTTAGTGAATAATGAATTTACCGATTTATACCCTGTTTACCTGGCAATTTCGATAGTTAAATATGTTTTTGCATGTTGTCTCTTAAAATTCGATGTATGCGACTGTCTCGACCTTGATCGATCTCACATATGTTTATTTTAGGATATTGCATGTTCAGATGTGTTTTCCGATTGGATTTGTATCACTAGCTTTCTAGGACTTTGATTGGATTATGCGGTTTTACTGTGGAGTAGGTCTAAAGACTTTCTGGGCTAGAGCCATATATTTTATCATTACATAGTTAAATCTAATAAGTCGATTAAGGAAATTGTGGCTAGTTTAATCATACAAAATACCCAAAATAGTGAAAAGAACTTGAGCTTTTACTGTTTTATCTATTACATGCTCTATCGGAAATTTAGCCGATAGATAGTTCATAATCGGTTTCTTAAAAGCTGATGCATTTAACCTAATCTGGCTCGTTAAAGCCGATTAGGGCCAAGCCACTTATAAACTTGTTCTCCCTTATCGATTGCAGGTCAAATCGTTTGGCACGCTTGGTTTTTGGTTGCAACGCTAGCCCTGACTAGACGCTTCTGGGTGTGTTCGCGAAAGTGTCCCGCTTTTGCGTCGACACTAGGGTAATACTTCTTTAGATACTTAGCGTTGATCGCTTTTCCAAAAACTTGTCCTTCAAGTGTTTCCAAAATGTTTGCGTTTCTAGGAATAATCCGATTGATTTTAAACTGTCCTTCCCAATTTGGAGACCACTTGCCATACTTAGGATCCCTTGAACCAATCAGTAAAAATGTTTTCCACACAAGCTCTCTCACTTAAAAAGTTTTCGGTACATCTTTCTTGTTGTAAGCTCTATCAACTCTTTACTTATCACGTTCAATGTGCTCCAAAGCCTTCAATCGGATTGCTACCATATCATCCAATTTATCCATCATCAGATTTTTGTAATCATCGACTTTTATGTTATTCTGCTCTTCAATCCTTGTAGATCCGATGATTACTTCAATCGGTAAAACAGCTTCTTGTCCATAGACCAATTCAAAAGGTGATACTTTAGTAGTCCCATGCTTAGCAATCCGATAAGCCCATAACGCATCTGCCAAAGTATTATGCCAACCCTGCGGCCTTTCATCGATTTTTCTTTAAATCAGCTTTATGACACTCTTATTAGAATATTCTGCTTGGCCGTTGGCTTGAGCATAATATGGTGAAGAGTTGATCGTTGTCATTCCTAGGCTCCGAGCATAATTCTGAAATGCCTCTGAAATAAATACCGATCCTTGATCTGTAGTGATCGTTTGAGGAATCCCGAATCGGTAAATTATGTATTCTTTGACAAAATCAATAGCTTCAGTGGCAGTCAGTTTCTTCAATGGTATAGCATCATCCCATTTGGTGAAATAATCCGTTGCCACTAAAATATACCGATGCCCATTGGATCAGGAGGAAAATATTTCTTCAATCATATCAATTCCCCATACTCGAAATGGCCACGACTTTACGATTGGATGTAGAATCGATGCTGGTGCATGCTGAATATTTCTAAGTTTCTAACAATCTTTGCAACCCTTATAATAGTTGAAACAATCTTCAACCATTGTTGGCCAGAAAAATCCTGTTCGCTTCAGGATCTGTTGACGCAAAAGCGTGACACTCTCGCGAACACACCCGGAAGCGTCTAGTCAGGGCTAGTGTCGCAACCAAAAAACCAAGCGTGCCAACGATTTGACCTGCAATCGATAAAGGAGAAAAGTTTATCAGTGGTTTGGGCCTAATCGCCTTTAAAGAGCCAGATTAGGTATAAATGCATCGACTTTTAAGAAACCGTTTAGAACAATCTATCGGCTAAATTTCCGATAGAGCATGTCATATGATAAACCGTAAAGCTCAATTATGTTTGGTATTTTTAGAGTTTATACTAGTTCTAAACCTTTTTATCAACTTATCCGATTAAACCGTGAAATTCGATCAAATATATGGGTCAAACCTAGAAAATATTTAAATCTAAATCAAGGCAAAACATCTAAGCCGATTAAAGCTCCAGAGACTAGTTGAGACAATATCGATCGGTAAATAAACTAGACATGGAAGATCCTAAAGTAAACATATGTGAGATCGATCAGGTCGAGACAGTCGCATATATCAGGATTAAGACAAACATGCATAGATACGTATCAATCGGTATTGCAAGGTAAGCACAGTGTCAATTCGTAAAAGCTCTACTCATGCAAACTGCTAAGCAAACGCACATAAGATCGATCAGAGTCGAGACAGTCATATGCATTGGATTATAGAGGAAGCAATCGTAAGGCATTTAACGATAAACAATGCGAGATAAATACATACTGCAGATCAATTTAACGAGACAGTGAAATATGCGTCCATGCTAGAGATCGAAAAACCGAGACAGTCTAACATGCTTTGTATACATGAGATCAACTGATGCAGCCATGCATACGATACAACAAGCAAAGTATCGATTACATCGAGAAAGCATTACCTGAGGTTTGAACGTTTCGACGAAGTCGATCGGATTCGAGAGTGTGTTTTGTGTTTGTGTATTGATTCGATTTTTTCTTACCCAATCATCGGGTTCCTATTTATATTGTTGCCTAGACGCACTAAACCGATTCCGACACTATGAACCGATTGACTCTAATACGACTTAGCTAGAATTTCCTAAGATACTATGGAATCCAAGATCCCGCGCCAGCTTTCTGTCGGATTCGAATACAGCCCAAAATGTCGATGAAGCCCATAATTCCGATAATTTCTGGCCCACTCCGGATATCCGATTATCTGCCAAATTTTGGTGTCAACATATGCCCCTAAGTTTGGCAATGTGATATTCGCATTCGCCGAACTTTCATTTATAATCGGATTTTGGCCCTTGATTCCATCCAAATAGCCTTATCAGATCTCAACCGTTGATCTTTTACCTCATGCTTCCGGATGTAGACATGTGTCCTTCCATTTAGCGGGAATGACCAAAATAGTAAGTTGCGAGAAGCCCGGTAAAACCCTAGTTTTTACCAGCTATAAATAGGCCGCCACCCCGCGGTCATTCGCACGCCTTCTCCCTGCGCACGAGCTCTCGCATCGGAATCTTCAATCTCTCAGGTTCTCAGCGCACTGCCTCCTTCCTCTAGCTCTTCAAGTCCCCATCGGAGAAGATGTCTCAGGTACTGATCTGCTCCTCCGATCCCGATCCCTTGTATGGTCTGGATCCAGTGGGGAATACTGATCCCACGGAGTTCATAGATAAATCCGTAGCTAGGCCGCCCATGTTTGCGGAGAAGCTCAGGATGAACAGCCGGCAATCGGCTTTTCGCGCATGGCCAAATCCGATAGAAGGATATACCGATTGGCTACTGCGGGTTTATAGTCAGAAGAAAGCTGAATGGAAGGAATTAGGAATCTTCGACGCTATCCTCTTGTCACTAAACCCGATTCCAATTGACGAGCCCTACATGGCTGCGATCTCTTATTTTTGGTGTGACACCGCCAACGCCTTTTTGTTCCCCATTGGCCCCACTTTGCTGGACGTGGCGATGTTGACCGGCCTTATACCAGAAGGTGAGATGTTATTGGCTTTTGACCTGAAAGCCGATTTGAGGTTGGTCCCAAGCAAGAACTGCAGATGGAAGAAGTACATTGAGCTTCATCGGAAAGAGGGCGAAGCTGGAACTGAAGAACACATCGCCTTTCTGAACATGTGGTTAGACCGATACTTCTTCTGCCGACGGTCCTTAGCCCCGAGCAAGATTTACCAAGGAATAGCTGAAGCACTGGTCGCAGGAGAAAATCTTGCAATCGGAAAGTATCTTCTTGGAGTAGCCTATCGAATTATGCATGACATCAGAGAAGGTCTCTGTTCCAGAAAATCCGATCACGTAGTCGGGAATATTGGAGGTCCCTTCTGGTTCATCGGAATGTTTGTAAAGATGCATGTGAAGAATTCTATTGCAGATCTTGACTTCAACTTCGAGTTCCCCACTGAAGACCAAGAAGCCGATGACAACTCTCGCCCGTGCAGATCATATGGGGAGATGATATCGGTAAATTGTCATAGGAGAAGATTAAATGAAGAGAACTTCTCCACCAGTTTGGCGAAATTTTTCGCATGGTCAAGATATGGCATGGAACACTTTAACCCTTATAACGATATCGATAGATATCCGGTCCCCACTTTCTTCAAGTTTTCATCGACTTTAACAGGGGACTCATTATCGGTTTTTAAAGAATTTATTTCTTCAGCCATCTTTTTTGCGATCCTCAGCACTAGAGTCCACTTGAGAAGACCTTCTTATGAGTGCTATCACCCATCAGTTTATGCGCGTCAGTTTAACTTGGTACAGCATGTCCCTGAGCTATTTATATATCGTACCTTCGACGCCAGAACCGACTTGGACCTGAAATCGGCATATGCAATATTGGTGGAAGCCCAGATAAATTTTGAAATGCCGATTTCAATTGACATGTGTGCTGCCACTTCCGATGACTACCTCACTTGGTGGAAAATTATTGCCAAGAACATCTATGCCACAGAGAAGGGCGCATCGGGTTTTGTTCGTAGCTTCATTGGGAGTAATACTGGCTATAGGCCCAATTGGCACAGTATTGTTGAAATGGCTGAAGGGTCCTCATCGGAATCAGAGGATCGAGAGCAAGACCAAAAATCCGATGAAGAAGATTCTGATGATGATATCTCCGATTCTACCAGCCAAGCAGATGATGATGAATCTGAGGACTCCGGATAGGATAATTCTTCATCGTTAGAAAAAAATGGTGATGACGATGATAGCGAGCGCACCGAATCTCAAAAATTTGCTTCGACTTCTGATAACGAGGTCACTAACTGTCTGCGTGTCTTTTACTAACCCAAATCACTTTTCTGATTCTGATCATTTACTTTTCCATTTTCAGACAAGTGACAAGCGCCCACGCTCCAAGGTTGTTGGCGAAACCGCTGGCCAAATCTTCTCTGGCACAAAGTTTGCATCGGCTTTTCCCCAGTCATCCAGCCAGCAACAGCCCAAGAAAAGAGGTATAATCGGCTTGTATCATTTTCTTTTGCAATTTTCCTATTATTAACCTGTTCTGATCACCAGGGCGGACTAACGGCGATGAGGCCCGGACCAAGAAGAATCAGGTGATCACCAGGGTAAAGCCGACAAAGGTGCGTCCATCTCTAAGCACTGAATCGGTAGGTGAAAGTGTAAGCATTGTTACCTTCTTATGATGATTTCTAACCCTTAGTTTTCTTTTCTTATCGGAATTTCTTTTCAGGCCAACACCCCAGACAAGAGTAAGAAAGACGATACTCCTGCTCCACCGCCGGCTTCACAGACTGCACCCACCTTTGATCCAAAGGAGGTAATCGGGATTATTACCTTTTTAAACCATTGAATTTTATTTTTCCGATCGATGAATATAAAAATTCTCTTCAGTATATGGTCCTTTCAAGAAGCTCAGCGCGGATAACAATAGTTTCGCCACAGGTGGTGACGTATGGTGCCAAGAAATCCGACGAGCTCAATTTCGATCCGTCCAGTATGGACTGGTTGGAAGATGATGACTTGGATTTCTTGGAGGCTTCTCCAATCCGCACAGCTTCGCCAAAGTTGATCAACACTACTTTCGCTACTCCTACTGCCACGACCTCGATGCCTCGCCTGCTCCTCCTAGACACAATCGGAAAATTGAAGCAAATGTGGGAGCTGGTCAGTAAAGAGGCTGAGTTCTTGGCCAATCCTGAAACTATAAGGGAGATAGCCAATTCCATCAATGAGATGATTCCAGAAGAGATCATATCGGCTATTAAGGCTTTGCTACCCCTTGGTGAAAGGAAAGCCAATCTAGAGGAAGCTTTGAAGCGTATACATCAAAGGGAGGCCAACAAAGAAGCTGAAGATAATTTGAAGGCTCTCATTCAAGATGCAAATGCCCAAAATGATTGGTTTTTGGCGCTGAAGGACGAGGTGACATTGGCAAAATCCGCTGCAACAAAGGCTATCTTCAAGGTCAAAGCTTTAGAGCAAGAACTTGAGAAGGCCAGGAAAGCTGAAGCCGATGCTCGCTCTCACTTTGATGAAGCCAAAGTGGCTTGCAAGGAGCAGCACGAGGTCGCAAAGCAATGTGGATTGTCTGTGGTGGCGGCCAAGAAGAAAATTCTGATAATCCCCAGATCCGATGAAGAAGATTCTACTGTTATCAATGACATCCGGGGAACTATTGCTGATGTCACTACCGCCATTTATGAATTTCGCAAGTAATTGACCTGCGGGCAAAATTAAACTTTTGATGTCTGGTGATCGGTTTATAATCCGATCAGAAAACAATTGCTTCACCCGCCCTGGGGCCGATAAAACGATTAAGGCCTTGTGCCTTTGTAATAACTTCTTAAGTTAACTTTATGCAATGCCTTTTTTTATATTTTGATTGATCTCAAGGCGATTCATTAGAATCGGCTCTTCTGAATGATGTATCTGAACAAACTTGGGCTTAGCTCATCCAATAGAATCGGTGTTTTCAAAACAGCTTTAGGCGACAAGTGCTTTGTCGGCTTTTTATACCATAGGCGATTCTCTTAGAATCGGCTTTTACAAATTGTCCTGATCAAGCTCCGATCCAAATGCTAGGATAGTATTTCTTCAAGTACTTAGCGTTAATCGCTTTTCCGAAAATTTGTCCTTCAAGTGATTCCAAAATGTACGCATTGCCTGGAATAATCCGATTGATTTTAAAGGGTCCATCCCAATTTGGCGACCACTTCCCGTACTTATGATCTTTTGAACCAATCGGTAAAAATGTTTTCCGGACAAGTTCTCCCTCTTCAAAAGTTTTAGGCATGACTTTCTTGTTGTATGCTCTAGCAACCCTTTGCTTATCATGGTCAATGTGCTCCAAAGATTTTAATCGGATTGCTACCATATCGTCTAATTTATCCATCATCAGATTTTTATAATCATCGGCTTTTAAATGATTTTGTTCTTCAACTCTTGTAGAACCGATGATCACTTCAATTGGTAAAACCGCTTCTTGTCCATAGACCAGTTTAAATGGTGAAACCTTGGTAGCTCCATGTTTAGCAATCCGCTAAGCCCATAACGCATCCATCAAAGTATTATGCCAACTCCGCGGCCTTTCATCGATTTTTCTCTTGACCAGCTTTTTGACACTTTCGTTTGAAGATTCTGCCTGGCCGTTGGCTTGAGTATAATATGGCGATGAGTTGATTGTCGTAATTCCTAGGCTTCGAGCATATTCTTGAAAAGCTTCTGACATAAATACCGATCCTTGATCCGTAGTGATTGTTTGAGGAATACCGAATCAGTAAATTATGTGTTCTTTAACAAAGTCAATTGCTTCCGTGGCAATCACCTTCTTCAATGGTACAGCTTCAACCCACTTAGTGAAATACTCCGTTGCCACCAAAACATACCGATGCCCCTTGGATGAGGAGGGAAATATTTCTCTGATCATGTCTATACCCCATCCTCTAGAAGGCCAGGGCTTCACAATCGGATGTAAAATCGATGCTGGTGCATGTTCAACATTTCCAAATTTCTGACAATCCTTACATCCTTTGTAATATTTGAAACAATCTTCAACCATTGTAGGCCAGTGAAATCCGATGCGTTTCAGGATCCACCTCATCTGATAAGTTGATTGGTGTGTTCCACAAATTCCTTCATGGATTTTCCCGATTGCAACTTTAGCATCTTCTTCATTGAGACACTTGAGCAATAACCCATCAAAACTCCGATAATATAACGTGTCATTGATCAGTACATACCTTTGAGCTTTCCTCTTAAGCTTTCTATCGGTTTTTCCTTGAGTATTTTTAAGATAACCGATAATTTCTGCATGCCAACCCATCGTTATTTGATTTTGATAAGGCACAATTTCTAATTCATTGATCGGCATTTTATATCCCGATGCTTCCTGGGCTAATTTATTGGCCTCAACGTTCTGTTCCCTCGGAATATGTTGGCTCGAAAAGATAGTGAAGTACTTAGCCAAATTCGAAGCTCTTTCCAAATAACCATGAAGTAGTTCACTGTGACATTCATGTTGCCGATCATTTGAAAAACTACCAACTGGGAATCTCTATATACTTCGACAGCAACTGCTCCAACTTGAATCAACCACTCCAATCCTTGAATCAAGCTTCATATTCCACTTGATTGTTGGTTAATCCAAAATTCACAGTAACACCAAACTTATATGAAATTCCTCCAGGCGATACTATGAAAATACTGATACCACATCCTTTTTCACAAACCGATCCATCGAAAAACATCACCCATGGCAATAAAGCCGATAGATTACTATCCCGACGGTGTGTGATGAAATCGGCTAATACCTGCCCCTTGACGGCTTTTGGTGATTCATATGTTAAATCAAACTCGATGAGGGTGTATGCCCACTTTCCAAGACGTCCTTTGATGATCGGACGCATGTATTTGATCACATCGGTTTGGCATACCACTTTGCATTCTGCCCCCAACAGATAATGCCTTAATTTGGTGCAAGCAAAGTATAAGCAAAGGCAATACCTTTCCACAATTGTCTATCAGGTTTCTGGATCAAGCAATTTATGGCTAAAATATAAAATCGCATGCTCTTTCCCATCGATTTCTTGAACAAGAACTGCTCCAATGGTATTTTTCGATACTGATAGATAGAGTTTGAATGGTAAATCCTTTCTTGGAGCAGCTAGAACAGGTGGATTGGTCAAATACTCTTTGATGTTATCAAAAGCTTTCTGTTGCTCTGGTCCCCACACAAACTTATCGGAATTTTTTAACTTGAGTAGTGGAGAAAATGGAATAATCTTTTCTGATAAATTTGATATGAATCTTCTCAAGTAATTAATTTTACCGACCAACTCTTGAAGGCGGACCTTTGAATCAGGAGGTTTAGTCTTGAAAATCGCCTTTACTCGATCAGGATGTACTTCAATTCGACGCTCGTGGACCATAAACCCCAAAAACATCCTAGCTGATACTCCAAATGCACACTTCTCTGGATTCAACCTCATGCCGTACTTCTTAAACCGATCCATTACAGTCACAATATCGGCTAAATGTTGTTGTTCTTCCTGGGATTTAATCACCACATCATCGATATAAATCTCAACCAATTTTCTAATCAAGTCATGGCAAATTAAATTCATGCCTCTTTGATATGTTGCTCCAGCGCTGATCAGGCCAAAAGTCATTACCACCCATTCAAATAAGCCGATAGCGCCAGGACATCGAAATGCAGTCTTGCTTACATCTTCTTCAGCCATAAAAATCTGATTGTACCCCACATTGCCATCCAAAAAACTGATAATCCGATTGCCAGAGGCAGCATCAATTAATCGATCAGCAATCGGCATCGGATATTCATCCTTGTATGTATCTTTGTTCAGATCATGAAAGTCGATGCACACCCGAATCTTATCGGAATCTTTTTTCCCCACTGGTACAATGCTTGAGATCCAATCGGCATATTTGCAAGGCCGAATAAACTTAGCATCTAATAGTCTTTGGATTTCAGCCTTCACTTGATCGTAAATTTTCCAACTGATCTTTCTTGGAGCTTGCTTCACCGGCCGAAATCCAAGCTTCATTTTGATCTTGTGTTCAACTATAGATCGGCTTAGACTAGGCATCTCATGGTATTCCCAACCAAAACAATCAACCCGATCCTTAAGAATTTGAATAAGCCGATCCGTGTATTCCCGCGGCAACTTTTTGCTGATATAAGTGGGCCTCTCTTTTCCATCAATTCCAATATCGACTTTTCAAGTTCATCAGCCGATATAAAGCCTTGGCCCAACTTATGCTCCATCTCCTCTAGTGTCGCAGTTCCCATAAAAAACCCTCGTTTCCCTGAGAAACCGATTGAGATTCTAGTGTTGTCAACTTAAAGCCTGACTTATTGAAACTGACGAAGTCACAATCATCCAAGGGTTTTTTCAATAATGTTTCAAGGTTGTCGTAAATATCCACATGATCGGTTTCTGCTGTTAAAGCTTCTCCTTTCACAACTTCAATGTGATCACCAACCCATTGGATCGACAATTGATGCAAAGTCGATGGAATACACAAGTTGGCATGTATCCAGTCCCTTCCCAACAGCACATTATAATTTCCATTACCTTCAATCACAAAGAACGCTGTCGGAATTGTTTTGCTGCAAATTGTAAGTTTAGCTACCAATATTCCCTTAGCCTCTATCGGATTTCCATTAAAATCGCTAAGTACCATGTTGGTCTTTATGAGATCTTCAGTGGATTTCCCAATTTTCCGATAGATGGAATATGGCATCAAATTCACAGTAGCCCCACTATCCACCATCATCCTTGATATCGGTTTTCCATTGACATATCCTGTGACAAATAGTGGCTTCAGATGTAATCAGGAATTCTCTGGCTTTTTAAAATACTGCATCTTCGGCTCCAATGATAAGTTCAGCAGCATCTTCTTCATAGTCGCACATGAATTCCCAAGGCAATATGCAAACCATATTAGTATCCAGTGTACTCTCATCGGCTTTTTGATC
Organism: Raddia distichophylla; assembly: GCA_005191435.1. NCBI lineage: Eukaryota > Viridiplantae > Streptophyta > Magnoliopsida > Poales > Poaceae > Raddia > Raddia distichophylla. Next base: position 175,146 of record SPJY01032634.1, read on the forward strand.
AGTATTTATAGCCGATTTTAACTTTGGTCTCCATTCCTACTTGCCCCTAGCCGGTTTCATCGGCTTTACTTGCTCCAACAGTGCTTCCCTCAACTTTTCAGCTTCAGCTTCCTTAGTCTCAGTGCTTCGTATTCTTTGCATTCGTCTTTTATGAGATTTGGTGATTCCACTAGGGCACCATCGTGGCAGTGGTATCGTTGGAGGGCGATGCACATCGGTTTTTCCGTTCATCTGATTTTCTTCAATTCTTTCTTCGAAAAACACCAATCTGTCTTTTACCGATGTCCTCTTTATTGGTGGAGAAAACACATGGTTCATTGGGCAATTCTCAATAGTAGGCAAAGACATCTCTTCCGAGCAGTATCGGAAAAAAGGGCAATCTCAATGTTGCATCTCCCAATCCTGATTCCTTTGATTTTCTTGAGGAATAGGTTTAGGAATTTTTGGTCGAAATTTCCTCTCAAGTGGATTCTTAGCCATTCGATCATACTTGTTTAGCAATTAATCAAAAGTTGGCCTTGGCCTAATGATCGGTTTGTTACCATTCCCGTGCTTGATCTCGTGCCTCCTATCGGAATTTTCGTCTCCTTGTGGCTTTACCGATCGGAATCTAAGCTCTGGCTTTTCTTCCACCACAATCCTCTTAGCACCAACAAGCACCTTAAGCCGATTAGAGCTTTCTAGGATTTTATCGGCTTTTCTCTTCAAAATATCCACCATACCAATAAAGCCGATTGGAAAAGGCTCTGTATCAACTTGTGAAGGTTTGCCTTGATAACGAAGTTGTCCATCTTCAATCGCCTTTTAAACAATTTGTTTGAAAACATTGCACTCATTGGTATTGTGTGAATAAGAGTTGTGCCACTTGCAATATTTTCTTTTTTTCAATTCTTTCGATTGGAGGAATAACATGCCCTTGCTTAAGCTGAACCTGTATTTCTTGCAATAGATGATCGAAAATCCGATCACACTTGGAAGTATCAAATGAAAACTTGCCTTTTTTAGATCCTTTCGGCTTTATCCAACTTAGCTCGAATTCTTTTTTGTTACTCACCCATTCTGCCACATAAGCCTCAGCTTCTTCAGTATCGGAATTATCAGAATCGGAAACTTGATCTGTATGAACCATGTTGATAGCCTTATCTTTTCCTTTGTTATTGTTGTTATTCCGATACTCCTTCTGGTTCGGATAAGTATTCTCAGAGAATCAGCTTTCATAAAGCGCGATTTTGTGAGCGAGGTGAGAAATATCTTCAAATTCCTGATTGCCCACCTTCTTTTGGTTTACAGGCAGCAATCCCTTGAAGGCCAATTCCGCCAACTCATTGTCGGGCAGTGAAAGGCTATAGCATCGGTTTCTTACTTTCCTAAACTGACGTAGATAATCATTTACCGATTCACCATACTTCTGTTTGATCATCATGATATCGGGTAATTCTTGCTTCGTTCTCCCCAGAGTAAAAGTATTGATGAAATTTCTTCTCCAAATCTGTCCTAGAAGTGATGCTGTTAGGGGGAAGCGAAGTGAACCAGTTAAAAGTCGATCCTGAGAGAGAGAGGGAATAATCGGCATTTAAGTGTGTCCTTTGTAGGAGCATCTCCGATTAGCATAATGAACCTCGCGATGTGCCCACGGGTAGAAGTGCTGTCACTTCCGCTGAATTTAGCATTGGCGAAATCGGAAACTCTATACTTGTAGGGAAATTCCGTTTCATTGAATGCCGATGGATAAGGCATAGTGTAGCTTGGAGCGATCTTGGGAGCATTGATTCCACATTGCCTCATCATGTTGAACACTAAATTCCTTGTGACCTCTTCAAGATTTTCATTAACTCCTGGGACAATCGGCTGATATGGAATCGGATTTGGTACCGGAACCAAAGCCTGATTGTTCTGTAAAGCTTGCATCGAGTTTATCATTAGGGAAGTATTATATGCACCCGATACAGGAGAAAAAGCTGGTGGAGGTGTACTGAAAATTCCTGTTGTAGGTGGAGGTTAAACAAATTGCGAAGAGCTTGCCTGAGTGTTTGGAAATCGATTTATGGGATTTGGAATTGGTGACGCTATAGGAGGATTAAACCGAATCCCTTGAGCACTAGTCACAGGAGGAACTTGTCCAGTAATAAGTTTCTACCATGCAGCATTGGCCCTATCTTCCACTATTTGCCCTATTACCGATGACTGGTCAAGCAATATTGATCGGTAAACAGAAGCATGGATCCGTTCTCTTATGACATCAGAACAATCTTCGGTAAACAATGGATCTTCGATAGCAGCTTTTGTGACTTGTCCACTGTGAGTTTTCCGATATCCAGTGAGCATCCTTTTCATGTTTTCTTCGTTGAGTTCGGCAAGCCGATCTTGGATTTCCTTCTGCAGCTCAGTGCTCAACTCATCGTAAGTTACTGCCTCAGCAGCGTGCTTGAGGGCTTCTGCTGCTGCTTCAATGTCAGAGCGCGTCATCGATGCCGATGAAGAAATTCCATGTAGATGTTGTCGGGGTCCCACCGGGCATGCCAAAAAGTGTGTTGATGCAAAAGCGTGACACTCTCGTGAACACACCCGGAAGCGTCTTGTCAGGGCTAGTGTTGCAACCAAAAAACCAAGCGTGCCAAACGATTTGACCTGCAATCGATAAGGGAAAAAAGTTTATCAGTGGTTTGGCCCTAATCGGCTTTAAAGAGCCAGATTTGGTTTAAATGCAACGGCTTTTAAGAAACCGATGAGAACAATCTATCAGCTAAGTTTCCGATAGAGCATGTCATATGATAAACAGTAAACCTCAATTATTTTTGGTATTTTTAGAGTTTATACTAGTTCTAAACCTTTTTATCAACTTATCCGATTAAACCGTGAAATTCGATCAAATATATGGGTCAAACCTAGAAAATATTTAAATCTAAATCAAGGCAAAACATCTAAGCCGATTAAAGCTCCAGAGACTAGTTGAGACAATATCGATCGGTAAATAAACTAGACATGCAAGATCCTAAAGCAAACATATGTGAGATCGATCAGGTCGAGACAGTCGCAATATCGGGATTAAGTCAAACATGAATAGATACGTATCAATCGGTATTGCATGGTAAACACAGTGTCAATCAGTAAAAGCTCTATTCATGCAAACTCCTAAGCAAATGCACATAAGATCGATCAGAGTCGAGACAGTCATATGCATCGAATTATAGAGGAAACAATCGTAAGGCATTTAACGATAAATAATGCAAGATAAATACATACTGCAGATCGATTTAATGAGACAGTGCAATATGCGTCCATGCTACAGATCGGAAAACCGAGATAGTCTAACATGCTTTGTATACATGAGATCAAGTGATGCAACCATGCATACGATACAACAAGGAAAGTATCGATTACATCGAGAAAGCTTTACCTGAGGTTTGAACCTTTCGACGAAGTCGATCGGATTCGAGAGTGTGTTTTGTGTTTGTGTATTGATTCGATTTTTTCTTACCCGATCATCGGGTTCCTATTTATATTGTTGCCTAGACGCACTAAACCGATTCTGACACTATGAACGGTTCACTCTAATACGACTTAGCTAGAATTTCCTAAGATACAACGGAATCCAAGATCCCACGCCAGCTTTCTGTCGGATTCGAATACAGCACAAAATGTCTATGCAGCCCATAATTCCGATAATTTCTGGCCCATTCCAGATATCCGATTATCTGCCAAATTTTGGTGTCAACAACATCCACCTCATCTTATAAGCCGATTGATGAGTTCATTCCTTCATGGACTTCTCCGATTGCAACTTTTGCTTCCTCTTCATTTAAGCATTTGAGCTACAATCCATCACAACTCCGATAATACAACTTATCGGTAATTAGAACATACCTCTGGGCTTTTCTCTTTAATTTTCTATCGGTTTTTCCTTGAGGATCTTTGATATAACCGATAAGTTATGCCTGCCATCCCATCGGTATCGGATTTTGGTAAGGAACAATCTCCAATTCCATGATCGGTATTTTGTATCCTGATGCTTCTTGAGCTAATTCATTGGCCTCACAATTATGTTCTCTGGGAACATGCCGAATAGTGAACAAGGTAAAGTACTTAGCCAAATTTGAAGCTTTCTCCAAATGTTCTTTCAGTAAGTCATTATGACACTCATATTTACCGATCATCTGAAAAACTACTAACTGTGAATCTCCATGAATTTCAACAGCAATAGCTCTAGCCTGAATCAACCACTCCAATCCTTGAATCAAAGCTTCATATTCTACTTGACTGTTGGTTAATCCAAAATCCACAATAATATTGAATCTGTAAGAAACTCCACCAGGAGACAATATAAAAATTCCAATACCACAACCTTTCTCACAAACCGATCCATCGAAAAACATCACCCATGGCAACAAAACCGATAGATTAATATCCCGATGGTGAGTGATGAAATCGGCTAATACCTGCCCCTTGACGGCTTTTGGAGATTCATATGTTAAATCAAATTCGATGAGAGTATATGCCCACTTCCAAAGGCGTCCTTTGATAATTGGAGCATTGAGCATGTACTTAATCACATCGATTTGACAAACCACCTTGCATTCAGCATTTAACAAATAGTGCCTCAACTTGGTGCAAGCATAGTATAAGCATAGACAATATTTCTCCACAACTGTGTATCGGGTTTCTGGATCCAATAATTTTCTGCTTAGATTGAAAATTGAATGCTCCTTCCCATCAATTTCTTGGACAAGAACTGCCCCTATCGTCTTTTCTGATACCGATAGGTATAACTTGAACGGCATATCTTCTCTTGGAGCAATTAAAACATGTGGATTGATCAAATACTCCTTGATGTTATCAAATGGTTTCTGCTGTTCTGGCCCCCAAACAAACTTATCGGTATTTTTCAATTTGAGCAAAGGAGAAAATGGGATAATCCTCTCTGATAAGTTCGATATAAATCTTCTCAAATAATTGATTTTACCGATCAGTTCCTGTAGACGAACTTTCGAATTAGGGGGTTGAGTTTTTAGAATTGCTTTCACTCTATCAGGATGAACTTCAATTCCCCATTGACGCACCATAAATCCCAGAAATTTCCCGGCTGATACTCCAAAAGCACACTTCTTTGGATTCATCCTCATGCCATATTTTCGAAACCGATCCAAAACGGTTACAATACCAGCTAAGTGTTGTTCTTCTTCTTGGGATTTAATCACCACGTCATCGATATAAATTTCAACCAATTTGCCGATCAAATCATGGCATATTAAGTTCATACCTCTTTGATAAGTAGCCCCAGCACTGATCAGCATAAAAGTCATAACAACACAACCAAATAAGCCGATAGCGCCAGGACATCTAAATGCAGTTTTGTTCACATCTTCTTCAGCCATGAAAATCTGATTATAACCGGCATTGCCATCCAAGAAACTAATAATCCGATTGCCAGAGGCAACATCAATAAGCCGATCAGCAATCGGCATCGGATATTCATCTTTGTAGGTTGCTTTGTTCAAATCTCGAAAGTCGATGCACACCCAAATCTTATAAGAATCTTTCTTCCCAATAGGAACAATGCTAGAAATCCAATCGGCATATTTGCATGGCCGAATAAATTTTGCATCCAATAATCTTTGAATTTCGGCCTTTACTTGATCATAGATTTTCCAACTAATTTTCCTTGGCACTTGCTTTACTGGCCGAAATCCAGGCTTCATCTTAATCTTGTGTTCAACTGTGGATCAGCTTAATCTAGGAATTTCATGGTATTCCCAAGCAAAGCAATCAACCCGAACCTTAAGAATTTGAATAAGCCGATCCTTATATTCCCACGGTATCTTTTTACTGATATAAGTGGGCCTTTCTTTTCCATCTGTTCCAATATCGACTTTTTCAAGTTCATTAGCCGATATAAATCCTTGGCCCGGTTTATATTCCATCTCCTCTAGAGCCGTGGTTCCCATAAAAAACCGTTGTGTCCTTGAGCCACTGACTGTGCTTCTAGCGTCATCGGCTTAAAGCTAGATTTGCTAAAACTGATGAAGTCACAGTCCTCCAATGGTTTTCCCGATAGTACTTCTAGATTGTCGTAAATTCCAACACAATCGGTTTCTGGAGTTAAAGATTATCCTCTAACCACTTCTATTTGCTTGCCAACCCACTGGATCAGAATTTGATGCAATGTCGATGGAATGCAACAATTGGCATGTATCCAATCTCTTCCCAACAACACATTGTAGCTTTCCTTTCCTTCAATCACGAAGAAAGCTATCGGAATTGTCTTGCTACCCACTGTGAGTTCCACCACAAGAATCCCTTTGGCTTCTGTCGGTTTTCCATTGAAGTCACTCAACACCATCTTGGTTTTCACCAAATCTTCTGTAGATTTCCCAATTTTCCGACAGATAGAACATGGCATCGGATTCACAGTGGCTCCACTATCCACCATCATCCTTGAAATTGGTTTTCCATTCACATAGCCCACAACGAACAATGCCTTCAAGTGCAATTGGGAATTCTCAGTTTTCTTGAATATGGCGTCCTCGGCTCCAATGATGAGTTCAGCTGCAGCTTCTTCATAGTCGCACATGAATTCCCGAGGCAATATGCAAACCATATTTGTACCAATCGAAGCTTCGTCGGAATCGGCTTTAGTATCAACCACAATTGCCGATTTCAGCTTAGGCCACCACTCTTGCTTGCCTCTAGCCGGCTTCATCGGTTTTACTTGCTCCAGAAATGCGTCTCTGAATTTCTCAGCTTCAGCTTCTTTCGCTTTAGTGCATCTCATTCGTTGCATGAGACGCTTCTGAGACTTAGTAATTCCACTTGGGCACCATCGTGGCAGTGGCACCTTGGGAAGGCGATGAACATCGATTTTTCTTTCTATAGAATTTTCTTCAATTTGGTTCTCAGGAAAAACCAAACGATCTTTTACCGATGTCCTCTTCATTGGTGGAGCAAACACACGGTTCATGGGGCAATTTTCAATGGTAGGCAAAGACATCTCCTCTTCCCAGCAATATTGGAAAAAAGGACACTCCCAATGTTTCATCTCCCTTCCTTTGATTTTCTTGAGGAATCGGCTCAGGGGTCTTTTGTCTAAATCTTCTCTCTGGTGGATTCTTGGCCATCCGATCATACTTGTTCAACAATTGATCAAAAGTTGGCCTTGGCCTGGTGATCGGTTTATTATCTTTTCCATGCTTGACTTCGTGCCACTTGTCGGCCTTTTCATCTCCTCGTGGCTTGACTGATCGGAATTTTAGTTCTGGTTTTTCTTCCACCACAATCCTCTTTGAGCCAACAAGCACCTTAAGCCGACCAGAGCTTTCAGGTTCATCGGTTTTTCTCTTTATAGCATCGACCATCCCAACAAAGCCGACTGGAAAAAGCTCTGTGTCAACTTGTGAAGTTTTGCCTTGATAATGAAGTTGTCCATCTTCAATCGCCTTTTGCACAATTTTCTTGAGTGGTATGCGAATAAGAATTATGCCACTTGCAATATTACCTTTTCTTCAACTCTTCAAGTGGAGGAATCACATGTCCTTGTTTAAGCCGAATCTGTTTTTCTTGCAATAGGTGATCGAAAATCCGATCACACTTGGAAGTATCAAAGGAATACTTGCTTTTCTCAGAATTTTTCGGCTTTATCCAACCAAGCTCAAATTCTTTCTTGTTGCTTATCCACTCAGCAACATATGCTCCAACTTCTTCAGAATCAGAATCATCAGAACTGGTATTATCTCCAGTATCAACAAGATTGATAGCTTTTTCTTTTCCCTTATTGTTATATTTATTCCGATACTCCTTTTGATTTCGATAGGAATTATCAGAGAATTGGCTTTCATACAGCATGATCTTGTGAGCCAAATGAGAAATATCATCAAATTGTTGATTGCCCACCTTTTTCTGATTCATAGGTAGCAATCCCTTGAAAGCCAATTCTGCCAATTCATTGTCAGGCAGTGATAGGCTATAGCATCGGTTTCTCACTTCTCTGAATCGGCGTAAATACTCACTAACCGATTCTCTAAACTTTTTCTTCATCATCATGATATCGGTAATTCTAGCTTCATGCTCTCCAGAATAAAAATACTCATGAAACTTTTTCTCAAGATCTGGCCAGGAAGTAATGCTGTTTGGAGGGAGTGAGGTGAACCAGTTAAATGCCGATCCCGATAGTGATAGAGGGAACAATCAACATTTGAGCGTGTCCTTTGAAGCAGCCTCTCCACATAGCGCAAGGAATCTAGCAATGTGTTCACGGGTGGAGGTATTGTCACTCCCACTGAACTTAGCATTGGCAAAATCTGGGACTCGGTATTTGTGAGGATATTCTGTTTCATTGAAAGCCGATGGATACGGCATGGTGTAATGTGGAGCAATCTTTCGAGTGTTAAACCCACACTGTTTCATCATGTTGTACACCAAGTTTCTTGTCATTTCATCCAAATTTTCATTCACCCGAGAATCAATCGGCTGATAGATCGGATTTGTCATTGGGATCATAGCCTGATTATTCGGTATTGCTTGAATCGGGTTTGGATTGAATGCCCCTAGTGCAGGATTTTGATTGAAAACTGGATTTGGCTTGAAGGTTCCCACTGAAGGATTTGCTTGAGAAGCTCCAGCTTGAGAAGTTCCTGCTTGGGCATTCTCGATTGGAGAAGGAGGATATCGGTTTCCCAAGTTCATTCTCTTGGGGGAGTTTGACCAGTCATAAGATGGTATAAAGCAGCACTAGTCCTCTCTTCTACAATTTGTTGCAAAACCGATGATTGATCTAGCATCGATCGGTAAACTGAGCTGTTAATCTGCTCCCTCAGAACTTCAGAAAAATCTCCAGTAAGCAATGGATCTCCGATCGAAGCTCTTGTGATATGCCCACTGCGGGTTTTCCGATAACCGGTCAGCATCCTTTTTCTGTTTTCTGCATGTAATTCTTCAAGCTTGTCTTCAATTTCCTTTTTATGTTCAGGGCTTAGTTCATCATAAGTCACTGCTTCAGCAGCAAACTTAGCAGCCTCCGCTACCGCTTCGGCGTTACTTCGAGTCATCTTGTCGATTCCGATTCTTCGGGTCCCACCGGGCATGCCAAATAAGTGTATTGACACAAAAAGTTGGATCCTGGCGTCAACGCACCATGGCGGAAGTGTCAAGTCCGGGCTTGTGTCGCAACCAGAGACCAAGCGTGCCAGTCAATTTTGGTTTGTAAATTGACAAAGAGTAAACTGTTAGCGACTTGGCCCTAATCGGCTTTATAAAACAACCAGATTAGGTTTTAAGCATCGGCTTTAAATAAGCCGATGGTGAGAATATTCTATCGGCTCAAATTTCGATAGAGCAATCAAGATGATAAAACAATAAAGCATGAACTTTGTTTCATTTTGGTATTTTAAGATAAAACTAGCCGTAAATCTTTTAGATCAATTTATCAGATTAAACTAGGAAACAGATTAAATAGATTGGTCAAGCCAAGACAGTATTTAAATCTAAAACCAGACATAAACTTACAAACCGATTAAAAGGCTTAAAACTAGTAAAAATACTAACTTCAAATCCATACTTACTCATAGGAATTATACCTCAAAATAAATAAAAAATATTGGTCAGGGCCAAGACAGTATTTAATCTAGATTGCGGCGTAAAACCTACGAATCGGTAAAAGACTAGATGCTAGCATCGGTAAATACAATGTTGATCGGTAAATGTTCTAAACATGCAAACTTCTAATGCAAACATATGCAAGATCGATCGAGTCGAGACAGTCACATACATCGGAATTATGAGAAAACATGTAAAGATATCTAACAATCAGCATTGTAAGGGTAAATACATATTACAGATCGATCAAAGTCGAGACAGTGTAACATGTGGCTGCAATACTAAAGATGGTAAAACCGAGACAGTCTAGCATGCGGGTGTATGCATGAGATCGAAGCGATGCAGCCATGACATACAGGTACAAGTAAGAGAATCGATTATTTCATCGAGATAGCTCTACCTGCGGTTGAAGTCCTTTTGATGAGGTCGATCAGATTTGAGAAAAGGTTTGTGTTTTGTGTGTAGTTGATGTTCTTTTACACGACCCACGGGTCCCTATTTATACTAAAATTAAATAAAAACCGATACCGATACGACTAAACCCGATACCGATTGAATCCTAAAGTGACGATACTTCCTGAATTGCCTTCGAAGTTCTCTAGGAGCCCGTCTTCTAGAAAATCATCATCAGAAAATCTCCAACGACGTCTTTCTTCTTCAACATTTTTAGCCCATATTCTGACAATGTTCAAATACTGATGTAACCCAAATACCGATGTGGCCTAGATTCTAACAATTTCGGCCCAATTCAAGTATCCAATTTCCTGCCAAATTTGGGTGTCAACAGTCGCCCTGCCAGTAGTTGCCTCACCTGTATCACATGACACCATGCCATGCCATGCATGTTCCATACCTTCCCTGTTGTCATCACTGCCACAAGAAAAATAAAATGGATTTGCTTAGTTTAGTAGTTATTAGTATGTCCCTAAAAAATCCTACAAAAAATTGTAAAACGTAAAAATACCAAAACATTTCCCTTCGAATAAAAGGTGTAAACATTGATTTTTGCCTAAAGGATATGATGAAAATTGCTCTATTATTATGAAATAAATACTAAGCTCACAACTTAGTACTCGTATTAAAGTTTTGACAGTTATTGGTATTAGTAGCCATCCTGCTTAGCCTTACTTAATGAGTGTTGACATCATTGATCCAATTCTAAGTTGTTGTGGGATATGATATGACTAAGATAAGAGCCTAGGTACTTATGCCCCTAGTAAGGCAAAGTCTCGGAAATTTATTTTGAAAAAGAAGAAAAATCTATTTCGAGTTCCTCATTGGACTTTTTCATCCCACCTGAGCCAAAAAAGATCAAAAAGATTTAATCCTTTATTTAGCCACTTATGGTTGTGTTGAGTTTTGTCAAATATTAAGTCCTTAGGAATTAGTACTCTTCAAAGATGGTCATTTCCTTTTGCGTACCCTTTCGATTGCTAGCCTATTTGTATCTGGTAATGCTAAATTCCATAACAGAATAAAAGCATCCATTTCACCGGATATTCCTCCCAACAAAATAAGCCAAGTTCTTTATCAATGAGTCCACCATATACCTACCTATTCAGTCTACCAAAAAGGACTTAAAAAATCTTATCAGTGAGTCATTCCTCAATTATAAAATAAAAAGGCAAAGAAAAAAGAGAAAGAAAAAGAAGAATAGAGAAATATCATCTCCTTCTCATGAAAAAATAAAATAAAATAAAATAAAATAGAGAAAAGTCCTTTCAAATGTTCTAGAATGAGGAATGAACTCAAAACAAATAAAGAAGTCGTGTAGACCGTGTCTATAAACACAAGATCTGATGAGGCGGACTCATTAGTACCCCTCATCCTTGCACTTGTGTTTCTTCTTTCCTTTGGTGTGAGTTCATTCTCTCCCTCATCCGTAGAAATTATTATTCTAATGACCAGAATGCGAAATGGTACAAAATTCTTTAGGACCGGTTTTTGACTTTAGAAAAATATGCAGCCTAAGTAGGCCGCCTTTTCCCTACCTTGAGCTCCACATAAGCCTTAGAATTATGTAGAAGAAAAAGGGACAAAAATGCCTTGGTGAGGATAAAATAATTACTACTGAGAGATTCGAGAGCAATAATGAGGAACTATGATTAAAAAATAAAGGAAAAAAACTCCGAGACCCAGCTTGGACAGGGCTAAGTTAACAAAGTTCTATCAAAGTTGTTATATGTTTCAACCGCTCAAAGAAAAGGTAATATTGTGAAAACCTCATGAGTTTGACAAAAGTTTGGGTTCTGTTATACGAGTTTTTGTCAACAAATAATGTGGTATCACATTGTTTACTTAGTATTTGTAGAATAATAATATTGATGCAATCCTGATCGATCGGGTTCTCGTTTGAGTTCTTTGCTCGAGGACGAGCAAAAGTTAAAGTTGGGGTGTGTTGGCGTCAAATAAACTCCAAATATATACGCCAACATACGCCGGAATCCCGGTATTTTGGGGAAATCAAGAGTTATACTTGCACTTTATTTTTACTAATAAAGTTCCACAAGTTTTGGTGAGTTTTGGTCCACAGGAATAAAAGTGGAAAAAACCAAAGCCGAACCGGCCAAAAAGCCGGGCCGGCCAGCCTACCCTAGGTTGACCAACCCAGCCACTTCGCCCAACCGGCTCCAATTTCTCCCAAATTGTTAAGAAGCACAAAATGGGGACATCCAAGCCATCCACTCAAGTCGGTTTGATCCAAAGGTGGCACTTGCTTCTCCCTTGGATCAATTGTCCCACATGTAAGGCAGTTTTACCGAATCCAACTACCAAAAACCGACTTCAAGGAGTGATCTACACCGTCTATGGAACATCTGGACCGAATTGGAGGGCCTGATGGGCAAGGAGGTGGGTTGGCGGACCCGCCCTAGGTCTGCTGACCCCCTTGGATGCTCCTGGGATTCTCCCCTTTGGAGGGTGAGAAGATGACATGTGTCCCATGGTGTGGAGCTCTCCCATTGGCTGCGGATCACTATAAAAGGGACCCCTCTCCTCACTTATATCACACAACCGCACATTATTCACTTCATTCTCTCCATTTAGAGTTACTCCTTAGTTAGAGTAGGAGTTGGGAGTTAGAGTCAAGTCAAGCTGAGGCTCGGAGTTCCGGAAGTTTCTTCGGGAATTCGGGTAATAGCTCTTGTATCCTTTCCTTTATTTTGTAAGACTACTTCATTTATAATACAAAGTGTCATTCTTTATCTGAGCTGAGTATATTTACACTAGTGAGTAGTGTGGATCAATATTATCGGTTGATTAATTTCGTCAGGATCCGAGTTTAGGTTCGTTCTCATATACTTATTAGAGCTTAGGTATTGAACCTAAATCGTCTTCCTAAGGTCCGAGGAAGATTGATTAGAATTAGTAGCAGACGTGGTGTCTGGGGTTAAGTCTAACTTGGTTTGCACCCAAGCCCACGTACTTTGTGGTAGGTGGTAGGTAGTGACAGCCCTATCCATCCGAGGTATCAATTACTTCACATGTAATCCACAGCGTTCGGTTTGGACCAGTAGAGCCCAATCGGGAGTGATCACAACTATCCGGGATTCTGATTGATGATAGCGGGTAGTAGTGAATTGGCCGAGCTCCGACGACGACATTGAAATATACCACTGTTCTTATTTGTTAAAGCTCACTCGATAATTGAATTACACAAATCAGGAACTTTTAAACTCTTCTTGTTGTTCTTCCAACTGTCTATCTAATTATTGTAGTACTATAATAAATGTGTGTGCGTGTCACCGGTCCTTATTATATTATCTTTACCCCCGTTATCTGACCATTGACCCAAAATCATCTTGCTTTTTCTTGCATACCCACTTGGTACCGATCACATTGCAGTCCTTAGGTCGCTCCACAAGTGTCCAGACCTCATTCCTCTCAAAGTTGTTGAGCTCCTCGTGCATTGCATTGATCCAATCGGCATCTACATGTGCCTCCTCAACCTTCTTTGGCTCAAGCTCAGAGATGAAGTCCTGAATTGAAACTCACAGATAATTGTCGTCCTGGAATTGGTCTGAACTCCAAGTGCCGGATCACCAATCACCTGCCCAGCTGGGTGATCTTGGGCAATGGTGTGGTGTTGTCTCAAGTGCTGTGGTGCAGCTGGCTCCACCTGCTCTAAAGCTTCCTCTGGTGCTGACCCTGTAGCTGTGCTATCCTATGAAGCTGGAGCTGGAGCTAACCCAGAGGTGGAGCTGCTGTGCTGAGGTGAAGCTCCCCCTGAGTCAGCTGGCCTGTCAGGTATCGATGGAGGGACTGGTGCTGGCTCATCCTCAGGCTCGGCCTCCACTGGCATGACATCTCCCACTGGCATCTGTTGCACTGCCCTAGTCAACTCCTCGTCTGCCACATCATCCAAGTTGTCAAACTACCCCTGAGGCCATGCTGACTCGTCAAACTTGCCGTCATAGTTCTCCTCAACTAGCCCTGTCCTCTTGTTGAACACTCTGAAGGTCTGTGATCTGGTGGCATATCCCAAGGAGAACCCCTCATCAACACGGCTCTAGAACTTGCCTCGGCGCTTCTTGTAGATGTACTCCTTCCAGCCAAAGACCCTGAAGTAGACGACAGTTGGCTTTCTTCCAATCAAGAGCTCATAGGCAGTCTCCTTCAGCAACCGGTGTTGGTACAGTCTGTTGACGAAGTGGCATGTTGTATTGATCGCCTCAGCCTAGAACTCATCCGGCGTCTTGCACTCATCCACCATTGTCAGTGCCATCTCAATTAGAGTCCTGTTCTTCCACTCTACAATGCCATTCTGCTCTGGTGTATATGTGGCAGAGAACTGGTGTCCAATTCCGAGCTTTATCACAGAAATCTTGCACTTTTGCATTCAGGAACTCCGTTCCATTGTCACTTCTCACCCATTTTATTGGACATTCAAATTCATTTTGGGCTGTAGTTGCAAATCTTTTGAAAACATCCCCAACGGGGCTTTTTTCTGGCAAAAAGACGACCCAAGTGTAACAGGAGAAGTCATCTACGACCACCAAGCAATGCATGTTCCCACCTAGGCTCACGTACGTGGTAGGACCAAATAGATCCATGTGCAACAACTCTAAAGGACGTGAGGTGGACATGACACTCTGCTGGATGTGGGCTAGCAACTTGTTTTCTTGCTTGGCATGCACTACACAACCTAGACTTCTAAAAGGTGACATCCTTGACTCCCCGAATAAAATCAGTTTTAACCAACTTCTTCAGATTCGCCAATCCCACATGTCCCAGGCGCCTATGCCAAAGCCATCCAAGCTCGACTTTGGCGAGTAGGCATGCTGAGTCATTTGGGGAGGCAACTCTAATTTCGCATGATAGAGATTTTGAAATCGAAGGACTTTGAAAACCAATTTGTCATTTTGATCCAAAAATCTCATTTCTGTTGGTGAGATGTGACAATGGAAGCCCAGATCAATCAACTGAGCAACGGAGATAGAGTTATAATGCAAAGGCTCAATGAAGAGGACATTTTGAATTGAAAGCTCCGGAGAAATGTATACCTCCCCTGCACATATTAGTCGACTCTGGCTCCCATCACCAAAGGTAACCTTCTTCGGGAAGCTTCCTTCTTCCTCGAGTGAGGTGAACAACAGCGCATAGCCCTTCATGTGTTGTGTCGATAAGATAGACCCTAGGTACCCTCACGAAGGGCCGTGAGAACCACCCATTCGGGGGTGGCCCAAGATGGCTAGAAGGATACGGGCATCACCCGGATGGCATATGGCACACCTAATAAGGAAGACTTAAAGATAGAAGGCAATCCCGCTTTGTAAGGAGACTATAATTGTAAACCCGGATATATCCATATTCGAGATAGATAGGATTATACCTAGAGTAGGACTCTCACTTCTACCTAGAGTAGGACTCCTCCTTGTAACCTCTCCCCCCTCCACTATATAAAGGGGGGTAGGGGCCATAGTTCGACATCTGGAACCAGACAAGCCATGGGCACCCGAACATAGAGGCAATCCTCTAGGAGACACCGCCATGGATACACATCCACCACATACTCTCGAGACACAATGCGCTTGTAATCAAGAATCCACCATATAATCCCAGAGCACAGGAGTAGGGTATTACATCCACTGTTGAGGGCCTGAACCTGTAAAAAAAGACCCCACCGTCCTGTGCTACCATCGAGTCGAGGATCTAGGGCACCTCATATATTTCATTGCCCAGAAGTACCCCCAAGTTACACAAAATCAACAGTTGGCGCGCCAGGTAGGGGGCAGCGCTAGATCATCTTCATCAAGCCCAATGGCATCGATCAATGGAGTCGCCGTCATCTTCTTCCTCGGCAAGGCCTCCCGCTTCGGGAGCCGACTGCTTTGACAACAATATCTACGAACTCGACCTCTCTGATTAGAATAAGATCCAATCTGAGGGGATCAACTTCAACAACACCGCTCGCTCGGGTTGGGGAACATCGCTACCATCTACTCATGAGTAGAACGCCAAAGGCTCACTTCCTGACTCGGATACGGCGAGGACTCCATAAGAGATAGAATCTGGACATTATCTTATTTTGACAATTTCTGTTGGTCCAGAGGGAGTTCTAAGTCGGGACCAGATGCGCTGGAAAGATAATTTCATCAGCTTTACGTGAATTCAAAGAATGTCCAAAACGGAGTCCGGATGTGTCTAGGGGCGTCCGTTTGAAGGCAGACTGCGCAGGAAGGACGCGAATCTTAGTAAGCTCCTAGAGCTTGTCAGCGGCATACCTCGAAGGACGTCAAGATCAGCAAGGAGCTTCTCCAAACAATCGACAACCAACACTTTGGACTCCCGCTTGGGTTGAGGAACCCCGCCGCCACCTACACCCGAGTGGTGTGCCGGGGGCTCAATTCTCGATTCCGATACGAAGAGGACCTGACCAAGAACACGATCAGGATAGTGGGCGTCTTCGGCAGCAATCCACTTAGTTCAACAATTAAGCCCATGGATTGGCTGTACGCCATCACGCGACACTACCGCCCGGTACGGCAACACGCCTACGCCTTCAAGTCTACGGCTCGGCGACAAGCTACTTGGCTTCACGTCTATGCCTGTGCCACGCGCTGCCAAGTCTTCAGCTCAGTTGTACGCCATCGCGCACCACGAGCGCCTGGTACGGTTGCACGCCTATGCCTTAAAGTCTACCGCTCGGCCACAAGTTACTCAGCTTCATGTCTACGCCCGTGCGACGAGCACCCAAGTCTTCAACTCGGCTGTGTGACATCGCATGCCACGAGCGTCCGGTTCGGCTACATGCCTACGCTCTTGCCACGAGCGCCCAAGTCTTCATCTCGTCTATACGCCATCGTCCTCCACGAGGGCCCAGTACGGCAGCACGCCTACGCCTTCAAGTCTACGGCTCGGCAACGAGCTACTCGTCTTCACATCTACACCCGTGCCACGAGCGCCCAAGTCTTCAGCTCGGCTGTATGCCATCATGCGCCATCAGCGCCGGGCTCGGCAACATGCCTACGCTCGCACCACGAGTGCCCATGTCTTCAACTCGGCTGTATGCCATCGCGCGCCACGAGCTCCTGGCTCGGCTACATGCCTACGCTGGCGCCACGAGCACCCAAGTCTTCAGCTCGACTGTACGCCATCGCGCTCCACGAGCACCCGGTATGGCTACACGCCTACACCTTCAAGTCTACGGCTTGGCAACAAGCTACTCGGCTTAACGTATACGCCCACGCCACGAGTGCCCAAGTCTTCAGCTTGGTTGTATGCCATCGCATGCCACAAGCACCCAGTTCGGCTACATGCCTACGCTCAGGCCACGAGCACCCAAGTCTTCAGCTCGGCTGTATGCCATCGCGCGCCCGAAATGTCTACACGTCTACGCCTCCAAGTCTACGGCTCGGCGACAAGCTACTCTGCTTCACGTCTACGCCCGCACCACGAGTGCCCAAGTCTTCAGCTCGGTTGTATGCCATCGCGTGCCAATAGCGTCTGGTTCAGCTACATGCCTTTGCTTGCACCACAAGCGCCCAAGTCTTTAGCTAGGTTGTATGCCATCGCGCGCCACGAGCCCCCGGTATGGCTACACGCCTATGCCTTCGAATCTATGGCTCCGCGACAAGCTACTCGGCTTCACGTCTACGCCCACGCCACGAGCTCCCAAGTCTTCCACTCAGCTATATGCCATCGCGCGTCCGGTTTGGCTACATACCTATGCTTGTGCCACGAGCGCCCAAGTTTTTAGCTCGGCTGTATGCGATCGTGCGTCACGAGCGCCCGGTACGGCTACACGCATACGCCTTCAAGTCTACGG
The DNA here is from genome assembly GCA_005191435.1 of Raddia distichophylla. NCBI lineage: Eukaryota > Viridiplantae > Streptophyta > Magnoliopsida > Poales > Poaceae > Raddia > Raddia distichophylla. The sequence goes on from SPJY01032634.1 coordinate 192,997, forward strand.
CTTGGCGACAAGATACTCGGCTTCACGTCTATGTGTGAACTTATGTTATGGCGACAGAAGGGGGGTTGAATCCAGCCAATATGATTTTCGAAACCAATTGCTTGCTCTCAACCCCCTTGACCCTTGGTCCTTGCCCAAAACTCCAACTTGCCACTTGAAGGCAATTTAGCGAACACTTGGGATGCACTATCCGAAGGACATCATCTCTAGGTGAGATAGGGGATGATTGATGGTCGAAACGAATCTAAATGATTCCCCTTACAATCTCAAGAGAGTAGTCCCTAAGACCGGTGCAAAAGATCAAATATGTCTCATGTAGGCATTACCAGAAACACTTGGTGGGCGTGGTGCAAAGGATCAATCCGATGGCCGGTTCGAAGGGGGAAGATGGTCAAAATGACCCAAGATGATTCCTCTTTGAAGTAAAGGCCGGATTACCCTTAGGACACCTAAATCCCCTTCCAAGATCTCTCCAATAAAAATCAGCACAACATTCCTACGAAAATTCCAGAAAATAGAAAAATTCACACCGGAGGATGGAAACTAGAGGGAAAGGGATAAGAAGGGATGGAGTACAAGGGAGTTCATCTCATACATCATAAGAACTTCATCCACAAGAGAATCAAAGCAAAACAAGAATCAAAAGGGAAGCTAGAACAAGAACATGAAGAACATAGGTGAAACATGATGTCTATTGCTTTGATGTGCTGGGGATGATATCAAGCACCCCAAAGGGGCAGCAAGCTCTTGCCTAGAGCACACAAAATACACCCACATATCTCAGCTCCAAAGGTAGGAGAAACCCTCACCCCTCCCCTCCTTATATAGCCTCCAAGGTGGAGTCACCCCTAAGTAATCTATCTCCACCCTTGAATCATATCAGAGGGCTGAGATTAACTCACACTTTCCGCAGGCCGCAGCCACTTCCCCATGGGAAATGGCTCATCCTCTCCCAGAATATGCCCCGCACATTCCCAATACATGCCCTTCTTGGACCCAGACACACCGGGCGTAGCCGGTTCAACATGACTTTAGATTTTTCGAGCGTCCTCGACCTCTAGTTGATCCTCGAGTCCTTCTCGAAGTTCGTGTCCATCTTCTGCATCAACCTGCTTGGTCACAGGTCGAAGCCCGACCGTCTCGCGCAACCTTACATCGTCCCGGACCCCCGAACCTTCAGTTCGCATCCTGACTCGTTGCTGACGACTAGCTGCATCACCTATGCCTTTTGGGTTAGTCCGTACACAACACTTATCTTCCACCTGCATGGTTATCTTCAAAATGTCATAGATAACCTTTGTGCAACATGCCAAAACGAACCGACAAGCCTAGCCCTTGCTTCTCCAGAAAGTCACCACCTTCGGGGGCCAGATTTCCGTGCACCGGATGCGTCCGGTCCAGTAATCTCCAGACCGAGACAGCTGCACTCGGGTCAATCTAGGCGCCGCTTCACCGGACGCGTTTGGTGCCCCTTTTTTCTGTTGGGCACAGCTACAGCTAGCTCTCTCTCTCTCTCTCTCTATCTCTCTCTCTCTCAGCTTCTTGTTCGAATTTCTGACTTCCTGCCAAGTTCCTAAACACTTCAAAACTCACTAAATCATTCAAACACCCTTGACAATATACTCATCACAACAAGACCCCCACATGGTCCAACAACCTCCCCCTTGATGAGTATATTGACAAACACTCCATGAAAAGTTTTGATTTTTTTTTTAATTTGGAAAGCATTGAAATGCCAAGCACAAGAGTGTGCAAAAGTTGCAAAAGTTTTCAAATTTCAAAGTTGCAAAAAGTTTCCAAATTTCATTTTCATGCCACTCTCTCCCCCTTCTGGCAATATGCACCATCAAGGCCCAATTTTCTCTCTTTTGGAATGCACTCTCCCCTCCTTTGCTCAAATTCCAAACCTTTGCTCAAGACACGGCATGGATGCATATGCAAATGCAAGACTAAGTGAGCTTTGTAGCATATGCAAATGGTTCATCAAGTCTCATCAGATCAAGGCTTAGCCATCAATTTCATATTTGAAAATGTTCAAGTCCGCAAGTGGCTAGTGTAGCAAAACAAAATATTTCACATTTTGTCATGATTTGGCTAATAGACTCACAATGTCTAACCTTAATGCTAAATGTCAATGCTTCAACATCAAACAAATGGGCAATCAAAGTACAAGATAGTAACAAATGAAGAAGCTAAACGATGTGCTTAAGGCTTTCTTGCTCATCCATACTTCCTTTTAAATCCGCCTCCTTTTTATTTGGCGCAAACTTCAAATTTCGTAAAGTACTCCTCATTTTTGCTTGCTTCCCTCACTCTCTTTTTCCACTCATTTATTTATTTTTCTCTCCTTTTTTATTTTGGCTCAAAGGATCATCATCACTTATTCATCATATTTTTGATGCAATCTCCCTTTCTACTCACTCATTTTTTTTGTTTTTCCACTCATTTTTCATCTTTTTAAATTTTTCCATTATTCTCCCTCAATGTTTTTTTGTGATGATGGTGCAAGCGTCGGATTTTGGAGTGACTCTCCTCCTCATGTTTGTGAAAGTGCATCTAGGCCCTATGTGGGTTTTGGTGATAAAAGACAAATAATTATAGAGCTAATATGTTATATGTTAAGTAAAGTACAGGTTAAAAGCAATGGTGAACAATGGTGGACAAAGGAGGACCCCTCAATTCAACAATTTAAATTGTGTGGCATCAAGGCTCTTTCGTTATTTTATTTTAATTTATTTATTGAGTCTAGGAATGCCGTACTATGAAGAGGGAGTTAACGAGAAGTAGGGTTTAGGGATTTATAGTGCTCAAGATTTAATTCTCAATTTTTCGGAGCTAAAATATCACCTAAACCACTCCCAGGCCGAGCCACAGTCACGGAACATCTGTCGTTTTGATAGAACATCCGTGACTGGCGTTCTGTCCAGTGCTGTCCACGGTCTAGAAAAATTATAGAGAGCCAGTCACAGAACATTTGTTTATTTATGACAGAACATCCGAGCTCAAGTTCACTGTAACAGTTAGATCTGAACCGAGATACTTAAAAGACCTCACCCACTCCACCTACCACACATCCCTGTGCATTCAACTCAGTATTCACTCTCTCTCCAAGCATCCACACTCCCAAAGCTTCCTCTCTCTAGTTCTTGCAAGAAACCCTAAGATTTGAGAGAGAGGGGCAACCTTGTGCTCCCGTGATTTTGAGCTTACATCTAGAGCACTAAACTTCCCTCCACTCGATTTCCCGCTGCTTTGTTACTCTTGGAGGCTTGAAGGGCTCCTAGATGACTAGGCGTCGCCGGCGAGCTCTAGACTTGGTGTGGTGAGCCGCCGGACGTTTGTGAAGGCTCGTCTCCGCCTCCGCAAGGGAAGGAGCCAATAGTGAAGACGGTGTGGGCTTTGTGCTCCGCCGGAGGAGAGGGTCTTGGTGACCCAGGCTTAGTTGCTTGCATCCGAGCCTCCCTCAACGAAGAGTAGGATTCCCCTTCAAGAATCCGAATTTCGATGAAAAATTCCTGTTCTCCCTTCACTTGTGGTGCTTTACTTTGTGTTCTTGTGCTTATTTGTTAGATCTAGACTTGTTATCTTGGTTAGACTGATTTCCTTGTGCCAGATCTACCATAGTACTTGTTTACCTACCTGCTACTTGTTGTACCATTTATTTTGTGCCGTGAGCTTTATTTTTAAGCTGTAGCCCGAGACCCACTGACAGAACATTCGTGACTGACAGAACATCCGTGACTGATTGTCGGGACTGCTTCAGTTTTAGGCTTATAATTTTTGTAATAGCCTATTCACCCCCTCTAGGCTACATATTGATCCTTTCAATTGGTATCAGAGGCTAATCTCCCTATATTAGCTTGACCGCTTGGGAGAATCAATATGACCGGAGGTAAAGATAAAGAAAAAGATCTTATTGACATATCTAGGGATGATGGGAACTCTAGTGGTGCCAATAAGAAGGGGCTTGGAATTCCTTATGATTATTGTCAATTCACATCATCATCCAATGTCTCTGTTCCCTCCGGGCGTGCACCACCTTTTGATGGCACATTCTACCCGCAATGGAGGCATAGGATGAAGATGTATCTAATCTCTTTGCATCCTACTATTTGGAGAATGGTAGAAATAGGTTTTCATCCCGTAGACCGGAACAACCTCACTCCCACCGAAGAGCAAGGCTTCTACCGCAACTACCAAGCCGTTAATGCTATACTTGGAGCTCTCAATCCAAGTGAGTTCAACCGAGTTGACGGGCTTGAGGACGCCAAGGAAATATGGGATACCCTCAAGGTTTGTTATGAGGGCACGTCAAGTGTGAAGGAGACTAAGATTGAGCTTATCTTGGGCACCTTGGGAAGGTTCATCTTGGTAGAGGGTGAGGACTACAAGACCATGTTCAACCAACTCATGGAGCTTGTCAATGAAGCTAAGGGACTTGGTTGCAAGACCCTCACTAATCATGAGGTGGTCAAGATCATGCTTCGGGCAATCACTCCAACCAATGTCAACCTAGTCCAAAACATCCGTGACAAGCCCGACTATCACACGATCACTCCCCATGAGGTGCTTGGGAGGATCTTGAGTGATGAGATGATGAGGAATGAGGCCCACAAAATCAAGGAGCTAGCCGAATCGAGCAAGAAGAAGAACATTGCTTTGAATGCTAGCAAGGGAAAGAAAGCAAAGAAGGAAGAATCAAGTGATGAAGAGGAAAAAGATGACGAAGAGATGGCACTCTTTATCAAGAGGTTCCAGAAATTCCTCAAGAAGAGTGGCTACAAGAACAATAAGAGCTACGGCAAGTCATGATCAAGGGATGGCAAAAGAAGATGTTATGAGTGTGGGCAAACTGGCCATTTCATTGTGGATTGTCCACAAAAGAAAGATGATGACAAGAAGAGAGGAAGAAGGACAAGCATAGCAAGAAGGAGAAGAGCAAGAGCCGAAAGAAGAGCTCAAGAGACGAAGCTCACATTGGAGAGGAATGGGATTCAAATGAAGAATCCAACATCCTCCGAAGAAGAAGAGGAAGGAGGCATCGCTTGCATGGGAGCTTTCCTCACTTCCTCCGCTACACCAACTCCATCCACTTCACTCTTTGGTGATTTGAGCGACGATGATGGCGACTCAACTCCAAGATGCTTCATGGCCAAGGGCCGTAAGGAATCATCAAAACCATCTAAGCTCATTGATGACTCTAGTGATGATTCTAGTGATGATGAGATAGACATTACTAATGCTAACTTGTTTAAGATGCTTAAGACTCTTGGCACCAATAAAATGAGTGAACTTGTTGCTAGAGTTGAGCAACAAGAGAAACTTCTTGAGGAAGGAGGGAGCTTGCTCATCCTTGAGAAGGAGAGAAACCTCCAACTTGTGAATGACCTAGCAATAGAGAGGAGAAGAGTTGAGGAGATGGCCAAAAAAATTGTTGAGGCCAAATCCAAGGTTGATTCTCTTGAGATCATCAATGCTTCATACGTAGAGGATCTCTCTTGTGCCAAAGTGGCGCATGAGACTCTTGTGGTGAAGTTTGATGATCTTTTGAAGAATACCTCTACTCTTTCTAGTGCAACATGTGATTTATCTCCTTCCACTAGTAATGGTTGTGCTATAATGTTGATATTGATGCTTGTGCAGCTAACTTTGCCACCATGCAAGACTTGGCTTGTGAGAATGAAAAGTTAAAGGGATTGCTAGATAATGGCATCCAAAAGTCATACAAGTCAAGTAAGGGACTTGATGAGATCTTGCATAAGAGAAGGGGGCAACTACATGAAGGCCGGGCTAGGCTACATTCCTCCACCCAAGAACAAGATGGCTCACATTGTGGTAGCCCTGGCCACCAAGCCCATCTATTTCGTGAGAGAGCAAGGCTCAAAGGATCACATTCCTCACTCTACCTTTAATGCATCATTTGTGCTTAGAAAAAATAAATTTGGTAGAGTGCTTACTTATCATGTTGGGCCTAAGCGTAAGAATGTACCTTTAGCGAGATCCATTTGGGTCCAAAGGCTCTTGTGACTAACCTCCAAGGACCCAATCAATATTGTGTACCTAAAAACAAAGCTTGATCTTTGTAGGACTATCTCTCCGGTGGCCCAAGTTGGGTTCTTCATAGCGGTTGCACACATCATATGACCGGGAAGAAGGAGATGTTCTCACAACTCGATTGCTATGAACATCCAAGTGAGAGCATCACGTTTGGAGATGATAGCAAAGGTGATGTACTTGGTCTAGGTAACATTGCAATCTCAAATAATGTACTTCTTTCAAATGTCCTCTATGTCGATTCCTTGAAGTACAATCTATTATCTGTGCCACAATTTTGTGCTATGGGTTATGATTGTATTTTTACTAATGACAGTGTGAACATCATTCGAAGGAGTGATGGTTTGATAGATTTTAAGGGTAGACTCAAGGGTAGGCTCTATCTTGTGGATTTCTCCATAGATAGGCCCGACTCTAGGGTATGCCTTTTGGCTAAATCTAGCACAAGTTGGTTATGGCATCACCGACTAGCCCCTGTTGGTATGAGGAACCTTCACAAACTTATGAAAGGTGATCACATCGTAGGACTAACAAATGTCAAGTTTGAAAAAGACAGGGTTTGTAGCGCACGTCAAGCGGGGAAACAAGTTGGAGCTACTCATCCCGCTAAAAATGTCATGACTACTAGAAGACCGTTGGAGATGTTGCATATGAACCTCTTCGGGCCAATCGCATATCTAAGTATTGGAGGTAACAAACACGGTCTCGTTATAGTAGATGACTATTCACGCTTCACTTGGGTATTCTTCTTGCATGACAAGACAGAGATTCAAGGTGTACTCAAGAAATTCTTAAGAAGATCCCAAAACGAGTATGAAGTGAAGATCAAGAAGATACGGAGCGACAATGGGACGGAATTCAAAAACATGGGCGTCGAAAAATATGTCGATGAGGAGGGGATCAAACACAAGTTCTTGGCACCCTACTCCCTTCAACAAAATGGGGTTGTCAAGAGGAAGAACCGCACCCTCATCGAGATGGCAAGGACCATGTTAGATGAATACAAGGTCTCAAAGGTGTTTTGGGCGGAAGCGGTGAACACGGCGTGCCATGCAACCAACCGTCTATACCTCCACAAGCTACTAAAGAAGACTTCATACAAGCTCCTTACCGGTAACAAACCAAATGTATCATATTTCCGTGTCTTTGGTAGCAAATGCTTTATTTTGAACAAAAAGACCAAAAGTTTTAAATTTGCTCCTAAGGTAGATGTAGGTTTTATGCTTGGTTATGGTTCGAACTCTTACGCCTATCGAGTCTTTAACAATACCTCCGGGGTTGTTGAAATCTCGCATGACATAACGTTCGATGAATCTAATGGCTCTGAAGTGGAGCAAGTTGACTTTAATGTGCTAGATCAAGAAGATCCACCATGCGAGGCAATACAAAGGATGGCCATTGGAGACATCAAGCCCCAAGAAGGAGTACACGAAAAAGATGTACCATCTACCACAACTCAAGCACAAGTCGGGACCAAGATGGCAATCAAGCAAGCGATGATCAAGATCAAGAAGATGATGCACCATCAACATCAACAAAGGTCCCTCCAAAAGTGAACCGAAGCATTCAACGGGACCATCCCGTTGATAATATACTTGGTGACATACGCAAGGGAGTAACAACTCGATCTCGTCTTTGCAATTTTTGTGAACATTACTCCTTTGTCTCTTCTATTGAACCTTTGATGTAGAACAAGCCTTCAAGGATCTGGATTGGATCATAGCGATGCAAGAAGAGCTAAACATCTTCACAAGAAATGAGGTTTGGGAGCTTGTGGAAAGACCGAAGCAAAACGTGATTGTAACAAAATGGGTCTTCCGCAACAAGCAAGACGAGTTTGGGGTTGTGACAAAGAACAAGGCACGGTTGGTCGCCCGAAGCTTCACCCAAATCGAAGGTTTGGATTGCGGTGAGACGTACGTTCCCGTGGCTAGAGTAGATGCTATTCGTATTTTGATTGCTTTTGCTACTCACCATGGCTTTAAGATTAAGCAAATGGACGTAAAGAGCGCTTTTCTCAATGGGCCGCTCTCCGAACTCGTATATGTGGAGCAACCGCCAGGCTTTGAAGATCTTAAACACCCAAACCACGTCTACAAGCTCAACAAGGCACTATATGGTCTAAAGCAAGCACCTTGTGCTTGGTATGAGTGCCTAAAAGAGTTTTTGGTAAGAAAGGGCTTCGAAATGGATAAATCCGATCCCACTTTATTTACTAAAATTGCAGACGGTGATATATTTGTATGTCAAATTTATGTAGATGATATTATCTTTAGATCTACTAATGAGCTGTTTTGCGAGGAGTTTAGTCGGTTAATGACTAAACGGTTTGAAATGTCGATGATGGGGGAGTTGAAGTTCTTCTGTGGACTACAAGTGAGACAATTGAAGGAAGGAACGTTCATCTCCTAATCCAAGTATGTCAAAGACATGTTGAAGAAATTCGAGATGCAAGATGCCAAACCTATCAAGACTCCAATGCCAACAAACAGGCTCCTTGACATGGATGAAAATGGTAAGGGCGTCGACCAAAATGTATATCGCTCTATTATTGGTTCGCTTCTTTACCTTTGTGCATCTAGGCCCGATATAATGCTTAGTGTGTGTATGTGCGCAAAGGTTACAAGCCGCACCTAAGGAATGCCATTTAAAGGCTACCAAGAGAATTTTGCGATATTTGGTATACACTCCCAACTCTGGCCTTTGGTATCCTAAGGGGTCAAACCTTGACCTAATTGGCTACTCCGATGCGGATTATGCCGGTTGTAAAGTGGATAGGAAGAGTACCTCAGGTACTTGACAATTCCTTGGTAGGTCGCTCATTTCATGGGCGTCCAAGAAACAACACTCCATAGCCCTATCCACGGCCAAAGCTGAGTATATTGCGGCGGGACAATGTTGCGCTCAATTGTTTTGGATGAGGCAAACTTTGAGAGATTATGGTATGAACCTAAGCCATGTCCCACTTTTGTGTGACAATGAGAGCGCCATAAAAATTGGTAATAACCCCATCCAACATTCTAGAACTAAGCATATTGATATTCGCCACCACTTCCTAAGAGACCATTCTATCAAAGGCGTATTGATATCACTCATGTGAGAACCGAGAACCAACTAGCCGATATATTCACCAAACAATTAGAAGAGAAAAGATTTTGTGAGTTGCGGAGTGAATTAAATATTCTTGATTCTCGGAATGTGGCTTGAGATCTTGCTCACATTGTGTGGTGTTTGAAAAATGTCTTCAAAATATTTTCCATGTATTTTTGCATAGCTAATAGGTCTTTATATATTGCTTGATTTGGTTCTTTGGGCATTAAAGCCTATTTATTCAAATTTGACCTTTGTTCAAATTGTTTGAATGTTCTTCGGGTCAAATTTTGAGTAAATTCAATCTCTTAGTATTCCCCCAGTGCCAACTTACCTACGTAGTATTCAAGAAGTCCTGGAGAAAATCTTGTGCTGCTAGATATCTCTGCTGGCCGAGCCTCAGTCACGGATGTTCCATCGTCCTCGGATGTTCTGTGGACAGCTCTCGGGCTAGAAAGCGTTTCTGGCTGAAGGCGACTCACGGAAGTTCCGTGGTCCACGGATGTTCCGTGGTGGAGGCTCAGGTTCTTTTACCCCTTCATGGGTGGTAACTCCCCACTTAGCCCTTTTACTTTTTCACCGTGACCTTTCGCCCATGATCTCCCATCTCATGTGCGTGAGCGAAACCGCTGGGCGGCGGCGATTCCGGCACATGGGTGGCGGTGCTCCGGCCACTTCTATGTTCTCCTCCGGCCGTGGGTGCTCCTGGGTGAACCCCATTCCTCCTCCTCCTCGCGCCTTTCCTCTTTGGAGAAGGTACAACCCTAGTTCCTCCTCTTTTCTCTCAGATCTGAGGATTGTGGGTGGCATTTGTTGAATCTCTCCGGTGGAAATAGTTCCCTTGTGCTTATCTTTGTTCTTCCATGCTGATTTGTTGAGATTTTAGTGTTTTTGGTGCAGAACGTGCGGCACCACCCGAGAGCCAGTCACGGAAGTTCCGTGGTCCACGGATGTTCCGTGATGAGCTCTCGGGCTGCTCCCTGTTTCTGCCCAAATCTCTACTTCTAGCTCCATTTGTCTCATTCCTTTGGTCCTCCTTAGCTTCTAGATGGACCGCAAAGGCAAGGGCGTCGCACATGCTTCCAAGAAATCGCACCGTCCATCCGGGTCCCCTATGGCCACTGCGGGGTCGGGTTCTTCCGGCTCTCTGGGCTTTCCTTTGGCCATCACTGGGTCCCCTCATCGCCAAGGTTCCCGGAAGAAGTATGCATCGAAGAGAGCTCCTAGAGGCCAGCAGCACCCTTTCCAAGAAGAAGAGGAAGAAATCCCATCTTGGACTGAGATGCCGCCTATGGGAGGAAATGAGGACCCTACTACATATCATGCCAAATGTGCAGCATGGAAGAAAGCCACCTTCTTGGATCCCATTGGTCCATTGCAGTGGAGACCATCTAGGACTTTCTATCCTATGGGTGTCACTCCGCCAAAGAAGGGTCTAATGAAAGAGGACGCGGTGCTACGCTAGCCGGAAAACAAAATTTTCTACCGCGACCACCCAGGAAGCAAGCATATTGGCTATGCGTAGTCGTATACTTTGGGGCTATCAAACGCTTCACCGTAACAGGGAAGCTATAAAGGTAGCTTACGGGTATGCCATGAAACATGACGTGAGGTGTAAGAGATCAAGATGGAATTTGCCCCTCCTTGGTAACAGGAGAGATATCTCTGGGCCCCTCGGTGTGGATGGATAAGGAAAGTGCATGGCCATGCCAAAGTGATTAAAGAGTTAATCACAATTATATCCATTACATTGACGAGTGAATGGGTCGAGCTATCACAAGGGTGGCACGCTTCTTGCCTTGAGCTTGACTGATGTCGTGTGGCAAAAGGATCCTATATGAGTGTATCGAGGTTCAGCTGATTCGATCATCGTGTGCATTCGGGGGTCATTATGTGCTGCTAGGTACCGCTATTGACTTGTGGTCTGGAGAAAGGTTTCTCCGGGACTGCGGCCGACTTGTACATGAGCCTAATGGGTCACACACTTAACGGGTTGGAACATTACTAATGGATTCGATCCATTAATGGGTTTGTGCGGATTTAGATCCACTGCGCACTAATGGGTTTCTATTGTAGAAGATCCATTAGCGCGAGTCATAATGGGTTTCTTGTAGAAAGCCCGTTAGAGCACTCTATAAATTGGAGAGGTGGGACGCGGGGTGGGCGAGTCTCCCCACCACGAAACCCTAGCCGCCACCACGCCCCACTCCTCTAAGCCCTAGCCGCCGCGCGCACGGGTGCTAGCACACCAACGCGCAGCGTTCCTTCCCTGGACGTGTGGATACCGTAGAGGCGTCGTCGCTCCTGCGCCGGCGCTGATCGAGAGGATCGGCTACATCCGCGACAAGGAGGAGTTGTACCGCGTCGAGTTCGACTACGTACAGTGCTTTGCAGCACGCGGGGAGGCTACATCCACTCTTCTTCCGCTGCTAACATGCTGCAAGGGTAACGATCTGTGATCCCTGACTCGCTTGCTTCCTGGGTGGTCGCGGTAGAAAATTTTGTTTTCCGGCTAGCGTAGCTCCGCGTCCTCTTTCAGCGTGCGTGGGCATTACCGCTCGGCACAGTAGCAGCACGTTTTCGTCTCTCCTGTCTTGTCTCTCAAATCTTATCAGTGTACTCAGTGTACTGTGTTGCGAACCCCCTCGCTCTCTCCGCCAACCCGCAGCTTGTATAAAAGGAGGAGAGAGAGAAAGGGAGGGAGGACGGACATTCTGTAATCATTCCCACACAACCACAACAAGAAAAGAGCTAAGGCTCGGTAGGAGTAGGACTATTACCCGCGAGGGGGTCCGAACCTAGGTAATCTCGGCGCGTCGCTCCACGCCGCGTCCGACGCTCGAATCGGATCGAGCGCGGGCGGATCGGCTAGAAGAAGTAGAAATCTGATAGGGGTGTGATTCGCTGTGGTTCGGTGAAAAACACGCCGTCAGAGTCGTTCTTTTGTATTCGTTTTTTTTAGTTTGTGGTCCAAGTTTGCTAATTTTAGCCCTCAAGCGTCGGAATCTGGCTCTTGGCACTTGGCTCTTGTTCCTGTTCGCTTTAGGTGATGTAATTTAGCTCATGGATACTAAGCTTTAAACTACTCAGAATGTTTATGAAACCCTCAGAATTTGAAGATCGTAAGTAAGCAAAAACTAATGCTTTATTATTTATAGGGTGCGGCGAATCCGCACACTATTAGGTGTAGCCCCCGACTCACTGCTTGGTCAGAAGGATCAAGTAGAGAGTCAAGTGGAATGTTATTAGAAGGGAAACTAAGTACAAAACATAGGAATAAAAATGACGTAGTTGTTATATGTTCCACGTGTTGGTGAAGACTTCTCCATCCTCGTTCTTCAGGCCATAAGCTCCTGGGCGCACCACCTCCTCAATAATGTGTGGGCCTTCCCATATTGGAGAAAGTTTATGCTCGTGCTCCTGGTTCCGTCGAAGGATCAGATCTCCTTTTACGAAAGCTCGGCTCCGCACGTTGGCTTGATGGTAACGGCGCATCCCTTGTTGGTACCTTGCTGAATGAATCATGGCTGCTTCCCTTGCTTCTTCCAGTCGGTCAAGGTCTTCCAGTCTAGCCTCATCCGACTGGTGCTCTTGATAGTGCTGCACCCTTGGAGATTTGAACACGAGCTCTGTTGGCAGGACGGACTCAGTGTCGTACACTAGGAAAAAAGAGTTTGCCCTATCGCTCAACTGGGAGTCATTCGGAGCCCCCAGAGGACAGATAGCAATTCCTGTATCCATCGTGCAGCATAGGGTTTGAGACGATCGAATATACGTGCCTTGATCCCTTGCAAAAGCCATTGGCGCGCTCAACTTGTCCATTGCTCTGCGGATGTGCCACGGAGGCATAGCACATTTGAATGCCTTGCTCGTCGCCTCAATATTGGATCTCCGTGCTCTTGAACTAAACGTCATTATCAGTGATAATCCTGTTTGGGACTCCAAACCTAACTGTGATGTCTCGGAAGAACTCCACAGCTTTGGCTGTTGAGATGTCCGCCACAGCCACAGGTTTGGCTTTAATCCATTTAGTAAACTTGTCTATGGCAACAAATAAGTGAGTGAAACCACCCGGCGCCCTCTTAAGAGGGCCTACCATGTCCAAATTCCATACTGCAAAGGGCCAGGTTATCGATATGGGTTGCAGATCTTGGGCAGGCATATGTGTCTGGCGTGCAAAAAATTGACATCCCTCACACTTCCGCACAATGTCCTGGGCATCAGTGACCACAGTCGGCCAGAAGAAACCTTGTCTATAACCTTTGGCTACCAAAGAGTGAGCTGCCGCGTGGTGGCCACAATCTCCTGAGTGAATTTCTTGGAGGAGTTCGCGCCCTTCCTGTTCGGAAATGCACTTCCTCAAGATCCCAGAAGCACTCTTGCGAAAGAGCTCATTGTCAACCACCCGGTAAATCCAGCTTCGACGCTATATAAGCTCAGCTTGACTCCGGTCTTCAGGCAACTCATCAAGCAAGATGAAGTCCAGGTAAGGTTGCGTCCATGCTGGTTGAACGACTGATACCTCTGCCTCGGGCTTGTCCTCCTGACTAGCTATCGGCTTTGGAAGCTTGATGGAAGGCTTGCGCAGCTCCTCGATGAAGACGCCAATCGGAACCGAAGCCTGACTGGATCCCATGCGAGAAAACTCATCCGCTTCTTCGTTATCTTTGTGCAGAACGTGGGTTAACTCCAGTCCATCGAACTTATCCTCTAATTTTCTGACTTCCTGACAATATGCAGACATGCTGTCATCAACACAAGACCACTCTTTTTGTACTTGGCTGACTACCAACTGGGAATCTCCTTTGACCATCAAACGTCGGATCCCGAGTGATATGGCCATGCGGGGCCCGTGGATGAGTGCCTCGTACTCAGCAGCGTTATTACTAACTGGAAATTGAATTTGAAGGACATATTTCAATTTTTCTTCGGTTGGAGATATGAGTAAGATCCCAGCCCCCGCACCGCTGAGCATGAGTGAACCATTGAAGTACATGACCCAATGACCAAACTTCTCTTTGACCGCTGGACCTTGATTCTCTGTCCACTCAGCTACAAAGTCTGCAAGAGGTTGAGACTTGATAGCCGTGCGAGGTTTGAACTTGATCTCTTAAGCACCAAGCTCGGCTGCCCACTTTGAGATTCTACCTGTAACTTCTCGGTTGTGCAAGATATCTCCGATCGGCTACTTGGTTACCACCGTGATCTCATGGTCTTGGAAGTAATGCTTAATCTTATGAGATGTGAGAAGCACCGCGTATAACAGCTTTTGCACCTGAGGGTACCTTATTTTGGATTCTCCTAACACTTTGCTGACGAAGTAGACAGGTCTTTGAATCTTCAGTAATGAGCCCTCCTCTGCTCGTTCCACAACCAGTGCAGCACTAACTTCGTGGGTAGTTGCACTGATGTAGAGCATCAGGGGTTCCTGCAGCATTAGAGGGACCAAAACCGGAGGTGTGGTGAGAAACTTTTTCAGCTCCTCGAAAGCTTGCTGTGCTTCAGCTGTCCACTGTAAGTTCTCTTGCTTCCTTAGAAGCTTGAAGAAAGGCATGCCCCGGATGCCCAACCTAGAGATGAAGCGGCCTAGTGCTACCATGCAACCAGTTTGCTCTTGCACATGCTTTTGTTCAGTCAGTGGTCTCATGTGCATGATGGCCCCAACCTTTTCAGGATTCGCTTCAATGCCACGATGTGAAATAATGAGCCCTCCTCTGCTCGTTCCACAACCAGATGGAGCCCCAAAGACACACTTCTCAGGATTCAACTTCATCATAAAAGCCCTCAGACTGTCGAAGGTCTCAGCCAAATCCCTGATTAGATCCTCCTTGGCGAGTGTCTTAACGACGATGTCATCAACATATGCCTCCACATTGCGTCTGAGCTGAGTGTTGAAGCATCGCTGGATGGTGCACTGATAAGTCGCTCCAGTGTTCTTCAGCTCGAAAGGCATTATGATGTAGCAAAAAGCCCCAAAGGGTGTGATGAATGAGGTCTTCTTACAATCCTCCTTTTTCAGACTAATCTGATGATAGCCCGAGTAAGCGTCTAGAAAACTTAAGAGCTTGCAGCCAGCAGTGGAATCCACAACCTGGTCGATACGTGGGAGCCTAAAAAGGATCTTTTAGACATGCTTTGTTGAGGTTGGTGTAATAAACACACATGCGCCACGTCTTGTTCTTATTTTGGACTAGAACCAGATTGGCTAACCAGTCAGGGTGAGAAACCTCCCTGATAAAACCTGCGGCTAGCAGGTTGGTTATCTCCTCCCTGATTGCTTCCTTCCGATCTTGGGAAAATCTTCTAAGGCGTTGCTTGATCGGCTTCGCCATCTAATCGACATTCAAGGAGTGCTCAATCACCTCCCTCAGGACGCCTGGCATGTCAGATGGCTTCCATGCAAACACATCATGGTTAGCCCTAAGGAAAGTGATGAGCACGTCTTCCTATATGTCATCGAGACCTGTCCCGACCACGGCTGTCTTAGAAGAATCAGTCAGGTCGAGAGGGATCTTCTTCACGCCTTCTACCGACTGGATGGAGAGCTTGCTTTGCTTCTTGGCCGGAATTTCTCCTTCATCTTCAAGCGTAGCAGCCATCATGCGAATTTTCTCCAATTCAATCGAGGCATCGGCGATCTGGGCTAGCTCACAACTTTCGGTGTCGCAGGCATAAGACTGCTTGACATTGCCAGAAAGAGTGATTACCCCATTACGGCCAGGCATCTTCACCATGGGGTACTTGTAGTTGGGCATTGCCATAAACTTGGCAATGCCAGGTTGTCCCAAGACTGCGTGGTACGCCATCCCAAAATTGGTCACCTCAAAATTCAGTTGCTCAGTCCGATAATTTGATTTTGTCCCAAACGTGACAGGAAGTGAGATGCGCCCAAGTGGGACAGCGGAAGTCCTGGGGATTACCCCATGGAAGGGCGCTGATCCCTGTTTCAGCTTAGAACGTAGGATTTGCATGGCACCAGTGTCTTGGCGACCAAGATATTGATCCCGCTGCTGCCATCGACCAGGACCCAGTTGAGTTTTATTCCACGGACTACCGGGCTCAGTACAAGAGGATGCCTTCCAGGGTATTGTACCTTGTCCGAATGGTCGTCACGTGAAAAGGTAATAGGAACCTCGGAACAGTGTAAATATTTAGGCGTGGCCAGTAACACTGCATTGATATCCCGAGTGGTAAGCTTTTGCTTCCGCTTGTACTCATATGCATCTGGCCCGCCGCATATGTAGCCGATCTCTCGCTGTGTGTCTTGGAAATCATGTCCTTCAGGCTTCTTGCCTTTAGGGTCAGAATCCTTAACTTCTTCCGAAAGCTTCTACAGCTGATGGCATTCCATGAACTTGCGGTTACCCTGCTTGTGGATTAAGCAAGGTCCATCTAAGAGCTTTTGATTTAAGACTCCTTCGGCGGCTTCTGGCGAGAACTTTTCTCCATTGCCACTACAGTAGTCTCCGCCTTGCGCAAATTCTTCTTGGACTTGCCTTTGTCCCTGTTGTCCTTCTTGGACTGGGATGACTCGGGTTTGCCCATCGGGGTGATTACCGTGGTCTCTGCATCAGCTTCCAGATCAGCCAACACAAAGAGATCCTTCATGGTCTTCGGTTTCTTGATGGATATCTCCCGGATCAGCGTTTCACATTGACAACCCTTTTGAAAGGAATTGATGCTCAAGGCTTCGGGGACATCTCGAAGCTCAATCTACTTCTGGGTGAAGCGCTTGATGTACTCGCGAAGAGTTTCATCTTTGTTTCTGATGATCTAGTCAAGATCCCACGTTCCTCCAGGATTGTCATAGGTACCCTAGAAGTTAGCAATGAACTGAGACTTAAGCTCTGCCAGGAATTGATTGAATCCACGGGCAACCCGGTCAACAAAGATTGTGCTACCGGTTTCAGTGCTATGGGGAAATAATTGGCCATGACCATCTGATTGCCACCTGCTACACTAACTGCGAGTTCGTAAACTTGCATCCAATTAACTGGATCGCCGTAGCCATCGTACCGCTCAACAGCCCTGATGTAAAAGCCTTCAGGACAACGCACTCGGCGCAGGTCCTTAGTATAGGCCTTTATCCCGTCGAGTGGCGAGGGCTCAAGCTCTTGGCCGCTGCCTTGCCGACCCTGTTGGTCAGGCTATCTACTTGCAGAACTTTCCGCCATGTCACCCCATCGCCGATGATCCCTCCCACCAGCTTGACTTCTCCGCTGTTCACGATCCCTCCTGGCATCATTAATCTGTTGATGCAGATCTCGATCTCTGAGAGATGTTATCTATGACAGCGTGTTCTTCACCGAACCACAATGAATCACACCCCTGTCAGATTTCTTCTTCTGCTAGCTGATCAGCTTGTTGCGGCCTGCCTGCACCTATATTCTGCGTAGGACGAGGTCAGCCACTGCCATTGTTCTCTCGCACATCCTTCTTGCTTGATAATGGCGCAGGGCCTGCTGATATCTGGAGGCCCGGATCGCCGCCCTGTCTCTGATCTCCTCCGGGAGATTTACTTCATCCTGGCGATACAGGTCCCCATCTACCAGGGCGTAGCGCTTGGCCTTGCGCGCTATCTTCTCGGCTGACGCGTCATCGTCGGGGATCACTCTGTCTCGCGGGTAGGCTAGGATAGGGTCCATCCACTGACCTTCCTGGACGAGTGCGACGACACTAGAATGGTCGCCGACGTACTCTGCCTGGTCTGGCATTTCCGCCTCAACCGCCTCGGCAGTTCTTCCGCATCCTCCCTCCGACCGAGGAGCTGCTGCGGGAATACTGACGTCTCCTCCAGATGTGGGAGCTGCATCGAGAAAAATGTCGTCCCCACCGGACTTGGGAGCTGCGACAGACGGCCGCGTGAGTCTTTCTTCAAAGACCCCAGCCGAGACAGGTGCCCTTGACGAGGCAATCTGAGACAGCTCATCCGCCATGTAGTTGTCGCGCCGAGGGACGTGCATGAAGCCCAACCCCTCGAAGTGCCGCTCCAACCGGCGCACCTCCGCCAGGTAGGCCGCCATGACGGGATCTGAACAGGTGAATGACCAGGAGAGAGTCGCCTTTGACTTGCAGCCGCCGGATGCCCAGGGTTGAGGCCACCCTGAGCCCAACGAAGAGTCCTTCGTACTCCGCGACCTTGTTGGTAGCGCGGAACTCCAGCACCACCAGGTGCCGAACAATGTCGCCGGTGGGAGACAACAGGACGACGCCGGCCCAGCCCCCTCCAGCCAGAATGAGCCGTCGAAGAAGAGAGTCCACGGTGAGGGTGCTGGGGTGTCTTTAGCTTCTACATCCGCCGGAGTCCATTCACCGACGAACTCCGCCGGAGCCTGCCCTTTGATCGCCACCGGGTGGGCGAACTTGAGGTCGAACTCCGCCAGCTCCATTGCCCATTTGGCGATGCGGCCCGTCGCCTCGCGGTTGAAAAGGATCTCCCGCAAGGGGTACTTGGTCAACACAGTGATTTCTCGCCCCTGGAAGTAGTGGCGCAGCCTTCTGGACGCCGTCAGCACGGCATACAACATCTTCTGGTGTGCGAGTACCTTGTTTCTGCATCGTGGAGGACCTTGTTGATGTAGTAGACTGGGCGCTGAACTCCTTCTCTTTCCGCCACCAACACTGCGCTGACCACCTCCGGGTTTGCCACGACATAGAGGATCAGCGGCTCGCCCGGATCCGGGGCGACCAGCACGGGTGGAGAAGCGAGGTACTTCTTCAGCCCGTCAAACACCTCCTGCGCCTCCGCGGTCCACTCGAACTGATTGGTGTTCTTTAGGAGCTTGAATTGGGGGAGACTCTTATCCCCAGGCGAGCTATAAAGCGACCCAGGGAAGTCAAGCAGCCCACTAAGCACTGCATCTACCGAAGTCGTGTCGGGGGTTTCATATTCTCGATTGCCGCGATCTTGTCGGGGTTCGCCTCAATCCCCCTCTAGGAGACAAGGAAACCCAACAGCTTGCCCGACGGAACGACGAACACGCACTTCTCAGGGTTGAGCTTGATGCAGTACTTCCTCAGGTTGGCGAAAGTTTCCTCCAAGTCGTCGATCAACTCCTCCGCCTTCCTGGACTTCACCACCAGGTCGTCGATGTACACCTCTAGGTTCCGCCCGATCTGGGGGCGGTGAGCAATATGCATGGCCCTCTGATAGGTTGGGCCTGCATTCTTCAAGCCGAACGCCATTCTCGTGTAGCAGTAGACGCCCATGGGCGTCACAAAAGCAGTACCCTCAAGAGCTTGTCCACCTCCTGGTGGATAACGGCCTGGCGCTCCACCGACTGCTTCCGGACCTTCTGCACGACCGGTCGCGCGCCGGGGAACGTTGCCATCTTATGCTCAATCACCTCCTTGGGGACCCCAGTCATGTCGGACGGTTGCCAAGCAAACACGTCTGCGTTAGACTGGAGGAAGGAGACGAGCGCGCCTTCCTATTTGGCGCCGAGAGAAGCGCCCACCTGTACGGTCCTCGCCGGGTCTGACTCACTCAGGGAGATCGTCTTAACTTTCGCGGACGAGCCGGGGGAAGCTTGGATCTTCGCCGGAGGAGCTCCCAGGGTTGAGGCTTCAGCCTTCTGGGTGCCGATCGCCCCCGCCAAAGTGAGAGCGTCCTTGTCGCAGCGGAGCGCCTCCGGGCGGTCCACCTTCACGATGATGGGGCCGGCTGGCCCCGGGATCTTGACCACCATGTAAGCATAGTGGCAGGCCGCCATGAACTTAGTCAGCGCCGGCCGACCCAGTATGGCGTTGTACGGGAGGTCGAAGTCAGCTACCTCGAACTCAAGCATCTCCGTACGAAAGTTGTCGGAGCCGCCGAATGTCATCGGGAGACTGACGCGCCCGAGAGGGACGGACTCGGGCGGATAGGAGGTTGATAGAACTTCCTTCGTCTACCAGCACCCGCCCCAGCTTGACATTCCAGACCGTGGGCACAACCACGATCAGGAGATGTCCCGGGCCGGCGATGCTAGCGGGGTGATCGGCCTGACTGAATGTGATCAACTGCTCCGACCACACCAGCTGCCTAGCAGACCCCACACCAGGCACGACGGCGCACACCTCCCTCATCACACGCTTGAAACTGGCGTGAGACGGATAGGTGGCCGATCCGCCGTGGATGAAGGCGACTTGGCGCTCCGCCTGCTGAAAGCCAAGCGAAGCCGGTTCCTTGCCCTTGCCACTGCCGGATGCTTGCTGCTGCTCGTGGACTCGCTTGTCCACTGCTGACGACCTGGCAATCGGCCAGGTCGTGGGTGTTACTGCGGTGGATTGGACAATAGGTCCTTCCATCCCACTCGTTGGGGCGACCTCCTCGCCCTTCGCCGCGGCTGCGGTGACCGTCCCGACCGCCTCTGCGGGGACCGTCCTTGCCACCGCCACGACCTCCTCCTTTCTTTCGCCCGCCGCGCCCATCGCGCGGCTGGCCGTCGCCGTCGTTGTCATCGTCGCACTCGGCGGCCAGGACTGCCCGGTCTCGGCCGCCTTACGCTTCTTCTTGTCTATCCCGCCGGGACTTTTGGAGGTTCCAGCCTCAGCACCTGCTGCGGCCCCCCATCCGGCTGGACGGAAATGCGCCTCCGCCTGCAGGGCGCACTTGTGGGCCAAAGTGAAGAGCTCCTCCGTCGTCTTGATCTTGCGGGTAGCCATCTTGTCCTTAACCTTGGGGTCTCGGGCGCCCCTCCTGAAGGCCATGACGACGGCGTCGATGGAGATGTCAGGAATGGTGTTGCGAACCTGACTGAAGCGCCGGATGTAGTCGCGCAGCGACTCTCCCTTCTTCTGCTCCACGTTGTGGAGGTCGTCTTCGACTCCGGGCTGCTCGAAGGTGCCCTGGAAGTTGGCGATGAAGAGCTCGGAGAGCTCCTTCCATGACCCTACCGACTCTGAAGGTAGGTTCATGAGCCACGAGCGGGCTCCGCCGGTGAGGACTACGGGGAAGTAGTTCGCCAGAACTTTTCCCGACCCTCTAGTCGGCTGCATCACCGTGGTGTAGATCTGCAAAAACCCGTCGGGGTTGGTGGAGCCGTCGTACTTCTCGATGGAGGCGGGCTGGAACTTCTTCGGCCAATGCACGCGGCGCAGCTCCTTTGAAAAGGCGCGGCAACCGACGTCTGGAGCCTCCTGCTCCTGAATGCGCCCCTCGCCCCGCTGCGCCCGCCGCTCGAACAGCGCCGAAGAAGCGTCGCATTCTCCCGCGGAGGCGGCTTCGTGGGAGCACTCCTTCTGGCCCCCACGAGCGGCGGCGATAGCGCGGTCGCGCACTCGGTCGCGCCGTCGGCGGAGCTTGTCGCGTAGGCCTTCTCCCTGCTGTAGATGGCGGTCCTCCATGTGGGCCCGAAGGTCCGGTTCATCGCCGCGTCTGCCCGGTCGAACCCCCGAAGGAGTTGCCTGGCTCCTGTCGTGTTGATCCCGCTCCCACCCGCCAGGAGATCCGTGGGATGGGCGCCGAGAAACAAAAGAGCGGGAGGAGGCGGAAACGCCGGTTCCCGTACCTCCCGGAGCTTGCACTACCGCCGCGGCGGCATCGACATAGCGGGCCAAACTGGCCAGCCACGGCGCCGCCGGAGAGTCCGGAGTTACCGGAACTGGCAGGTTGTCCAGTAGGGCCCTGGCCGCATGGAGGTTTTGCGCCGGAGAGCACTCCTCCAAGGCCAGGCGTCGCCTAGCCAGACTGGGACGGCTGCTCTCCGCTAGGGCGCCGACCCTTTGCGGAAGGCTGCCGCCCAGCTGATCCACCACCATCGCCGCAGCCGCCGCCGCGGCCGCGGCTCTGGCGGCTGCTTCCTTATCCATCGCGGAATGCTGATCTGCCATCGCTGCACGAGAAAACAGGTCGAAGAACTCGGTCTGACGCTAGTGCCCCCTACCTGGCGCGCCACTGACAGCGTGTTCTTCACCGAACCACAGTGAATCACACCCCTGTCAGATTTCTTCTTCTGCTAGCCGATCAGCCCGGGCTCGATTCGATTCGAGCGTCGGGCGCGGCGAGGAGCGACACGCATAGTTTACCCAGGTTCGGACCCCCTCGTGGGTAATAGTCCTACTCCTGCCGAGCCTTAGCTCTTTTCTTGTTGTGGTTATTTGGGAATGATTACAGAATGTCCAACCCCTCCCCCTTCTCTCTCTTCTCCTCTTATACAAGCCTCGGGCTGGCGGACAGAGCCGAGGAGGTAGGCAGTACAGTACACTTAGTACACTGATAAGATGTATGGGACAGGACTGGAGAGACGAAAACGTGCTGATACTGTGCCGAGCGGCGCCGCCCCACGCATGCTTCGCAAGTGGCCTCTCACTCGTGTGAACACGTCGGTGAGAGAACGGGCAGGACCCAGCTTGCTCCTTCTGACGCGGGCGGCCAACCTGATGACGGCAAACTCTCTCTCTGCCGGTCAATTCTGCAGCGCCACAGTGACAGTTGATCAGACCTCCAGAGGTCACTGTGGCGGTAATCATCCCTTCATCGGTCCATCCGCGCGTGATGTCGTATTTAATGTGCCTGTCCTTCGCAGCAGGGGAAAGCCTTCGCCCGAAAGACTCCCTTCAGGATGCTCCCTGCCATGCGGGCCCCACCTGATAGTGAGGGGACCTCACCAGGAGCGCTGAGGAGCTCGCCCACGCGCTAGGGCCTGATCGCCCGCCTGACACGTGGGGCCCTCGCCTGGCGCGCTGAGGAGCTCGCCCGGCGCGCTGAGGAGCTCGCCCACACGCTGGGACCTGATGGTCCGCCTGACGTCGTTGACACAAAAACGAGGGTTTCTCTGAACACACGTGCAGAAGCGTCGATTCAGTGATCGCGTCGCAACTCAAACCAAGCGTGCCAATTGATTTGACCTATAAATCAATAAGGAGAAGATTATTAGTAATATAGGCCTAATCGGCTTTTCAATTTAGCCAGATCAGGTTATTTGTAATCGGCTCTAAACAATCCGATTACAAGATCTATCGGCTTGAAACCCGATAGAGCGAACAGATTCAAATAAGCATTTAAATATAAATCCTGCTTCTTTTTTGGTATTTTTATTAATATCAGTATTAATCCTTTAAATCGAAATATTATATCAAATCAAAGAAATAGATCGAACAGATTGGTCAGGCCAAGACAGTATTCAAATCCAAGACTAGATATGAACTAACAAATCAGTTTATCAGTTTTATACTGATTGATAACACAATACTAATCGGTAAACATCTAGACAAACCAGACCCTAAACAAGGGGTACGCAAGATCGATTTAACAAGACAGTCGCATACATCAGATTCAGGGGAAGACATGCAAGACATTTGATAATCGGCATTGCAAGGTAAACACATATTATAGATCGATTAAATCGAGACAGTGCAATATGCAAGAACATGTTAAAGATCGGTAAATCCCGAGACAGTCTAACATGGTTTGCATACATGAGATCAAACTGATACAGCCATGCACACGGGTTACAAGGAGAGAATCGATTATCCCATCGAGATAGCTCTACCTGCGAGTTGAAGCCTTTCGACGGAGTCGATCGGGTTCGAGAGAGTTTTGTGTATTGAGTTGTAGATCCTTTTCTATGAGGCTAGAGACCCGAGCTCTGATACCACTTGTAAGGATCCTAGGCCGAGAGGGGGGGGGTGAATCGGCTCTTTTAAATTTTAGTTCACTCGATTCGCTTGATTTACTTAGTCAAATTAAGAACCCAAGCTATCGATTAAACTAGGGTCTAGTTACGGAAGTGATCACAATAATGCACAAGCGACTACTAGGAGGCTCGATGGCACTCACACGCAAGCGATTAATTCAGGTGCGGAAGTAAATGGATGGAAAGTGGAGACGCAAACCAATTTGTTTACCGAAGTTCGGTGCTCAACACATGAGCACCTACGTCTCCGTTGAGGAAACTTCTCACACAGAGAAGTCGGGACTCTCTCGTCCCTAGCCCTCAATCCACTCGAGGTAGCTCTTCACCAACACATGGTAGGCGAGCTCCAAACCTACACAAGGAGGCGAGTTCCCTCACAAGCGAGAGTTCTCACACCCACGGCACCGACACACGGCACCGACCACCGACACACGGTGGGTTTCACCTCAACACATGAGGTACCTCCAACACATGGAGGATTTGGATCCGACACACGGACGCGTTGGCACCTCCGACACACGGAGATGGCCGCCGACACACGGCGGACTTTGCACACCCCGACGAACGGAGAGGAAGCACCGTGGGAAGCACGGTGACCTTCACGGAGAAGGGTTTGCTTGCGGTATGCTTGATGAAGCTCGGCGACGACGATGTCTCCCGGTGGCAAGAATCCCAAGAGCACAAGACCGGAGACTCTCAACCCTCAACCCACCATGGAGGATGGCAAGGCAACCATGGAGAGGGTACAAACCTTGGAGACGACGAGGAGGAGGCTAGGGGATGCCCTCTTCTTCTTCCTCACTCTCTCTTCAATCTCTCAAGCACATGGAACCCTAGATGGAGGTGGGAACCATGGGAGGAGCTCTCTTGGTGGCTAGGGCAAGGTGTGGCTGCTAGATGGTGGCTCTCTCAAGTTTCTCCCGTGCTCCTAGCCCCTATTTATAGGCCCAAGGCGAAACCCTAGCAATGGACGGCTCAGATTCATTTTCTCGAGATCCAGATCAATCCATCGGACGCCGTCCGGAGCTCATCGGACGCCGTCCGATTAGATTTTGTCCCAAATTCGTACTCTGTCGGACGCCGTCCGACGGCTTATCGGACTCCGTCCGACCAGGTTTTTAGGCCAAAATTGTGCTCTGTCGGACGCCGTCCGACGGCTTATCGGACTCCGTCCGACCAGGTTTTTAGGCCAAAATTGTGCTCTGTCGGACGCCGTCCGACGGCTTATCGGACTCCGTCCGACCAGGTTTTTAGGCCAAAATTGTGCTCTGTCGGACGCCGTCCGACGGCTTATCGGACTCCGTCCGACCAGGTTTTTAGGCCAAAATTGTGCTCTGTCGGACGCCGTCCGACGGCTTATCGGACTCCGTCCGACCAGGTTTTTAGGCCAAAATTGTGCTCTGTCGGACGCCGTCCGACGGCTTATCGGACTCCGTCCGACCAGGTTTTTAGGCCAAAATTGTGCTCTGTCGGACGCCGTCCGACGGCTTATCGGACTCCGTCCGACCAGGTTTTTAGGCCAAAATTGTGCTCTGTCGGACGCCGTCCGACGGCTTATCGGACTCCGTCCGACCAGGTTTTTAGGCCAAAATTGTGCTCTGTCGGACGCCGTCCGACGGCTTATCGGACTCCGTCCGACCAGGTTTTTAGGCCAAAATTGTGCTCTGTCGGACGCCGTCCGACGGCTTATCGGACTCCGTCCGACCAGGTTTTTAGGCCAAAATTGTGCTCTGTCGGACGCCGTCCGACGGCTTATCGGACTCCGTCCGACCAGGTTTTTAGGCCAAAATTGTGCTCTGTCGGACGCCGTCCGACGGCTTATCGGACTCCGTCCGACCAGGTTTTTAGGCCAAAATTGTGCTCTGTCGGACGCCGTCCGACGGCTTATCGGACTCCGTCTGACAAGATTTTTAGGCCAAAATTGTGCTCTGTCGGACGCCGTCCGACGGCTTATCGGACTCCGTCTGACAAGATTTTTAGGCCAAAATTGTGCTCTGTCGGACGCCGTCCGACGGCTTATCGGACTCCGTCTGACAAGATTTTTAGGCCAAAATTGTGCTCTGTCGGACGCCGTCCGACGGCTTATCGGACTCCGTCTGACAAGATTTTTAGGCCAAAATTGTGCTCTGTCGGACGCCGTCCGACGGCTTATCGGACTCCGTCCGACAAGATTTTTCGAGCAAAATTGTGCTCTGTCGGACGCCGTCCGACGGCTTATCGGACCCCGTCCGACAAGATTTTTCCGACGGCTTATCGGACAAAACACTAAAAAATTCATAACTTTTGCTCCCGAACTCCGTTTTTTATGATCTTGGGCATTCCGGAAAGCTAAGAGAAAGGGCTATCCAACTAACTAAGTTTCACCACCTATTTCTAAGAGGATAGACCCTAAATTCTATAGAAACCACTCTCCGGCACCCTCGGACACCTCTCTCTCTCTCGGCTTCGTCTAGGGCTTCGATTTTTGGACTTTGTCGCTTTGTGGACTCGGCGGGAACACTTGGAATAGCTTAGGCGGGAACCCAGGTGACTTAGGCGCTAAGAAACCCTTGGACAGCTGGAAAGTGGCTTCCGGAAACTTCCTGACACTTTCGAAGACTTAGACGCTAAGAAACCCGAATCTTGGACAGCTATCCCACTCAGGAACTCTCTCGAACCCTGGACACCTGGCATCTCTAGAACCCGTTCGAACTCACTCAGATGAACTGGAACTTGTGCTCAGTGGGACCCTGCAAACAGAGAGATGTAGTCTAGCCGAAGACGCACACAAGGAAATCAGAAGAACTATAAAACAAAAGTCCTTATCCTTGGCGTTCCAGCTGTACGGCCTAGTTGCCATCAATTACCAAAAACAATCAGCCCATGGGAGGCTTGATCTTACACCTTCCCTGGTTAGTGGTCTTAACCACAGCGGGGCTGCACTTGCCCGCACACGTCTTTTTTATCCATGCTACGTCCTTCCTTGCACGGTAATCCGGAGCAATGCACCACCAATGGAGTCCTGCCCACCGTAAGCCGATTCTCATCGCAACGGGCACTCCTAGTTTCGGTTCCGCATTCGCCGAGGTGACACTATCGCTATCGGGGGGTGTGCCCGGAAAAAATTATGTCTTGTGCGGGTAGGTCATCCTTGTCGTGTTTTTTCGAAAACTCGCTTTGCTCTTCTTAGAGCCTGTTTTTGTTCTCTTTTTTCCCTTGCTGGCTCGTTTCTTGTTTGTCTTCTGCAGGAAGTACAGGAACGGGGAACGTCAGACTCCGGTGATGGTCGCGGCGAGGTTCCAGGCTTCCCAACTAAAACCGATGTCTGCATCCCTCTCTTCCCGGGTTTGCTCCGCGCATGTTCGGGAACTGACTCACTTCACCTGCGTATGATTTCTTGCCTTTGCCCTGCACTGACCTTCACAGTACGGCTAAGTCAAGGTAGTGCGCCACCAACGGAGTTCTGCCCACCGTAAGCCGATTCTCATCGCAACGGGCATGCCCACCGTAGGCCGATTCTTATCGCAACGGGCACTCCAAGCGTCAGTTCTGCACTTTCCAAGACAACGCTTACGCTGTCGCAAGGAATACGTCATGGGCAAAGCGTTGATTTCACACGTTCTCTTGCGGCTTTGACTGCATCGGGTTGTGATTCACCTCGCACCGGGCAGCTCTTCGCCCGAAGCGCGCGTCTGGTCTCCGTGACGAGCTCCGTGCTCCGGGACTGGATCACCTCGCCTCGGGCAGCTCTTCGCCCCGGAGCGCGCGTCTGGTCCCCGCGACGAGCTCCGTGCTCGGGGACTGGATCAACCTTGCATCGGGCAGCTCTTCGCTCGGAGCACTTGTCTGGTCCCCGCGACGAGCTCCGTGCTCGAGGACTGGATCGTCTTCGATCGGGTACGTCTTCACCTGGTCGCGCTTTCTAGTCCCTTCGACGAGCTCCGTGCTCGGGGGCTGGATCTCTTTACCTGGTTCCTTTGACGAGCTCTGTGTTCGGGAACTGGGTCACCTTCCCTCTCGTATGCATTGTTTGCTCCTAGCACACGATCTACGTTTGGGGCACATCAACTTCGCTCCTGAGCGCGATATTCGCTCGAGAGCGCAATCTCTATTTCCTCTGTTAAGCTCTAGCCCGAGAGATGGTTCCCCTATTTCCGTTCATGCTTTCCTGTGTATCTTCATACCTGGATGCAGCAACACGAGTCCATCTTGCGACTTGCTATGTTCATTCTCCCGGAAGATCTGATCTTACCGGATGTGATGGTACGCTCTTCACTACCAAGAATCCAATCCCTCCTTGACGACATTCAGCCTCAAGGAGATGATTCAACTCACTTCTTTTGATTTCTGTATCGAGCGATGGGTACTCTGCTCGGACAGACGTCGTTCCTTGTTCGACGCAACAGAGTTGCTCGGCACCGGGCGGGTTTGATCGGTCCCGAACAAGTCTTGTTCGGTTGAACCATAACCTGTTCAGTCGCCTGTTGCACGTCTTTGTAGCAGAAAAAATACCCCCTTCGTGACTTGGAGTCTCAAGAGGAAGATCCCACTCTAGTGAGTCCTTCCACTTGAGTCTCGGGGACTAGCTGTCGGGGATAAAAGCACGGCCCATTGCCATGGCCCACACCCTGACGGCCCAACCGAACAGCCTACTAGGGCCTAGCTCTCTAGATGGTTCTATCAGGCCCATATGCATCTTGCCGAACAGCTTCCTGGTCGGCACGGTGCGTAACGGCCTAGGATTCCTGTCTGAGTCCGATTCGAACAAGAGTTCTGCACGGCTACGTGAAGACCCGGACGTGGTTTCCCGGATTGGAGCAGAAGTCGTGATCCCCAAGAATTGGGGTTGTCTTATCTACCTTGGGATGTATTTGGCATGTATCGAGTTCGTTACGAATTCGTGGTCAGCCCGGCCCGATTATCCCTTGGTAGGTCGGTTGCTCAACACTATATAAACAAGGCCCCTACGGCGTGGAGAGGACGAACCCAGCACGTCTTGACGCCAAGCCAGCATGACTTGAAGCCAAGATCGTATTACGCACTTGTACACTCATAATCTCGACGAGACTTGTTCGTCTCGTCGGGCATCCTCTTGTAATCATCTCTGATATATAAGAAAGGCTGGACGTAGGGCTATTATCTCTCTCGAGAGGCCTGAACCAGGATAAAAACCCCTGTTTCCCTGTTCGTCGTTGATTGCTGTTCGCATAGTTTAAGCGGGTCTTCTATCTCCCTTTTCTCAAAAACCTCAGTTGACTTGGGTCAATATCCCAACCGTCGACAGTACTCGCGAAGAGTTTCATCTTTCTTTCTGATGATCTAGTCAAGATCCCATGTTCCTCCAGGATTGTCATAGGTACCCTAGAAGTTAGCAATGAACTGAGACTTAAGCTCTGCCAGGAATTGATTGAATCCACGGGCAACCCGGTCAACAAAGATTGTGCTACCGGTTTCAGTGCTATGGGGAAATAATTGGCCATGACCATCTGATTGCCACCTGCTACACTAACTGCGAGTTCGTAAACTTGCATCCAATTAACTGGATCGCCGTAGCCATCGTACCGCTCAACAGCCCTGATGTAAAAGCCTTCAGGACAACGCACTCGGCGCAGGTCCTTAGTATAGGCCTTTATCCCGTCGAGTGGCGAGGGCTCAAGCTCTTGGCCGCTGCCTTGCCGACCCTGTTGGTCAGGCCGTCTACTTGCAGAATTTTCCGCCATGTCACCCCATCGCCGATGATCCCTCCCATCAGCTTGACTTCTCCGCTGTTCACGATCCCTCCTGGCATCATTAATCTGTTGATGCAGATCTCTATCTCTGGGAGGTGCGTTAGCGCCATGTGCCGGAGGGGCCTGACTCTTCCTGGAAGCACTCGGAACTTGAATTGGCTGGCCCTGTCTACCTTCGGCTGCATGAGCCGGCTGGTTTGGGAGAAGGTGAGAGCTTCGAGACTTGCTCCGAACAGATTGCTCTAGGCCCAGCAACTGGGACGAGCATGCCTATTGGTGTTCTTCAATAAGCGTAGCCGCCTCCGCTAGAACCGTACCCCTTCGCAGATTTGGCAAGAGGGGCTATCGGCTGGGAGAGTTTGAATCAGCTGATCCAGTGTCTCCATGACCGCAGCCATATTTCCAGACGTGGTTGGGTAGACAAGATAATCATCTACCTTGACTCGCTCAATAGCTTGCTGGACTTGGGCACCTCGGTTTTGGAGCTGATTGAGGTTTTGCTCCTCTTCCTGTTTGCGCCTTTGTTTAGCTTGCTCCTCTTCACGGCGTTGCTGGTCCTTCTCATATTGAAGACATTAAAGCTCAGCTGCATTAGCAGTAGGAGTAGCAGGCGCTCGTTATCACCATCAAACTCAGTATCCGAGTGCGTGAGACTGAATTGCTCAGACTGGTCGAGTGGTAAGCCATTGGATACGACTTCAACCATGATAGAAGTCAGAACTTGCTAAAAACTCCCCTCTATGGACTCATCAATCAGGTCACCCCCAAGGGTAAGCTGGGGATCAAACTGTTCAGGGACATCAGATGCATCAGCATGCCCATACGAAAATCCTGCTATCAGAGAGATCTGTTCCTTAGATTGGATCTTGTCCATGTGCAAGTGAACCTGCCAACTGGCCTTTCCCATCCACTGCCAGTTCCGAGCCCGACTGCTAGTCCATGGCTCATTGCCTTAGCAAAAGTAGCCATAGAGTTTGACATGCCGAGAGAAAGTGAGGGTGCAGGAGTCTTGATCTCTTCTTCAGAATGGATCTTGATTGAATCTGAGAGGTGAAGAGTGCCGATGCCATCCGCCACGAAGTCAAGCGACCCAAAACGGAAAGACTGACCTAGCGTGTGGACAACATCCGACGATGTCAAAGAAGCCATCGAAACTTGAGAACGATCTTGACGCGTCCCCTATCTGACGCGCCAACTGTCGACGGTTGTAGCCTTGGGGGTACTTCTCGGCAAGTGAATTTGATATTCAGGGTGTTCAAGGGGACGCACAAGACGAAGGTTCGATGGTGCACAAGAGTAGGAGACGGAACTTATCCAGGTTCGGGCCCTCGATACAAGAGGTAATACCCTACTCCTGCTGGTATGGGATTATATGGTGGGAATCTCAAATGCAGGGGAACCTATGTCGAGATTGTAGTTGTGATACAAGGTCCAATGTCTATCCTGATGATCGATTCTTGGATGACTAACTACGGCGCCCAACCCCCTTTATATAGCGGAGGGAGGTAGGCTTACATGGTAGGATCTCCTATTCGGGATAGAGTCCTATTCTAGTAAGACCCGAGTTGATGGATATCTTCCATATTGGGGGTGTCCTACCTCTTTGGGTTGATGCCTTGCCGCCCAAGCCTTCTATTGAAGCCACCCGATACTCGTGCCTTCTCTCCTCGCCTTGGGCCCTCTCCTGCCGGTGATTTTTGGTCCTTGGTGAAGATACCCGAGGCCTATGTTTACTACACCGATATACTCATAGATAATTTGGTTAACCTATTTGTCCATGAAATTCCATGAGCTAAACAATATTAAACTAATACATATAATTATGAGTGGTGCGTATCGTCTACCCATAGTTCTTTATGGTAAACGAAGTTAAATAAGTTAACAAAATAGTAAAACATCACACCATTACAGAAAACCATATTTCCATATATAGAAATATGCATTTTATTGATCTTGTATATTTAAAACAAGTCAAAATAACCTATTCGAAATTATAAAGAAATAACTAATATGCATATAGTGAAAATAATATTTTTCCTAGGTTTTAGAACCATCATAAGATCTACATAAAAATTTCCAATATTTTCAGTTCTCATGATTAATTTTAATAAAAGTAAAACCATGTCTAGACAATTCTTTTTACAAAAGAATTAGTAGGAAAGACTATTAATAATGTACATGGACAATTTATACTATGTAAATGTGAACTTATATTTTTATTAGGTTACAAAACCTTTAAAGTATTTCTATCAATAATTTCATAGCTTTTGGAAGATATTTACTATTTTAACTAGTAAATGCTAAAGGAGAGATATAAATAATTTTACAGAGATTTTGAAAAGTGTAATATGCAAAGTTATATTTTTCATGGCTTCTAAACATCATGTAGTATATTACATAATTTTCCCATGAATTTTAGATGTTTTTATCTATTTGTAATAAATATAAATCATTTGTCAGATTTTCTAGAAATCGATAAAATGGATTATGACGTCATGCTGACATCATCGTCTTCAACCTCCAGCCTGTACGTGGGATCGCCGGAGCTACAGAGCTCTGTTTGGGGTGTTCTTGGGCTCATTGGATACGTTTTGACGGCACACACCTAATGCGGGTGGTCTAACGGCGAGGAGATGGCCGGAAATAGCCGCACCATGGCCGGAGACGGAGCTAGATGTGATTCGACATGGCTACGGTGGTTCAGGTCTATATGTGGCTATCTAATGGATGATTGAGCATCTATGAAGGTGGTGGAATCTCACCACAGCGTTGGCGTGGCCGAAGGTGCTCTGAGGGGAGTTGGCACCGTGCGGCCGAATTGGGGGTGAAGGAGGGGCAACGGTGTTGGCGAGCTCCGATACACCTCACGTCAATTGCTCCTGGAAGTTGGAAGACGATGCCCTCGTAATACTTTGGGCGGCGGCAGCATTTCTGAGATGTCTTGGCAAGGAGAAATAGAGAGCGAGGCGGAGGAGGCCGATAAAGGAAATGGCGAGCTCGATCCCTCCATGGCCTTTTATAGGGAAATTAGGCGGAGCTAGGGCAGTCTAGGAACGAAGACGATGTCCTTATCGAAGCTGGAAGCCGAGGCATACACAAGAGGGACAAGTCGAGAATGGCAGAGAGAGGGTGGCTCGATCTCATCTTCTCCTAGAGATTAGGGGTGGGAATGGTCCAATCCTTGAATTTTTTGGATCAACTCAATGAACTATATTTACAAAAGCAAAGGAAGATAATTAAAAAGAGTAAAATGCATTGGAGGCCTTCGAACCTTGTAGGGGGGTGTCATCCCAGTCCCCGAACTCACAAACCAATTATTCGAGTCCCTAATCTTGGCAGGGGTGTCATCCAGGTCCCCAAACTCAGAAAAATTCAAACAAATCGTAAAAATAAAAACAATAAAAATCAAATAAATTTTAGAAAGTCATAAAAACATTCAAAACAAATTATAAAAAATTGAAAAAATCATAAAAATCAAGGTAAATCTTATAAAACTATGAGAAAATCATAAAAACATACAATCATAAAAATTAGAAAGATTTTTCATTCAAAATCATAAAACGCCTGCCAAGATTTTCATTATAAAATGATCTTTTGAAAATGATCTTTTCAGCGTACCACGATTTTCAAAAAAATGTTATTCGTTCAAAAGATTATTTTATAAAAAAATGATCTTTTGAACGAATAATATTTTTATGAAAATCTTGGCAGGGGTTTTATCATTTTGACATTTTTCATTCAAAATTTTTATGATTTTATGTTTTTATGATCTTCCCGTAGTTTTATAAGATTTTTCTGTTTTCTATGATTTTTAAATATTTTATACTTTTATGATCTTTCCATAGTTTTACTTTTTAGATTTTTTATGATTTTTTATAAATTTTTCTATGTTTGGACATGGATGACACCCCTTGTCAAGTTTAGGGATCTGGATGACATCCCTCTGCCATTAAAAATGGCGACGACAGAGGATCCTCTTCCCAGAAACAGGGGCTTCCCTTTGGGCTCGATCTAATTGGGACAAGAAAGAAATTAGAGCCTTGGCTGGATCGATTTGGGATAAAGCTGAGGAATTGTGTTGCGAGCTGCAAAAAAGAAAAGAGAATTTGGGGCTAGGGGCATTTGGTAATTTCACCAAAAGTGGTAATTCAAATTCAAAATCCAAGTTTGAATTATACACTACTTGTATTTGATCAAGTAGTACATCAAAGATGAAGATCAAACTGTTGAAATGAGGATTTATTCCAAAAGGGTAAAAAGGTAAATTCTTATTTATATTCAAACTTAGCAATAAGTTTGAATTCCAATCAAGTGAGTATAGATCAAAGGAATTCATCATAAAAATATTGATCAATGGATAAATGAGGAAATTGCTGAAAAATTCATGCAAGAAAGGGAAAAGAATATGTTCACCTTGATATTCAAATTCGGAAACAAATTTGAATTTTAGATAAAAGAGTATTAGATCAAAAAAGGCAAGGATTGATATTTGGATTAGGATTTCAAAGCCAAAAGAGGAAAGATATACAATTCATTGTATGCAATACTATTCAAGGTTTGAAAATAATATTCATAGTTTGAAAACGCATGAAAAAAGTATTTTCTATAAATATATTTTTTATGCATTCACATGCTTGTTTAAACTAAAAAGAAATGGAACCATAAATTCCATGATTGTTTTTGCAAAAGAAAATATTCTTAAAACTTTACTTTTAAGGTTTTGGTAGAAATTCCTTAATATACAAGTACATACTTTCATTACAAACATTCAAAATAATTTTGAAAGCATGCACAAAGGACATTACATTGATTTACAAAATTGCTTGAAAAGAACTCTTTTGATTCAAAAATATTTTTTATACTATTGAAAATATGAGGTTTGCTCAAGGCTCTAAAATAAATGTACTCTTAGTATAGAGATTTTTTTTAGAAAAGCTTTTGAATATTTTCACCAAATCAAGTGAATGTTTTCAAATAAATTCCTTTGCTTCATTTTCTTAAAAAGGGTAATTCAAAAAGAGATTTTGACCAAAGGCTTTAAAATACTTTAGAAAGATTAACAAAATATTTTAAAAGCTTACATATAAGCTTGATCAATTTCATCAAACCTTCTTATAAATTTTCCTATTTTTGTTAAATAAGCAAGACTTTAAATGTGGCAAAGTATCTGCAAGGATCTAAGACCGCGAGGGGGGTGAAGCGGCTATTTCTAACAAGTTTTACTCCTAATTTTTTTGCTCTTTTAATATTTAGTCAAATTAGTGAGACAGACCTAGTTCTAAGTCCTAATTTGACTACTAGCTACCGAGTACGTGAGGAAATGAACTCTAACCTAATGGCTGAAGCAAAGCGAAGAGATAACTGAAGCAACAGAAAGTAAAGTGCATGAAAGTAAATCGAACAGAGAGACACACCGATTTTTGAACGAGGTTCGGCGCAAAGCACCTACTCCTCGGAGAGGAACCTCCCCGAAAGGAAGCCGGGACACTCTCGTCTCATGCCCTCAACTCCACTCAGCGAGCTTTTAGGGCTTGAGCCCAAGGCTTGCTCCCGACCCATACATCGAGGACGGAGTCTCCCACATGGTGGGAGCTATCCATCACCCCGGTACCACCAAAGCGGCACCGACCTTCGTGGAGAAAGTATTTGTACAAGCGACACGAATGGAGACTTGATGTAGCCCGACATCGACGGAGTCTTGGTCGCTTGACGTCGTCTCGGCACCTTGGACGACGATTCCGGCGCCCCGAAGGTGTAAACGTTCACAACTTCCCTCGGACTTTGTCGGCAGCGAAGTGGAATCGCCCGAAAACGAGCCGGATGACCTTGCACCGGCAAGGGTGTCGTTGGTGTAGAGGTTGTAGAGGAAGTAGTCGTACGGTGGTGAAGACCGGCACCGGTGAAGCTCGGGGACGACGAGGTGGAGGTCTCAACTCTGGCAAGGAAGACCCAAGGAGCTGTTGGTGATTCTTATGCCTATTAAAGTTTTAATCCGCAAGCAGATGGATATCGCAGTAGCTTTCACCTCGGGAGTATTCCAAAGGTATCGATTTCCCACGAAGAATGTGAAGTGTCTAGTTTCTAGTCTTATCTTGCCCGGATGGATATGGAGGTGTTTTGACGAAAGTGGGGTAAATGTATTTCGGGTCGAGAGATTCTACGAACACTAGTCAAAGATACAAGATTTAAGTTATTTAGTTTGCTACTCTGTATCGGAGCTCAGCCGATTCACTACTACCCGCTATCTTCTGTCTGAATCCCGGATAGTTATGATCAGCCCCGATTGGGCTCAATTTGTCTGAGACTAACGGGGTGGATTTCACAAAGCCTAAGCCGGATAGTAGGGCTCTCACTTCCTACTATCTGCCACACACAGCCGTTGAATCAGGTGCCTACCAGCTACTAACTAGTCCAGACACCACGTCTGTACCTAACAGTAATATGTATCAAGGACGTCACTTAATACGTACTCCCACTACCGTTGGCACTAAAATCTATTGTGACAACTAAGCACAAAGATTTAGCACTCAAGATATAGCACGAGCCTAGTACCAACAGAGACAAAATAAATAAAGTAAACTTGATTGATAAATAAAAAGGGTAGGACTAAGTGTTACCGATACAAGGTAGAGGCAGAACCCGCATCCGAGTTCTACTCCGGAGCTCTAGTTGAGAGATGCCGACACCGCGGCTTCTCCTCTACACTAACTCTCCTCTCTCACCTACTCTACTTGATATCTGGGAAGCGTTGCGCCGCTTAGAACTATCCGGCCACTTCTTCGTGCTCTTCAAATGAAGGAGGTGGGCTCCTTTTATAGGCAACCGCAACCAATGAGCTGACACGCTTGGGGACACTTGGCACTCACTCCACAGTAAAGGGGGCATCCAATGGAGCATCTGAGGGGGTCGGCCGGCCTAGGGTGGGTCGGCCGACCCACCTCCGGGTTATCATGGCCCTCCAACTTGCCTGGGATACATCTTCTGCAGTGTAGATCCTCTCCCAATGACGGTTTCGGCAGTTGAAGTTGGTAGCATCGGGTTCCTTTAGAATCCAAGGCTTAACTTGTGAAGGAACCCTAGCTTTTGGATCAAACCAACTGCAATGGACGCTGGAGATGTTCTCTAGGAGTCCTTCTAGAAGCCCTGGAGGAAGACCGACTCGGTTGGGCACCAAGTATGGGTCGGCTGGCCTAGGGTGGATCGGCCGACCTACTCCTTTCTCCGGTTCAGGTCCATTTTTGCTCAGTGGGTCCCTGTAGACACAAACATACTAAAACTTGTGGAACATTGTTAATTTGCACAATTTTAGTTCATGTTTCTTCAAATGGGAGATATGTTGATGGTCCAAATCATATGAAAAGTTGTCGAAATTGACCGTCAACAGACCACCACGCTTAGGTCTTTGCTCATCCTCGAGTAAAGGTAAGTCTTAAAACTAATAACTCTTGTCAGAATTAAAGAGACAAGCATAAAGGTTATTCTAAGGTTTACTCAAATTGTAGGGATTTGAGGTGTCTACTGACCTTATCTTATAAATGTTGGCAGATCGAATAGCAATGAATGAAGACCAAGCTTATCAAAGGATCGGTGTACCCCCGGTGTTTTTATTTTGAAAAGAATCCATGGCTCTTTTTCTTTAGTGAAACTCTAGGTCACTCAGAGTGTTTCAACCTTACCAAGGCCGGTGTAGCCTTTAATCCTATATCTAAAGTTTATGTAGAGCTCAGGGTAGGATTATTGTTGTAGTTATGATACAAACTTTTATCTGGTTAAAACTAGATCCTAATGAAGATAATGTTAATCTAATTTCCAATCATATAAGATTAAATGTCCAGGGGCGAGGGAGAGAATGAACTCACGCCAAAGGAATAAGAAGAAATACAAGTGCAAGGATGTGTGGTACTGATGAGTCCAACTACAAGCCCCGGCCCTTAATGACTGAGTCTTAATTGTGTATTCCGTACTAGTCCCAAAGGATCATGGCTAGCACACACAAATACAAAAGTGATACATTTCATCGAATAGAAGTTATTACAACCAGGGGACTAAGGGTCACAATAAGTATCACAATTTAATACATCCAACAAGGCACGCAGGCCGAGATACAAAGTAGCACATACTAGAATACATGGGCCTAACAATCTACCCTTTTTATTCCAAAGATACTAAGACTTCCACAGGCAGAAAGGTGTTAGGAACACATAACCCAACTCTTCTTCTTCCCAATCCTCCTCCTCCACGTAGTCGGGATCTTCCTCGCCCAGAAAATCATAGTCGAGGTCTTCAGCTGTTGAAGTTTTTAAAAGGGGAGGGGAGAAAACAAGGATGAGTAAAATTGTACTCCGCAAGTAGGAAATTTGTGCATCATGTAGGCTGAGAACAAAGGGATGGCTTGGGATATTTTGTGAAAATGCATTTTGTTTCTCCTTGTTTTATAAAACACTTTTGAAAAACTTTAAAATTCAAATCTCTTTATTTGGGGGCATTTTCTCCAAAACTCATTCACCAATTGGCTTAGCCATAGTGAATGCTTCCCAAAGGCTTTCCCGTTACAGGGAAAGAATAGCTCCGAGGAGGTCCAATTCGCGCAAACAATTCAAGATAGCCCGTACACAATTCTTGATGTATGTCGATGGTACCTAAGGGTAGGTCCAATTTGTGCGGGCAATTCGCGATAGCCCATGGCCAATTCGCGATGCCGGCCGATGGTACCTAAGTTCTCAGTCTCAAACGAAAACATTTCAAATTCTAGGCCCAATTCGCACAAACAATTCAAGATAGCCCGTAGCCATTTCTTGATGTAAGCCGATGGCACCTAGTTTTCTTAAAACTCATTTCACAAAACATTTTCAAACCGGGTTTTGAAATGAAGAGCTACCAATATGACCAGTTCCCTCGCACGCTCATAACCGCGAGCACGGCTATCATGATAGTTTTAACTCTGCAGAGTGTGTACGTCTTTACCCTCGAGAGGTAACGCACCCGAGAGTGTTTCACCACAAAGCGGTTAATCTCCAACACCAACGGTGCACTACCAGAAAGGCTCCAGCTAGTGTTTAAAGGCTAACAGCTAGGGCCGTCCCATACCGGCGCCCAAGGTTGCACTGTAATGGCTTATTTCATAGGGTCATAGGACGAACGGTCCTTAGACTAGGGAAGGAACGGAGTTTTATTTTAGCCCCAACACGAAAAGTGATGCCTAAAAAGGCACCCGTCCATATAAAGTTCCTTCCAAGTCGGAATTATTTTAGGGGAGAATGAAAACATAACCCACCCATGACATCACCCATGATGTCTCATTTTCTCAAACACATTTCTCAAATATTTATCAAAATCATTGAAATCATCGGTTGTGCAAAAAAGTAGATTTTCGAGTGGTTGTCATACCATGCTAGTGATAAATAAGCGGGGTAAATATTTTAGGTCCTTATGGTCACATATATATACTAGTCATACCTTCATCATTAGGATTTTATAGCTATCAATCTAATAAATACGATATTTTTATTTTTAAATTAGCATGCAAGTTTTGGAACACTAATAAAATCATTTTCTAAATCAAAGCACAAAATGCTCGTCAATATGGTCAAAGGGGACTTGCCTTCAGTCGAGTAGCCAGGAAAGTTGGTGGGATCATTACACTTTTGCGCTCCAATACGTTCAATCCATGCGGCAACATACAAACAAACATACACCAAAATCAAGAAATAATTTTGGATGCTTTTGTAAAAAGATATGAAACCTAGGATAACTATATGCATGCATGGTGTGGTGGTACTCCTTTTATAAAATAAGAGTAAATATGCATTTGATAAACATGGAGTGCATGCTTAACCTATATTATTATTAGGTCCACACAATGGTATTGTATTTAAAAAAATTAATATAAACTCACTAATCCTCTTGCTTCAAAAGGTATTTAGTCTTAACTAAACCTATATCTGGTTTGGGCTGGGAAATAAACAAAAGAGAGAGGAGGGGGGTTCGGCCTTGTGGCCCATCTCAACCATGGCCCAGCCCATTTCTTCCTCCCTCCCCATCGTCTTCCTCTCGGGCCGAAAGATGGCAGAGGGGAATGAGCGGGGAACGAGTGCAGAGGCAGAGTGCGAGGTGGTAAGGGGAGCCGAAGGCTGAGGGGAAACGGAGAGGTGGCGATGGGAATGGCGGTAACAAGCTCACTGGTGGCAGGGATTCGCCGATGTGGTGGCACGGTGGCAATAGGTGACGGGGAGGGGAGCTCTCCGGCGCGGGGAAGCTGGCGAAGGTATCCGGGGACAGGGATTCGATGGCGGTGGCGACGTCGGGCTCTGGCGGTGCTCTGCGAATCTGCAATCGGAGTAGGGCAGAGAAGGGGCCAGTGAGGGAGTGAGGGGGTGGTAGAGTGGTGATTAGTGTCGAGCTCACCGTCGATTAGCTGCAGCACAACGGGGCGCGGGGCGGCGAGAGCACGGTACTAGCGTCGGACTTTTATAGGGGCGGCAGCGTGGCTTGGGTGCGACCGGCCAAGGAGAAAACGACGAGTGTGCGGGAGTCCGAGCCTTCCATTGCTCTACCTTTGTGGCGAGCGACGATGGTGGCAGGAGGTGGTCGGGCAGCGGGAGGGGGGATCAACGGCCGACATACGTGCAGAAGCTTAGCGCTGCGCGCCGTGGCGCGGAACGGGGTCAGCTTGTGTCATGCATGTGTGCGGGCGCAGGGGCGGCACGATGTGACGCCGGTCGTGGCACGGCGGGGCGGAGGAAAAGGACGGCGGTGTGCGACTACGGGATGCTGGCGAGGTCAGCGCTGCAGTGCAGGGGACACGGGCGTGCGGCGACACAGAGGGCGTGGCCTGGGGCGGTAGTCGCCTAGCCGGTGAGAAGACGGCGACAGCGGTGGACACGAGGTTGGCGGTGGTGGCGATGGACGGGATTGGGGCGGTCGGAGGTTGAAAATAGAGCTGACGAGCGGGGTCCACCGAGCGCGGGTCCCAGTCATCAAAGACGAGGCTAGAGGGAAGGGAAAAAAAGGGGCGCGAGCTGGTTGTGGCCGTCCTGGGCCGTGTGGGCCAAGGCCTGTGCTCAGGGGGAAAGAGGGGAGTGGGCCATGGAGAGAGGGAGGCAGGCCGTGGGTTTCGGCCCGAGAGAGGGAAGTATAAGTGGGGTTTATCCCCTTTAGCAATTTAAATTGTAATAAGAGGCCTTAACCAAAAATCCTAAATTCACACTTAGGTTTTGACAAAAAATATTTTTGCATAATCTATAGTCTTACCATAAAATATAATTAATTTACCTCTCAAGGTTTTTAAGCAAGAGATTATGCCGGTGCATTTAATAAATTATTTGCTAAATGCTAGGGATGATGCATGCCATACCATGATGTTTAATTTAAAATAGATTTTAAATTAATTATTGTGCCAAATGGTTTTTATAAAAATTGGGATGTTACAAACCTCCCCCCCCCCCAGGATGAATCTCGACCCAGAGATTCGGAATCTCCGGAAAATAGTTCAGGGAATTCGGCGAGTAGGTCTTCCTCACGTTCCTAGGTTGCTTCTGACTCGGAATGGTTACTCCATTGTACTCGGCAGAACTTGGTGCTCTTAGTCCTATTTTTTCTGGCTGCTGTGCCTAGAATCTTAGCGGGGTATTCCTTTAGGGTTAAGTCAGATTGGAATTTGACATATTCTACGGGTAACTGTTCTTCCGGCACACGCAGACACTTCTTCAATTGTGATACGTGGAACACATTGTGCACTTCGCCCAGGTATTCAGGTAGTTCTAGTTGGTATGCTACCTCGCCTCTGCGGGCGAGAACCTGGAACGGGCCAATGTATCTAGGAGCCAACTTTCCACTGATTCAGAATCACCGCATGCCATTAAGGGGAGACACACGGAGATATACAAAATCTCCAACTTCATACTGAAGGTCACGTCTGCAATTGTCA
Source organism: Raddia distichophylla (assembly GCA_005191435.1). Taxonomy (NCBI): domain Eukaryota; kingdom Viridiplantae; phylum Streptophyta; class Magnoliopsida; order Poales; family Poaceae; genus Raddia; species Raddia distichophylla. Next base: position 234,393 of record SPJY01032634.1, read on the forward strand.
GCATAGATCTTTTGTCTAGCCTGAGTTGTTTTCATCCTTTGTTGAATCAACTTGACTTGAGTCTCAGCTTCTTGCAAGATATCTAAGCCAATACTTTAGACTCTCCGGTCTCTTGCCAATATAGCGGACATTTTCTCCCATATAAGGCTTCATAGGGTGCCATCTGGATACTAGCCTGGTAGCTATTATTGTAGGCGAACTCAGCGTATGGCAACTGCTTGTCCCAACAGGTAGGGTTCGCTAGAGCACATGCTCTCAGCATATCTTCTAGTACTTGGTTTACTCTTTCAGTTTGTCCATATGTCCGGGGATGAAAGGCCGTGCTAAAATTTAGGTGGATACCTAGTGACTCTTGTAGTTTCCACAAAAATTTGGAAGTGAACTGTGTACCACGATCCGACACAATTTTCTTAGGCACTCCGTGCAAGCACACTATTTTGTTCATGTATAACTCTGCCAGTTTTCCTCCGGAGTAGGTGGTTTTTACTAGGATAAAATGTGCCACCTTGGTCAAGCGGTCCACAATGACCCAGATGGAGTCATCTCTGCCAGTTTTCCTTCGGAGTAGGCGGTTTTTACTAGGATAAAATGTGCCACCTTGGTCAAGCGGTCCACAATGACCTAGATGAAGTCATTGCTAGCTTGAGCTTTAGGTAATCCGACAATAAAGTCCATCCCGACTTCTTCCCATTTCCATACGGGAATCTTAAGAGGTTGCAGCAGTCCGGCAGGCCTTTGATGCTTGGCCTGGACTCTTTGGCATATGTCACATAGCGCTATGAACTCGACAATATCCTTCATGCTAGTCCACCAATAGGTGCTTTTAAGGTCGGCGTACATTTTTGTACTACCAGGGTGGATGGAGATAGGGTTCTCATGGGTTTCCTTTTGGATGAGCTCCCTTAATTCTTTTTTCTGGGGTACGCATACTCTCTTCTCAAACCATAACGTTCCTTCGTCATCTTGGTGAAAACCGGGGGCTTTTCCTACCTTCAGTCTCTCTTTTATTTTTAGGATCTCTTGGTCTTTCTTTTTCGCTTCTTTTATTTGGCTCAAAAGTGTTGGTTGGAACTCCATCGTATTTATTTGCCCTGCTTCAACGATTTCTAGATTGAGAGCAGCTAATTGTTCGCACAACCTTGGCTGGGTTTCTTCAAGGCTAAGAGGTTTTCTGTAAGGGCGGCAACTTAACACATCAGCCAGTACATTAGCTTTGCCAGGGGGTAATGAATTCCTACCTCATAATCCTTTATCAATTCCAGCCATCTTCTATGTCTTCGGTTGAGGTCCAGTTGGGTGAAAATATATTTGAGACTCTTGTGATCCGTGTATATCTCAGTTCTGTTGCCAATGAGATAGTGCCTCCAAATTTTTAATGCATGAATGATAGCAGCTAGCTCTAGGTCATGAGTGGGGTAGTTCTGATCATGGGGTTTCAGTTGTCTGGAAGCGTAAGCCACGACTTTTTCTTCCTGCATCAGAACACATCCTAAACCTTGTCGGGACGCATAACAGTAGACTTCAAAGTTCTTGTGGATGTCGGGTAAGATTAGCACGGGAGCGGTGGTCAGTCTCCTTTTTAACTCTTGGAAACTTTGTTCACATTCTTTTGTCCATTCAAACTTTTCTCCTTCTTGGTGAGGTTAGCTATGGGACGAGCAATTTTAGAGAAATTCTCGATGAACCAGCAGAAATAACCAACCAATCAGAGGAAAATTCTTACTTGTGATACAGTTCTCGGGATTTCCCAATCGACTACGTCGGAGACAGACTTAGGGTTTACAGCAACACCTTAGGAAGATATGATGTGGCCTAGAAAAGAGACTTCTCTTAACCAGAATTCACACTTGCTTAGCTGGGCATAAAGCCGGTGCTCTCTTAATTTTTTCAAGACCATTCTTAGATGAATATCATGTTCTTCCTCTGTCTTGGAGTAGATTATGATGTCATCTATGAATACTACTACAAACTTGTCCAAGAATTCCATGAAGACCTTGTTCATTAGATTCATGAAATAGGCAGGTGCATTGGTAAGTCTGAAGGACATGACAGTGTACTCATATAATCCATATCTGGTGGTGAAGGCTGTTTTCGAGATATCCGACTTCCGGATCTTTATCTGGTGCTAACCAGATCTTAGGTCGATTTTTTAGAAGATACATACTCCATTGAGAGAGCAGTAATCTACACACATCCTTAGTGATCCATCCTTCTTTCCTACAAAGATTACCCGAGCACCCCAAGGGGAGGCACTCGGGTGGATAAATCCTTTTTCTTGCATTTCTTCTATTTGTTTCTTCTATTCTGCCCATAGGTTTGCAGAAATACGGTATGGTCTTTGGGATATGGGAGCAGTCCTAGGTGCTAGGTCAATTACAAACTCTACATCTCGGTCAGGTGACATTCCTGGTAACTCATCGGGAAACACATCGGGGTAATCCCATACTACTGGTATGGTATGGAGTCGATTTCTGAGGCTTCCATCTGGTTGAGGGTCAGCAGGTCTCTTGGGAAATTATCAGCCGCAAACCAAACAGTATGGCCTTCTTCATTGGTTAATTTCACCCTTTTGGTTGCACAATCAATTTGTCCCTTGTGTTTTGATAACCAATCCATTCCCAAAATTACTTCGATACCATTGGAGTCAATTATTACCAAGTCTGCCCAAAATTCTGTATCTTGTATGTTTAACTTCACTTTAGGACAAAACAAGGAGGTTTTCATGACTTTTCCCAGGGATTTTATTAACATAGGATTTTCTAAGTAGGCACTTTCAACATTATGCTTTCCGGCAAAAGATGATGCTATGAATGAATGTGTAGCACCGGAGTCAAATAAGGTAGTAGCATGAACACCGTTCACTAAGAACGCACCCATCACCGTGTTGGGGTCGGCATGGGCGTCAACAGCAGTGATCTGGTTCACCCTTCCACGTCCAAATGTTGGAGTAGACTTTGTTGGAGTGAAATTTCCACGATTCATCCCTATGACCGGGGGTCGCGGGGCAACATTCTTGTTATGTGAATATGGTGCCAGGTTTGGGCAAGAACTGGCGTAGTGTCCCATCTGCTGGAAAAAGAAACACTTGATGACAAACATGTCCTTGTTGGGAGATGGGGAAATCTAGCGGTTAGTGGGCGGAGGTGGAGCATGGTAGTTGGCTGGTGGTGTTTGGAGAGAGGGTACCCATTGTGTACGTGGGTGCGGAGGTGCAAGGTTCTCGCGGGGATTCTTGGTGTGGTGGAGAGGGTAGTTGGCAAAGTGGGATTCTTTTCGGGCTTTCTTGCGCTTACGGGGAGCAGGGCAAAGGCGACGATTCTCTTTAGCCTTGAGGGCACTAGCTAACATCTTTTTAAAGCTTATGAATGTGGTGGAGTTAATAAGGGCATGGATTTTAGGGTCCATTCCCTTCTTGAAGTAGTAGATCTTGTCTATATCATTCTTAACCTCCCGTGGCACATAACGGGCTAGGAGTGTTAACTTGGTGAGATATTCATGTATGGTCACGTGACCTTGTGTCAGGTTGTGGAATTCATTCCTTTTGGATTCTTTGGCACTAGCCGGGACATAGTTCTCATAAAAGGCTTTGACAAAGTCATCCACTTAGGGCTATCAGGGTTGCGGATGGACTCAAGGTGGGTATCCCACCAGGCAGCTGCTGCCCCAGTGAGTTGATGGGTGGCGAGCTGAACACTCTCAGTGTCCTCACACTGGTACATCCTTAATTTCTTTTCTATCTCTTTTAGCCAATCTCCCGCTTCCAGAGGGTCAACATAACCGGCAAATTTCGGCGGGTGAGACCGTATGAAATTGCTTATGCGGGTGTGGACATGTGGAGCAACAGGCACAATGGCAAGAATGGGTGCGGAAGCATGGTTCCGATCCTGGTACAAATTGCGCATCATCTGGAGGTGCATCTGTAGGAGTTCTCGGGTGGTTAGTTCTTGGTTGGGAGGTGGTCGTGGATCATTCTCAGCTTGGACTTCATTTGGTGGATTTTGAGGGTCATTCTGGGTTGATTGAGTTGAAGTTCAAGATTAAGAGCTGGCGAGGCAGTGAGACGGGGTCCATCTACAGAAACTTGGTCAGCAAGTGGTGCTGGAGGAGCAATAGGAGCGGGTGTAATAGCCCAATAATCACCTAGCTATTTTTAAGAAGCTAAAATATGAGCTGTGACACTTATATACTTTATGGGTCATTTTAAATTATGAAATGCATTTGGAAATGTTGTCACTTATGGCTAAACCCTAAATTGACCAAAATCTAAATAGGCATTTTGATTGAATGTTACAACATGACTGAAGGAACAAATCTCTTTTACTTCAAGTAACAACCAAGTCATTTAGCTCTATATGACAAATAGTTACTTGGTCAAAATATGACAAATTGCAATTGCACTTGTTTGACTAATTACAATAAGGTGCAGTGCATGTTTTAAGGAAAAATATAAATTAACAAAAGTGAACTAAGTAAGTGGACAATAATTAGACTAATAAAAATTGTAAATGAAACCTAGTTGAAAACTTGTAAGATTATTTATTTGGCTCAAATAAAATATTGAAACATAAGCATGTGGCATGGCGAAAAATAGGAAAAATAGGAAATAAATCCTACAAAAATTCTAGGGACATATCTGAACTAGAATTGACCTATTGGAGTTAATATTGGACCAAAACACCCCTTGTGGGCCCCACAACTCAAAGATCAAAACTGATGATCCTTTAGGGCATTTCATCAAACACTTTGGTGTTATGCATCCCTTCTCTCCCTCATTGATCTCTCTCCCTCTCTGATCGATCTGAGCACGGAGCAAGCTATCAATGGGCAGCAGAGATGCTCCTTGTCGTGTTCTCTTCGTCCCCAAGTCCAGAGCACGCTTGTGGACCCCATGCCTTGACCCTTGGCCAACCACCATTGCCGCCATCCTGCCATGGCCGCAGCAAACACTCCTCTGTCTCCCTTGCCTGTCCCGTGCCTCTGTGACTTGCTGAGGAAGCCCAGAGCCCCTAGTTGACTCGCTCTCGCACCCCTTCACGTGATACCAGCCGGGACAAGCCGTGCTCACCATTTGGCCGTGGATGGCTGCCACCGTCACTCTCTCCCTCTCTGCGTGCACTCCCACCGCCCATGCTAGCCAATGGGCGGCCAAGCTTGCTAATGATGGCATGGACACCCTCCCAAGATGCCTCGACCGTGAGCATCCAATGCCAACGCCCGTGCCCAGTCTTTAACTCGAGCGTGCCCTCTCTCCCCTATGTCGTGCGCTCGCCTCCTTTCCCTCTCGTGTTCCTCTCAACGTAAGGAATCGAGCTGAGAAGCCTCGAGCTCGTCGGAACGCTCGCGCCGCACCAGTGCGCAAGATTTGAGGGAATCTCGAATTCGCCATCTCGGGTGAGCTCCGCCAGCGCTGAGCGCCTCTCCGCGGGCTGCAAGGCGAATGCGCTGAGCCCAGTACTGTTCATCAATTTTCAGAGTTTCCCATTTTTCCCAGTGAGACCTATAGATGTAAAAGAAATCATTTAAAATAGTAAAGTAGCTCCATAAATCCTGTAAAAAATTGTGTATAAACCTTAGACAGTGCTAGAAAAAATAAAAATATGTATTCTATATAGTACTATAGGGATTTTTTGAGAGACTTTAGATTTACCAAAATGTGTATTTTCCATTGTAGCTTAGCCTATCTGCACATTTTATTTTTGTTAAAGCCTTAACCAGTGATAAATGGCTATGAAATTTGGAACATAAATATTTCATATGATGGTGAATCTAGGAAAAATATATCCCTTATGTAGTACCCTAGAGTTTTCTGCAGTAAAAATAGCTTTAGCATTTAAAGGAAATTTCTCCTTGATTTCTATTTGGTGACACTTTAGAAATTAGATAAAATAGTAAATCAATTCTAGTGACCATGAAACATGGCACACAGGATCTACAGAAGGTTTAGGACTTGGGAAAAATATAACATTTGGTGTTTGTGTAAAAATAATACATAATAAAAATAGTAGAAGCCAATAGGGTAATCTATTTCCTTATTTTCCAAGAATATAAAAGACGTTTGAGATAAATAGTGAATTGACAAATAAAGCCTACCAAAAATTAGGTTGGATACTACATGCTACATTTGGATTTATAAAAATAGTACACCCATATAGTACGATAGGAAATTTCTCTAGGATAAATTATTCTATCCCTTTAAGGCATTCTTAAGGTGAATAGTTACAATCAAATAATGTTAAAGAAAACCCTATGACCATGGACTAATTAGGGAGATTAATTAGCAGCACATGTTAACTATTAGAAAAGTCTAAGCACATAATTTGCTTAGGATAATCCATATCTTCTCATTACACTAAGTTTTACCATTAAGGTTCACCATATTTTCTATTGGGGAGAAATTAGAGAATACATCTCAAGAATAATGAGTACCCTAGATAATAACCTAGTAGTTTACTTAAGTGTAGACATGGAAGTAGTATTTATAATACCACTTTGACCTATCTAGCACACTTGGTTTAGGCTAAGCTATTAAGATTAAGAGAAACAAGTGAGAGTTTGTTCCTAACATTTGGAGACAGATATAGAGCTATCTCCTAAACTAAATAAGTTGCCTTACACATAATGGTAATAGTACAAAGTAATATGCAACAATTCAATCATGCAAAGTAATACAAGAAGAAGATACTCATAATATTGCCTTTTCTTCAGAAATGTAGAACTGTAAACAAGGAACCTTGTGTCAACCAGATTAATCACTTATTTGAACAAGATGTCTATAGTTTTAGCAATTCGATCATGCAACTTAAGTAAACTAATCACCTAAGATCACATATGAAAATAGGATCTTATATTAACATGATGAGTCTAGTTTTCCTATTTGGGGTAGCATCACTATGTTCATGCACTCATTCCATTAGGCATCTCGAAACCCCATATACACGATAAACAACTCGTGGACTAGCTTATGGAGTTTTTATTAATAAGTTGGTAATACTTATAAGAATAATAGTTTGAGATCACCTATTACCCATAAGAGCCTTCGACATCCTAACGTGCATATCATGCAGCATTTCGTTCTTTCGATTGCATTGGTGTTTATATGTTCTTGGTATTATCCACAATAGGCATATAAGTGGACGACGAGGATTCCGAAGACTTCGTTAATTGACAAGACTCCACTTCAAGGACAAAGGCGAGTCAAATTCTATCTTAAGCATGTTTACTCACAGGAGGGAGGACTAGGGACCCTTCCTTGTGTGAGCAAACATCAAAGGGTTGCTTGTACTAGGGAGAATGTCCTACTTTCCCTAATGCGTGTTAACCTTACTTAAGCATTATTTATTACCCAGTTTTTATTCAAGTATTTACTTTTAAAGTATCAACTTGCATGCTGATTCAACCTAGAGACCAGAATTGTTAATCATGATGTATCATGCCATGTTCATTGATAAATTTATTATCCATGTTGATATTGCTTTGAGGATGTCAATATCCTTTGACTTGTTTGTGATGCCTTGAATATCACTCATCGTTGACAACCTTGTTTTGAAAACAATATAAAACTGTTTCGACCCTTTAGGTCCGATAAATAACTGCTTAGCCCTGCTTAGGTCACACTTTTCATGATTTTGGGGTCATGTGCCCCAAAACACGGAGAATACTCATTCTCCGACCCAGTCATTCAATCATAATTACTTGGTCATGAATCTGTGTGCTTGCGGGCACTTTGGTGTTGGTATTGCTGATTTGGTACTGGTGTTTGGTAGTGGCTTCGGCTGTCTTGATGTTGTTGGATTTGTTGTTTGGTCCGTCAGAGCCGATTCTGAGACCTTGTTGTTTGGTCCGTCAGAGCCGATTCTGACACCCTGTTGTTTGGTCCGTCAGAGCTGATTCTTATACCTTGTTGTTTGGTTCGTCAGAGCCGATTCTGATACCTTGTTGTTTGGCCCGTCAGAGCCGATTCTGATACCTTGTTGTTTGGTCCGTCAGAGCCGATTCTGATACCTTGTTGTTTGGTCTGTCAGAGCCGATTCTGGTATCGTATTGTTCGGTATTGTGGATTGAACTGTCTTTGTTGTTCGATTGTAAGTTAAACTGTTGTCAATAATGCAAATTAATCCCTCTTGATTTACACTCCCCCTGTTGCTAAGTCGTAGGCGTTGTCTTTTATGAAACTGGCAATTATGCAAATAATCTAACCATGAACCTCCACATAATGCCTTTAAGCATTATTAGATGGTTTTGGCTCGCCAGTGCTAGTGAGGACAAAGCACTAACTCTCGCATTCAAATCCCTTAGAGATGGAGCAACCGGCGGAAGACGACGACTACGAGTGCCATGAGGATGGCGGCCCTAGCTATGCTGAGGATGAAGAGTAGCCTAGGCTTGGTTTCGAAATCTCCACCAGTCGTGTAGGCTACATAGCGAGTTGGTGTGATTTTGGTTTTAATAATTCCTCATTTTCAGTTGAGACTCTGATGTTCTTGTAAGACTTTATGCACTTGGCCTATGGCCGTTTAAACTATTTGGTGACCTCATGTCACATTATGTAATAAATTTGACAATCTTCGATGTATGCGATGATTCCAGCTATGTATCCTGCATTTTGATCCTCTTGGTCAAAGGTGAAATGACTGTGTCCCTCCTTGGAATGCGTTTCCAAGGGTGGATACGACAGCGGGGATGAGTCGAGAGGCACTGGCATGGCTTGCTTCTCCATGATCCTGATCTTGGTCACGGGCATCTCCTCTTCCGGCTATGCGAGGAATCACCATCTAATGGAGAGGAGGGAGAGAAACTCAGAGACAAGGGGGTTTGATTCTTCCATCCAATCTTTTTTATTATTATTAAAAAATCATGAAATTTAGGCACAATGCAACACACCAATATTTATTACTACAAGCACATAGTTTCCATACAAAAGGGGCGCCGTACCACAATATACTGGTACAATCTTCACTGCACACATGTACTAGATACGTCTATGGAAGTACACTAATTAGCGGCAAGACCAGATGGAATCGGGTTAAGCCTGAGATCTGTAGGGGTGAGGTTGAAGGTGCAGAGGGGAAGGTTATCAATTTCCTCAGACAGGGAGTTGGTGGAGGTACCTACATCTTTCTTAAAAACAGGAGGTGAAGCAGGAATCTCGGAGGTGGAGGCGGTAGCAGCTATTGCAGTCTTGCACATTTGCATAGCATGCATATAGGCATAAAACTAATACCAACCTACTGCAACAACTACTACTACCCTATTTCAGGAGGTCTCTAAAGGATCAGTGCCAACAACTATTGCCGCAAATAAGATAGAGCTTGTGGTAGGAGTCATGCCTGAAGGCTAATGTCTCCTCCTATATTAACTAATCCAATTGTAAACCTAACAATACTTCAACCAAACTAGATGGGTTTAACACTAATAATTATCCTAGAACCACCCTATGACATGTTGAAGATTAAGGATTTTCTCCGGTTTCTCCTGCACCACTTCAAGACTAAGTTAACAAATGTCTCATAGCCTAGCTGAGAAACCCCATGAATATTAGAGTGATAACTTGATGTATCCATATAACACTGAAATCATTTATAAGTACAGGGTGTAACCCCACTTGAGGCGGTGAAGGATCCAGTTGATGTAAAATTCTGTTTGGATGTGTCTATGACCTTTGGATTAATTTGAAGTATAGGTGTACTAGATGTTCGTGGCTATGAGGAGTCATCTACTTAAGGCCATATATCAAACTAAATCTAGAAGATAAGCGAGGAGAATCAATCAGACCAAACAAAGTACGTGGGACCTTAGTCATATAAGAGTTGCATAATTGTTGCTTATATTTGCTAATTCGAAGCTTGTTGGATTTATAGATTATTGAACATAGGTTCATATGATCTCAACATTGAATGATTGGATCTAAGGGAATTTAATGATAGATAGTTTATGATCGTGAGTGCCAAATTAGGTGGATCCCATAATCACGGATTACAAGTGTTGAAAGTAGATAATCATATATTGTGGTTCGACTCGAGTTACCAATTATAGTGCGAGGCCCATATTTAGAAAACTTAGCTAAGCATCTTGAAGAGTGCAAAGGTAGGTTTGGAATGCTAAAGAACAAGCTAATGGTGGAGTGATATTTGAATTTTGACTATTTACAAACCCTTAGTAGTCTACTTGGATTCTAGGAAACAGCTACGTATGCAGTTGTAGATAGACCCACCAAAGATGGGAGTGAAACTAGGAGACATGATTTGGCAGCGAATTATTATGGATTGGGTTTTCTACTTGGTAGGTATTAGCAGTTGGCTAAATATTGCCAGATAAATCCCTACTGCAAGGTCTATAGTGGAACATATGTAAAAGTGGACCTTTAAACAGATGGACTAAGATGGATCATGTTAAATAGGTCCAAGAGAGAGTCTAAATGTGAAATCTATATGTGGGAGTAAATATTTCACATGACCCACTCAAGAGGGATTGAGTTAAGCTTAGAGATTTGATACATAGAACGGGAAGATAAAACATAGGTGATAAAGAATAATTTTAGTAACTCAAGAGCTTTGACAAGAGCTATTACTAGAATTGTTCAAGACTCCATTCCTGTAGCTTTATACCTTAGTAACTTTAGGTAAGTTATTAGAAAAAGGGATAACCTCCATCCTAGGTACCTTACTTAGGAGCTGGATACCTACAAGTTTTATTACATCTCCTCAACCCCTGCAACCTTCTTAAAAACGCATTCCACATTGCCTAAGTCCCTTACTCTTATCTTGCATCTCCGACCAAGGCAGTCTTCAACATGGGCGCATCAACGAAGAAGGATTGAAGAAATATTATTTATAACGAGATGGTCACCTGCGCTGTTCATCACTACCACTCACTACCAAATGTAGTATAAAAGGGTTAAGTTTGAACGTCACCGGTCAGCAGGAACCTCAAACCTATTTGCCCTCAGTCCACATCCCTAATCAAAGGCTACGAAGAAGCAACCCACGACGAATATAGTCATCTGCCCAATAAGAAGATCATAGCTGCTTACTTACTAGAATGACAATAGAGGACTTTGGTTGCATCCCGTTCCACACTCTAGAACCTACAAATCTCGAGGACGAGATTTATTTTAAGGGGGGTAGGATTTGAAATACCCCAAAATTTGTACATCTTAAAATAATTTAGGAAATGGATTTCTCGTGGATAAAAGAGTGGGAACATATCGAAAACGAACATAGGACAAACATGAGGAGACGCTTGACCCATAATGATTTATAAAGTTAGGGTGACCGAGACATTCCTTCGCTTAAGTTTCTTAAGTTCAAAAGTTAGTCGGATGTTTTATCCGAAGTCGCCTAACCATACTAACCCCTTTAAGTAATTATTACAAATGTGTCATGTGAAATAAATTTAAATAAACTCTAGAATGGAATTATACAAAAGGGGAACCAAAATAAATAATCTGAGTTAAGATTTGTGAAACACCGTTTAGTTTAAAATATCGGGTCGAAACTTATCTTACTTTGACCCCGGGGAATAATAACTAAATTTTATAAAATATAACCGTGGAGCGCTAGGTTCGATCTATCGTCTAATACCCTTCTCGGCAACTCGGACCCATTTGTCATCCAATCTTTTCTAGTATTTCTACCTACATGTGGGTCCCACTCATCATATATTTGTCCTCTCCCCATTTTACCCTCACCCAAACCCTAATACCCCAAGGTTTAATTCTATTATGGGAACTTAGCCGGGTATATGATACATCCTTAAGTATAATGCATTTCATACTTTATCGTCTTTCGTCAAATGATTTCGATTTCCTCACATCGCCATATATAATCTCTCTATTCAGTCTTCCTCTTTATGGAGGCTCATGGAGATCTTACTAAGTACGAATACCGCTAAGACGCTAATATAGCCTTAATACAATCATTAACTAAGAGCGTAGCAACGACAGCATCTCATGCATCATGTTTTCTAGCATGTCTTGGTGTTTATCTGTCTTTTGGTTCTTCGCGATAGATCCTGATGGATAACGAGGACTTCAAGATGAATCAAGACCCAGAGTTTTGGATACACATAATCCAGGCGAGTTAACATTCTATCTTAAGCATGTTTGCTCATAGAAGGGAGGATTAGGGACCCTTGTGCGAGCAAACATCGAAAGGTTACTTTTATTAGGGAGAGTAACTTACTTTCCCTAGTGTGAGTTAAACCTTATTATGCATATTGATTACCTAGTTTTACTAGTATTTTCTTTTACTGTATCAAATTGCATGCTGCTTTAAAGTATCAAATATCCTATTGTTAATCATGATATATCATGCCATGTTCATTGATGAATTTATTTATCAATATTGATATTGCCTTCATGATGTCAATTATCCATTGATTTCCTATTGATGACCTTGTACATCACATTCCATTGACCACCTGGTTTAGAAAACAATAAAATGATTTAGACCCCTTAGGTCTGGTAAAACTAGCTATGGTTTAGGTCCCCAACTTTATGACATGGGTCTTGTACCCCGAAACGGTGGACCGATATTCACCGACACACATATCATATACTTGACTTGGATGAACTTGGGACCTGGCATGCCATGGTATTGTGATGGATTGGATGGGATGAGACATGGAGATGTCATGATGGGCTTTTGGTGTAAGAAGGAGGTATTTGGTGGTTTCCGAGGCACGATTGGATAACCGTCGGGGACTCCGGGGTTGACCGGGGCAGGATTGGATAACCGCTCGGGACTCTAGGATAGATCGGGACAGGATTGGATGACCGCCGGGAGGTCTCTTGTGGCTTTGGGGCCATAGGTTTTCGGGTCAGGATTAGATAACCGCTGGGGACTACGGTGTCGACGGGGTCAGGATTGGATAACCGCCGGGAGACGTGAGTTGGCCGGGTCAGGATTGGATAACCGCCGGTACGGGTGCACCTACGATGTACAGTGGTAAGTCACTGACCATCCTTGATGGTTCCTATCACCACAACATGAGCTACGTGGGTTGGGCCAGAGCAGGATTGGATAACCGCTGGTATGGGTGTACTCGGGAGTGCACAGTGGTAAGTCACTGACCATCGATGATGGTTCCTATGACCACAATGCGTGGCCATCGCGCGGTAGCGCAAGTTTGGCTTGCCAAGCTTGAGGTTAAGGCAGGAACATGCCGTCTCTATAGAGGAAGGTTATCGTGCTCCTAGACGACTGTGTGCATCTAAGATAGGCCGACAAACCTATTCTTAGGATGACCCTTCAACTTTGAGTATAGATGTACCGTCCTATATTGATCTAGATCCCTCATGTGCAACCATGGGGATCCGCAACAGGTTTCGCCACCTGATAAGATGGGGCATAAAGAAGATTGGTTGGCAGTAGGCCAGGAAACTGCCTCAGGATGGATGGTACTTGGTTGTTAGTTAACCGGAAAAACTATCGTGGATGAACTATTGCTTATAATTTAGTCAACGCGCTCTGATGAGTGCCTTTGTTTTACTTAAAATTGCTAAGTTATAGGTTTTGTCTTCATGAAACTAGCTTTCCGCAATTAAAATAATAACCACCAAACCTTCCCTTGATTATTCTCTAAGCATTACTTAGATTGTTGTTATCTCGCCAGTGCTAGTGAGGACAAAGCACTGACTCTCGCATAAATATCCCTTTAGATATGGAGCTACATGGAGATGGAGTTGACACCGATGAGAGCTATGAAGATGGTGTTCCTCGCGTTTAGTATTAGAAGTGATTCGAGATGAGGTTTTGGGTGCTCCTCCAGTCGTGTGTTGTTACATAGCTGTTAGAGTGATCTTGTTTTTGGTATTTCGACATTTGCCTCTCTTATACTTTTGTTTGAAGATTCTGAATCTATCTAAGGCATATGGCCGTTTGATCCAACGATGACCTATGGTTGTCAAAAATGTAATAAAACTATGTCGATGTATGAGATGATCCAGCTATGTAACCGGTACTAGAGCATTGATCAAGGGCTAGTGCAGGGTTGTCATCCTTTCCCTGAGTGCTTCAGGAAGGGGGTGGTGACACTTTCACTCTCGGTAGAAGGGGCGTGACCAAATCGCTCGCTCGGCAGACGAGGGAAGTAGCGGAATGGTCTGCGGCGTTGCTATCGGGTAAAGCGGCTGCAGAGTCGATGTAGTGCCATGCGAGCGGTGTCTTGTATAGCGTCGGAGCAGTTGACTCGGGTGTTGGTGAAGCGAAAATCTCCACGGATGAATGATTGGTTCAGTGGCAGAATGGTGACGATTACCACCCAGCATGCACATCCTTGGCGAACGGTCTCCGCCCCATGATAGGTGGGGGCGCAAAAACCGAGGGTGTTAAGCAGCAGCAGGAGCAGACGGACGAAGCCTCCATACTCGGGTCCGTACTGGGTAGTGAAAGCTGGCGGCATCTACGATGTTGCAAGGTAACAATATTTTAGAATTATGGATGGCAATGTGTATGGCAAAAATTTTTATTCACTTATATTTTTTTATATGTAAAATATGAGGTCTCTACTTTCCACGGGTTACGTCCTAAGGACTTTTGGGCTCTGATACCAACCCTGCAAGCCCCGGCCCTTAATGACTGAGTCTTAATTGTGTATTCCGTACTAGTCCCAAAGGATCATGGCTAGCACATACAAATACCAGAGTGATACATTGCCTTGAATAGAAGTTATTACAACAAGGGGACTAAGGGTCCCAATAAGTATCACAATTTAATACATCCAACACGGCACGCAGGCCGAGATACAAAGTAGCACAGACTAGAATACATGGGCCTAACATTCTATCGTTTTTATTCTAACGGTACTAAGACTTCCACAGGTAGAAAGGTGTTAGGAACCCATAACCCTACTCTTCTTCTTCCCAATCCTCCTCCTCGACGTAGTCGGGATCTTCCTGGCCTAGGAGATCGTAGTGGGGGTCTTCAGCTGTTGATGTTTTTAAAAGGGGAGGGGAGAAAACAAGGCTACGAGACAGTCTTCGTCAAAGACGAATTTGGCTTCTTTTGCCAGCAAGTTAGTTAAAGGTCTAGCGATCTGGGAGAAATCCTTTATAAATCTGCGGTAAAAACCAGCATGCCCCAGAAAGCTATGAATCCATATAACATTTATTGGTGGCGGCAACCGCTCGAGCACTTCGACTTTAGCCCTATCGACTTCTATGCCTCGATTTGACACAAGATGGCCAAGGACGATTCTTTCTCTTACCATGAAGTGACATTTTCCCAATTTAGGATTAAGTGCACTTCTTGGCATCTCTTAAGGACCTTCTCTAGATTTGCTAAGCAATCATCGAAGGAGGTCCCATAGACAGAGAAGTCGTCCATGAAGACTTCCATGATCTTTTCGATCATGTTAGTAAAGATTGCCATCATACACCTTTGGAAAGATGCAGGAGCATTGCAAAGCCCGAACGACATGCGTCGGTTGGCGAATGTGCCATATGGACAGGTGAACGTGGTCTTACTTTGGTCATCGGGATGAATGGGAATTTGATGATAACCAGAATGGCCATCGAGATATCAGAAGAATGTGTGATTGGCCAATCGTTCAAGCATCTCATCGATGAAAGGTAAGGGAAAATGATCTTTCCGGGTGGCTTGGTTAAGCTTGCGGTAGTCTATGCACATTCGCCATCCAGTGACGGTGCGTTGAGGAATGAGTTCGTTCCTTTCGTTTTGCACTACCGTCATGCCTCCTTTCTTCGGGACTACTTGGACTGGGCTTACCCATTCGCTGTCGGATACCGGATAAATGATCTCGGCTTGAAGGAGTTTTAAGACTTCCTTCTTGACTACTTCCCTCATCGCATTGTTAAGCCTCCGCTGGTGTTCCTGCGTGGGCTTATGATCTGTTTCCATTGGTATGCGATGGGTGCAAAAGCTCGGGTTGATCCCCTTCAAGTCCTTAAGCGAGTATCCTAGGACTGAGCTATATGCTTCGAGCGTGGCAACAAGGCGGCGGGTCTCATCTTCACTCAGCGAATCGCTGATGATGGCCGGCTTGTTGCGGTTATTGTGCAGGAAGATGTGTTTTAACCCAGGAGGAAGAGGTTTTAGTTCGACGGGTGAGGGCAGAGGCTCTTCTTCCTCGTCGATCTTGTCAAAGTCATTTGGGTCCTCCTCGGAGACAAAGTACGGAACGTCGTCTTCCAACCCAGGAGGTTGAATTACCTCAAGGAGAGAGGCGGCTCTAGCCTCCTCCAGTGGGTCAGGCAGTGGCTCGGCCTCCATCGGAATGTTAATGGAGCTTGCGAAGCTCACCGACAAGGCTTGTTTGTTGAATGTCAAGCCAACAAATTCCCCTCTCTCCATATTTCGGACCAACTCCCTTACGGGCTGTCCAATTAGGAGACGAGTGTGGAAGGGATCGGGGACATTGAAGACATGAAAGTCTAACGTGACACGCTGGTCATCCAAAGTCACCACGATATTTCTGAGGATTCCCTCTGATTGAAAATTTTTGCCCGGTTGCCATCTGACTTTATTTTGAGAGGGAGATGGGGTGTGATCTAACGGAGTTAAAGATGCTAATGCTCTTGAGATGTAATTAATCCCTAGGCTTGGATCGTATGGAACTTTGCTAAAGTCCCAGCCTGGGGTTTGCACGGAGCAAAACTCCTTAGAATTTTCTATTTCATCCTTAGAAATGTCATTTGAAGTTATCTAATTTGACCATCAACAAGGACCTGCTTTCAGTCGGGTAGGAGTAGCCGGGAACGTTGGTAGGATCAATACACTCTTGCGCTCCTATACGTTCAATCCACGCAGCAACATACAAGCAAACATACACCAAAATCAAGAAATAATTTCGGATGCTTTTGTAAAAAGATATGAAACCTAGGATAATTATATGCATGCATGATGTGGTGGTACACCATTTATAAAATAATAGTAAATATGCATTTCCTAAACATAGAGTGCATGCTTAACCTATATTCTTATTAGGTCCACATAATGGTATTGTATTTAAAAAAATTAATATAAACTCACTAATGCTCTTGCTTCTAAAGGTATTTAGTCTTAACTAAACATGCAACTAGTTCGGGCTAGGAAATAAACAAAAGAGAGGGAGGGGGGTTCGGCCTTATGGCCCATCTCAACCACGGCACAGCCCATTCCTTCCTCCCTCCCCGTCGTCTTCCTCCTCTAGCCGGAAGATGGCCGTCGGGAATGAGCGGGGAGCGAGTACAGAGAGGGAGTGCGAGGTGGTAAGGGGAGCTGAAGGCTGAGGGGAAACGGAGAGGTGGCGACGGGAATGACGGTACTGTGGATAACATAGACCCCGGGTATCGGGCCTAAAAGACCACCCGACAGGGGACAGACCAAGTCAGGTGGATAAGGACGTATACCACTCGTACTCTAGAAGACTTGCTCGGCAAGGAAAGACATGAAGATAGAAGCCTATCCCTAATTAATAGGGAAGATATACTTGTAATCCAAGATAACTATGTATCTAACTAGAGATAGAAATCCTACCTCGTAACCGACTAGAACTCTTCCTTGTAACCTCACCCCCTCCACTATATAAAGGGGATAGGGGGCCATAGTTCGGCAAGGGGAATTGCATCCTACATCTTGATCATATCTCCCAGGTTAATCATCTTGTACACTTATACATCATATAATCCCAGAGCACAGGACGTAGGGTATTACCTCCGCCATGAGGGCCTGAACCTATATAAATCCTTGTCTTGTGCTACCATCGAGTTTGGATCTTGTGCATCGCCCCATATATAATCATTGCCGACGGTACCCCCCAGTTAGTCACCAGTCGACAGAACCTGCCATTATTAGTAGTAAACAAGAAAATACACAAAGGGGTGTATAACCTATCTACTAATAGGAGCTAGAATTGACAAGTCTATCACACTCGAAGCTCTTACAAGTTCTTACCCTGTAGCTTGTCAAGGTCAATCAGTGGATGACTGTAATCTGCACTCAGGGGTGATAAAACGATTGCAAGGTGCTTTTCATATGGTTAATAGTAGGTGGAGCTTGGATAGGTATAATATGTAGCAAAGAAAAACTAGAACCACACTAGTTAATACAAGTTGAAAGAACGTTCAACGGCGGTACGTGTTGGTCCTAGGCTAGACCGTGCTAGAGACGCGAGCCGAGACATCAATGAAGTCACAGAACGGCAACAAGAATGTTCTCAACACACAAGAAATATCTAGGGCTCCTTTCTCTTTTTTTTTGCCTGATTTTTTTTTTGCTTTTAGGTGCGGCTCTTTCAATTTTAGCACCTACCTTTTTTTTTAAACCCCGCCTTTTGCATTTTGGCCGAGAAAGGGGGATGCAAGTGCTGCTCGGGTTGTGTATTCCTTGGATTGGAAAGAATTGATTTATTTTGGCTGCCACGTGAAACAATTGGAAGGCAATTAATAAGGCAATATGCACCGACCAAAATCTGAAAAGGAAGGCAAATTCTGTTTTTGTTTATCCCACGGTTTGACCAACAACCGGCTCGGAGGGGTTGAATTAAATATGGAAGGTGCAGCTTTCCTTTTTGGATAAAAGCTGATTCAAATTGATAGCAAAGACCGAGCTGCAATTAAAAAGACGATGCCGTGTATTGGTTGGCTTGCCGAAGATTGGAAGGAGCAGCAATGTAACCAACGAGCTAATTAATCAAGGTGTGGCACGTTTTTTTTTTCTCGGATTGATGGTGGAATGGCAGAGAAAAAATATGAATCCGAGAGCTAACTTTGGAAGGGGCTGGATGAAAGCAGCGGTAGAAATTCACGATGAACACGACGCTATGATAAAATCTGACTCGAACTTGAAACTCTAAGGATCAAATACCAAGACCATCAACGACACGAAGATGCAACGAAAATTCAACAAGAATTAAACTAGGAAGTAATAGCAAAGGCTAAATAGGGTTCGGATCATAGGGAAAAACACACGATAATTTTTTTTGTAGGCTGTTTTCTGGACTCTAGGACAAAAAAGATGAACTAAACAAAAGATAAAGAGTGTTCTCACCAGGCAACCGTCGCTATGATACCACTTGATGCGTACTAGGTCGGCCCGATCTTCTGATGAGAATGATACGTCGATTTGGTGTAGTGACGACGCTACTAATCCACAGGATCAGCAACCGAACAATCGCAATATCACCACACAAGTCGATCAACCGAGCAAGGCACAATTGATCCTTGAACCTGCTAGCAATCGCGAACAAGCAAGAACAAGATGATAACTGATAAATCAACTCATGAAAAGATGAGGTTCTGTTTCTCGTCACGGGTGGTCTAGTCGACACACGCGAACACGAGGAGGGACGCACACGGGGTCAACCAAAACACAACAAAACCTAAACGTAGAAAAACGGCGGCGGCCACATATATAGCGGCGGCCAGGGGGAGTGGGGCGCCCATGGGTGCAGCCACCACCAAACCCTAGTGATACATGGGCCATAGGCCAAAAAATACGGTGTTGCAACACCCTAAGTTTCTGGCCCGAAAAATTGTTCTGCAATTTTTCGATGCTCCTGGACGAATTTAGATGTGGGGCTGGATCCATTGGAAAGCTTATCTCCTAAGCTTTCCAACGAGTGGTCGCACGCCGAAATCTGAGTTCGGGAGCCCAAGTTATGCCCGTTTGAAGTTGACATGCTGCTGGATGGCCGAACCGGGCTTTTTGACGTCTTTGGCCTCCATGTGGGCCTTCCTTGAATCGTCGAGGCCTCGCGAGTCTTGGACTTGTTGTGCCGCTTCTTCGGAGAAGGTTTGAAAGGCTGGGCTTCTGGATTAAGGCCCCTAGGCGACGAAGATGGAGCAGCGTCGGTAGTCGTTGTAGCGGTCAGAGAGGAAGGAGGGGCAGCGGTCACACTGCTCGTATCCCCGCTGGTGATGTCCTCATCACAGCACAAGTCTAACTTTGCAGTTTGTAGCGACTATCTGATTGGAAGGAAATTTTGTCGCATCACCTGCCACCAAACCAGACATGGCACCCATTCCCGATGGTCGACACGTGGCTGCACCAATCTTAAAGCAAAAATCACCAAAACACTAGCATCCTCAAGCAAAAACGCAACTAGTCCATCTGAAACGGCTCGCTAGTCTCTAGCCTTACTGAGCGCACCCGCTTCCCTCCACCGGGCGAAGCCGCGGTCGCTTTCCCTCCGCCGAGCGACGCCGCCGCCGCTTCCCTCCACCGGGCGCTGCCACCGTCGCTTCCACCATTGCTGATTCACCCGGAGCCGCCGCCTCCGCCGCCGCATCTTCCTATGAGCCGCGGGCTCCGTCGCCGCCGCTTCGCTGGGAGTCGCGGGCTCCACCATCGCCGCTAGTTTGCCGGGAGCTGGGGACTCCGCCGTCGCCGCTTAGCTAGGAGTTGCTGGCTCCGCCGTCGCTGCCTCCACTGCTCCCCTCCCGGTGTCCATACATTGTAAATGCAAGAATTGATTGTATTGGAATTGGAATGCTCTGTGTTTGTACATTGTAAAAGCAAGAATTGATCAGTTTGTACATGCAAGATTTGGTCGGTTTGTATATTGCCTTCAAATCTGCGGTCTTTCTCAATTGCAGCTATGTGTTTGAAAGGAACATGTGCCGCATATAGGAAGTGAAATACTAAATTTATAAGCTCCTGCTGCCTGTTGTTGGTTGATGCTTTGCTTCTGATGTATACTTGCTGAATTTATAAGCCTAAAAAAAAGAGCAATAGGCGGTCCAATGTATTGTGCCCTATGAAGATCTGGATCATTTTTGGGAGCAAAAATATGGGAAGATAATAAATCTGGGAAGACATGTCATACAGATGGCAAAAGAACTTGTGTTTGAAAGCATGAAAGACAAAAAATGCACTGCAAAATAAGCCTCCTCCAGAATATGATTCATGTACAAAAGTATGCCACTTATATGAGCATTTCTCCATATACAACAGTAATTTAAGGTCTTTATCTTTGATAAACAAAAGTATGCCATATACATATGAGCATCTATGTAGGTATCTGCATACGCCAACTATATGGGCATTTCATACACAAAATATACAAAAAAACATGCCGTCTATATGAGCATCTGACTTTCATATACAAAAGTATGTCCTCTGTATGGGGATTTCACCCAAAGAATCTTGCTTGAGCTGCCTCGCCTTCACCGAAATCCAGCCTTCGAGAAGCACATGATGGGTATCCTCCCAACAATAGATTTGTAAATTCTCCTTGCGTTGTGATCTGAGCATATGTGACTAATTTGGACTTACAAAAGCATGATTATGATTGAGTTCAACTTTTGGTAGCTCCAAATACCGTCTCTAGAAATTATGAATCGAACAAATGCCTTCCAAGATGACCATGTTGAAGCACGCTACTTCTTTGTTTCTTGGGTTGGATTAGTACTTTATTTACCTTCATTGTTGCTAACCATATATTTAGCTCATAATGTTTTATCCCTTGTTGTTTTTCTGTGGCATTTTCGGATACTAAAACCAAGTTTGCGCGCATATGTATTATAGAAGTCATAAGCATCTTCTTCTGACTGAAAGGTCATGCCTACAGTTGGTACAATTACAGAGCTACCGTTTTGATCATCCACTTTCCCATAAAAGCACAAATAAACTTGATGCATTTTTGTTGGTTTTAAATAAACTCACTTTAGACAAAAATTATACTAAAGACAGAAACATCCTAAAGGAGTTGAAATTTGCCTCGATCAAGAATCAATCTTTGACAAATACCTTACGATTGAACTGAGGGCTTCCTTCGTTAAATTTATGGGGGCTATCATTGTCATCAGAATTGATCTCTTCATCAACACTAGTCTCATTGCTATTTGTGAGTTCTTCAGACGAATTCGACATGAACACAATAAAATTGGTGAAGCCGTGCCCAAAAGATACAAATTCTTGTAAGGGAAAAAATCACGGCAACTTAAAACCACCAAGAAGAAATCACCATTATCAAACCAAATGAAGCTGCCAACAACAACTTACCGGTTAGGAGCCATGACGGTCGCGGCTGCCCTTCTTGTCGATCGCCGGTTCATCATGTTGGCGATGCAATCACCGCGGAGCTCAACGCGGGAACGCAATGCTGTAGTGCCCTTGCTCCTGTGCGCTAACCCTAGCTAATCCAGTGTTTTGGGGACTTTTTGCTTCAAGATTGGTGCAGCCACGTGTCAACCATCGGACATGGGTGCCATGGCTGGTTCCGTGGCAAAGGGTGCGAAGAAATTCTGATGGCCTTGCATATTTTATCCCACCCCTGCTCATCACGTTCCTTGCCACCCGTTGCTGCAATCATCAATTGATCCATCAAGAATGGCGCCTCATGCACCGCTCCAGAGGAAGATCCAACCACCGCGTCTAAAATTATCACCTTAATTTCCTCCCGGTTCTTGGGAATGAATACTTGAATAGCCTCGTTACGTTGTGCTCAAATCTTCACACAATCTTGGTCACTCCAATCATGTATTAACACCCACTACAAGTAGTCCATAGTTCAGTAATCTACTCCATGAAACTCGATAAGTGGAGGCTACAGCATGGCTATGCATGCGGCAAACTAACTTTTTGTTTTTTAAAGAAAATTCTTACATAAGCAAGTAACACATGGCAATTGAAAATTCAGTAAAACTGACCACGAGTTTGTCAGAATCCATATAAGTTACGAAATGGCGAAGGACATCTTATAAGTGGTTGAGTTTCTCACTTCTAAAGCTAGATTTGAGCGTTTAGAAGACCATTATGGTCCAATAAATAGTATTAAGGGCCGACTGCATGGTACTCGTCTGTCCACGTGCGCGCCTTCTACGGGTCCACCCATCGGCAAGGGCGCAACGAGGAGCAGGCGACTGGATTTGAGCAAAACCGATAGTATTAGAGACAGGTTGTTATCTCTAATGGGTGAAGTCTCAATGGACTAACTAGCCAGAAATTAATTAATGTCAATATTGATGAACAGGTAGGAAACTTGAACTAGACCTCGCCAGCGCCCCTACAACACTCCGGCCCCTTGGCGTCTGGCGGCCGCTTCGGCCAGAAGACGACCACAAACCACCTCCCCGTCCGGTGACCTTCCTCCAGCGCATTAATTGATAGGCAAAGTATTTGGTGCAAAATTATCTACGTGAATAAGTGTAAAAATTTATCATGCTCATTAGATCCAACCTTAACAGTCTAATTGATAGCCTTATTTCTTTACTTTTTCTTTTTTTTTTCAAATCTTGGATTGACAAACCATTTGCACTATCATGTTTCTGAATTTTTTAGAAGAAATTTATAATAAGGCCCTTTGGATGACATCTCGATCTTTCATAGACACTGCAGACAGTCAGAAGTTAAAGCAGAGACCGCCAAATGAAACTTTGGGTTTGTCCCCTATCACGAAGGCTGCAAAAGGAGCATGAGGTTGGGAGACCAATGTGCCCCTACTTTATGCGTCCAACCAAGGGAAAAGAGGGGAAGTAGGAGTCGAATTACCTAATTGCTTTAGAGATTCCCTATACTAGTAGGTGCAAAACAAGCATGTGTGCCACAATGTATAAAACCAATGCCATGGTACCCATTGTAACGCAAGCTCAGCAAGAATTCAAAAAAAAAGTTCACAAGATGTTCGACTCTAATCTAGATTACTCGCCTCGTGAGGGGCACCTCCCTCACAAGTTTATCATCCAGGCAGCCCCGAGGACGGCATTGTACATGCTCTAATGTGTTGCAATCCTCGCGTCGCATAGTAGTTATGTGTAGTAGTGCTTCTCACATAGGATATACGATGATATAGATTAGAGAGAGAGTGTGTGTGTGTGCATACGCCATACGTAATTAGATCGTTTGTGATTTTATAGTCGCACGTAACACACGCACCAAAACAGTTATATGTAGAAAGGAGCTATATATCTATAAAGGAAAATAGTTGTATACAACGTTGTATAAGGTGCCATTAAGATTGTCTATAATTAAGTAATGTAGCAATTTGATATAGACGACAATGAACTGTTCTTAGCATTGTACATGTTCTAATGTGTTGTGATCCTCGCATCGCAACCATCGTTAAATTAGACCTACATCTATTAACAGTGGTCTTCTGACCTTTGGCATTGGAATGAGATTTGAATAGCCATTAGCTAGTGTGGCGCCTGACATCTTTCTACAGGGGGTGTCTGACACTGATCAATTCGGTGCTTTCTAGCCTGCCCATGTATGTGATGTCCTTTTTTGTAGTTCCAAGGGAAGCCCTTAAAAAATTGGATTATTTTCGATCTCGTTTTTACTGGCAAAGTGATGACCAGAAGAGAAAGTATCGCCTTGCAAAATGAAACATCCTATGTCGACCGTGAGAACAAGGCGGTCTAGGCATACATGACTTGGATATTAAGAATGTTGCCCTTCTTAGCAAATGGTTATTTAAATTACTCACCACAGATGGAGTTTGGCAACAAATGCTACGAAACAAATATTTGGGATCTCGACTTTCATCGCAAGTACAGTGGAAATGTGGAGATTCACACTTTTGGGGCAGTCTCATGAAGGTGAAATGAGATTTCTTTCGTTTCGGAAGCTTTAGTGTTAAGGACGGATCTCAAATTAGGTTTTGGGAGGACAAGTGGTTGGGAAACGCTACCTTGCGAGAACAGTACAATTGTTTGTATAATATAGCTCAGCACAAACAGATTACTGTAGCAGAGGTCCTTAAAACAACAAATCCTATTTTATCATGCCGCAGAGATCTCGTTGGGCCAAAATTAGCCGCATGGAATACTTTACTTCCACGCATTGCATGCTAATATTGTTTTGTCTGAGGAGCAAAACGTGTTTCGCTGGAATTTACATCCTCTTGGTCAGTTCACGGTGAAATCACATTATCTTGCGCTCATTCATAGTGATGTCTCAAATATTAATAAACGTCTATGGAAACTAAAAACACCATTTAAGATTAGGATATGGTACCTACGACGAGGGGTACTTCTGATAAAAGATAATCTAGCGAGACGAAACTGGAATGGTAATAAGAACTGTTTCTTTTGTTATAAAGAGGAGACAATCAATCATCTGTTCTTTGAATGCCGTTTGGCGCGGCGAGTTTGGTCCATAATTTACGTAGCTTCAGGACTCTGTCAACCTTGTACTATATCCCATTTGTTTGGTGCTTGGCTAGGGGTATAAACAAGGATTTGAAACCGCTGGCCCTGCTGGGGGCGGCTGCAACTTGTTGGTCGCTCTGGTTATGTAGGAACGACATGGTTTTTAATAAGAAAACTATCTCATCTCCTTTGCAGGTTATTTACTTAATTATCCATTGGCTACGTACTTGGATTATTCTTCAGCGGTCGGCTTCGCGAGATCTTATTATGGCGGCGTGCTCGCATATGGAACGGGTGGTCAAGGAGTGTTTTACCCAGGCACATGGATGGCGATCTAGTTTTCGGATTGATAGTCATTAAGTTATCTGCCTTTTCTTGTATCTATTCAGGGCCGTGTGCATCTTGCGATGCAGGGGCCGGGAGTGATCTCAGGATGGTTGTATTACCTTGACGTAACTATCCTGTTTTCAATAAAGCTTCCTTTATAAAAAAAATAAAAAGCTAGTGTGGCGCCTGTGTATCCATTTCTCCGCCAAGAGAAAAACGTGCACCACCATGAGAAAAACGTGCACCACCACAACGACGTACACTTCTGGCTGACCGAAAGGATTTCTGGCCGACGAGAGAGCAACAGTCTCTGTAAGACTGTAATGGTACGGGCATGCGGCACCACCAGGATTACAGATTACTTCTCTACGAAAAATCTCAAATTTTCAACGTTGTCGATTATGGGGCCATCGATGGAGTGCAACGGTTTAATTGAACCAGAAGACTACCATCTGCATATCGATTGCTACTGCTTTTCGTGAATTTATTTCCATCATCAACACCACTACGTATATCGATGGAGAGCCACAATTGCATGACTACGAAGCATCGAAAGAAACGTTTTTTAACATGTTTTCTCAAAGCATATATTAGCAAAAAAACTTGACACAACTAAAGTCATATATTATTGCCCCGTATAAAACCAATGCCATGGGGTACCCATTGTAACGCAAGCTCATCAAGAATTCAAAAAAAAATTCACATGACGTTCGACTCTATTCTAGATTACGTCTCATTGGGTTGTCTCTCTCAGGTGTCATCACTCGCCTCATGAGGGGCACCTCCCTCACAAGTTTATCATCCAGGCACCCCCGAGGACGACATTGTACATTCTCTAATGTGTTGCAATCCTCACGTCGCACAGGAGTTATGTGTAGTAGTGCTTCTCACATAGGATATACGATGATGTAGATCAAAGAGAGAGAGAGAGAGAGAGAGAGAGAGAGAGAGAGAGAGAGAGAGAGAGAGAGTGCGTGCATACGCCATATGTAATTAGATCGTTTGTGGTTTTATAGTCGCATGTAACACACGCACCAAAACAGTTATGTGTACAAAGGAGCTATATATCTATAAAGGAAAATAGTTGTATATAACGTTGTATAAGGTATTAAGGTGCCATTAAGATTGACTATAATTAAGTAATGTAGCAATTTGATATAGACAACAATAAACTGTTCTTATCATTGTACATGTTCTAATGTGTCGTGATCCTCGCATCGCAACCATCGTTAAGTTGGACCTACATCTGTTAATAGTGGTCTTCTGACCTTTGGCACTGGAATGAGATTCGAATAGCCGTTAGCTAGTGTGGCGCCTGTGTATCCATTTCTCCACCACGAGAAAAACGTGCACCACCACCACGACGTACACTTCTGGCAGACCAAAAGGATTTCTGGCCGACGAGAGAGCAACAGTCTCTGTAATGGTACGGACGTGCGGCACCACCAGGATCACAGATTACTTCTCTACGAAAAATCTCAAATTTTCAACGTTGTCGATGATGGGGCCATCGATGGAGTGCAACGGTTTAATTGAACCAGAACTCCAGAAGACTACCAGTTGCATATCGATTGCTACTGCTTTTCGTGAATTTATTTGCATCATCAACACTACTACGTATATCGATGGACACAGCCACAATTGCATGACTACGGGGCATCGAAAGAAATGTTTTTTAACATAGGTTTTCTCAAAGCATATATTTGCAAAAAGACTTGACACAACTAAAGTCATATATTATTGCCCCACGGGCTGAATAAAAATTCGATGAGCATTTTATTATAGCATATACATGGACATACGTCACTCGTAAATTATGTTCAACTCAAAAGACAACGTGCACGCACGCCAAATAGGTTATATTTACCTGTATGTTTATACTTGTTCGTAGAAAGGAGAGACGGTTGACATCTCCCCTGACAGGGACGGGAACAGTCTTCAGACTTTCCTAAGCACACATTGCGGTTAAGGCTACCCGCTTCGGCGGATCTTACAAGATTGACGATCGCTTGGGAGCCCTCGCGTCGTCTCGTTTGAGGCGGCTCGGGGGAGCCAACGCGGCCGCCACTAGCAAACCGCAGTGCGCGCCTACCGGCCGTCGCCAGCGCTGGCGGCGGCCCACCTTCCTCTCTTGCCTTCCTTCTTTCTTCCCCCTTGGCCTCCTACCTCCTCTCTCTCTAGCCTTCCCTCTTCCCAGATCTGGAGGCAGCTCGCACAGGGCATTCGAGGTCGAGGAGTGGGGGCGACGGGCCAGGGCCCGGTGGCAGTGGGAGGAGGAGGAGGCCGGCGAGGAGTGGGAGCCCTTTCAGCTGGTCAAGGCCCGCCTCCGGGACCTCAAGCGCCGGCGGCCGATCCAGGCCACTGACACCTTGCACAAGGTCTTGCTCATCGTGAGAGGCGGCCAGAATCCCTTCTGTCCCCCGCCGCGCGCCGCCGAAGAGGAGAGCTCCGACCCTCGCTCCGTCGGGGCCAAACGCGCCGTCTCCTTAGGATCTCGCACGGCGGAGCTTGAGCCCCTCTTCCTCCCCCACGAGCGTGGGGCGGCTCCCCCTCCCGCGGCGCTGGTCGGGCCGGCAGTGCCCAGCTCCCCCTCCTCGAGGCGGCCTCCATGCTCTAGATCTGGCCGGCAGCGACGACGCCTATCCTCCTCCTCTCAGCGTCGCCCCTACCTTCCCTCTGCGCGGTCCTGACACAGCTTCCCTCCAACTTGGCATGTTGGCGACCAATAACTGCGGCCTGTCTTTCCTCTGCTTCTGTATCGGGATGGTGACGCTCCTCCTTGCGCGGTTACAGCGCAGCCCCCGCGCCCTCCACTTAGAGCTGCGGCAGCCTGGCTCCTCTCTGCTTCCGCATCAGGCCGGCGGCACTCTTCCTCCTCCTCAGGTGGAGCCCTTTCCCCTATTCCCCCCCTCAACGGGGGGCGGTGGGCGTCCGGCCGTGGGCCCTCCTCCGTTGGTTCCCCCCATTCCCGTTCGCCAGTCACGCGTCGTCTCGCACTGGACACGCAACTTTCCCTTCTCCTTCGTCCCTTCCTTCGCGCGCTGCAGTGGGGTTTGTCGCCTGCTCTTCCTTCTTCCTACTTCCCCACCCCTAGACCCGTCTTCGGGGACCGCCCGGGGGGACTGATTCGTAAGTGTCTAGATAGGAGGCCTGGATCTGGAGGTGGTGAGCCGAAGCGGCCGGAGTGGCCTTACCCCAGGGTCGTCGGTCCGATGGCCTCGTAGCTCGACGAAGCTCGGCACCAGCATCTTCTTCTTCTCCCCCTCCCCGCTGAACCCGTCTTGGTGGGGACTGCTTGAGGGGGGGTGGACCACTTTGGTCGTGGCCAAAGTGGTCGGAGCAGTGGTGCTCCAGGGGCATGTATTCGGCGAATTCTCGACTCCTCCCATGGTGGCGTGGTTGGCCATCACCAGTCCGTCGACGGTTCTACGTCCCCTGTCTTTAGCCTGGTTCTGTCCTCGCCTTCTTGCCCTCCCCTCCCTACGAGGTGCTCGATGGCGTCTTCCGGGTTTGAGGTTGGGTTCGGCGTGCGCGGCCTGCGTGGCGCGGCATCTGGTCTGCTTCACTTCTGGTGCGCAGGCCACCATGCATTCTCTGGCGGCGTTGGCCGGCGACCTTTCGCCGGTGGCATCCCCGTCTTCTGCGTTGGGTGACGGCGTTCGTGCACGCTTTTTCCGGCTCTGTGTCTTGGGCTGGCGGCTCGGTTCTTCTGGTGTTGTCATCCTTCGGCGTCCCTGGCTTCTGCGCTAGTAGGGCAGGTCTTGGGCGAAAGCCCTGCCCTTTCAAGCTGGTGATGGCGTCACCTTTGGTGTTGTTCCCTCGTTGGAGGCATCATCTTTCGGACCTTTCCTTACTCTTGTTGGAGGCATCGCGGTCGCCGCTCTTGTGCCATGGGTTTACGCTGGGTCTGTTGCTTTAGGAGTCGATCGTCGTTATATGAATGTTAGTGGCGTTTGACCTTCTCCCTCCCCTGTATCTCTCTTTTTTTCTCCTCTGTAGGTGGTGTTCCCGGCGGTGGCCGGTGGTGTGTCTAGCTTTGGCCTAGGTTGCAGCGGAGCGTTGTGATTGTACCCCTGTGCTTCACGGGTTTTTTATTTTTTTTCCCCTACAAATCAATGAAACAGGTTTGCAATTCTCCTGCCCCTATTTCAAAAAAAATACTTGTTCAATTAACCGAAATTGTTTGGAGCAAGATTTCGTACATGTGTTCAAAATTGTGGCTTTGGCCTCGCTACTAGAGAACTAGGCATTATTGCCAGTCTATCACTAGCAATTATGTACAAACTCGCAGTGATGGTTGCGTCACTACCGGTTCAATGGCTACAAAGCTAGAGTGGGTTTCCAGTACCAGTTGCAGCCATGACCCGATAGTGATTAACGTAGCATTACTACCGGTTCGTATCACAAATCAGTAGTGATTCTCAATGATACAATTACTACCTATTATTGATACGTGTCGTTGTTAATACTGCGACATCACTATCGATTCTTGATACAAGCCAATAGTAAATACCCTCACATACTATTTGAACACGGTCTTCTTCTATCACATGCTGCGATGGCCAAGAACAGAGAGGAGCTTGCCGGCGGCGCCTAAGCATGAGGTGGTGGGGAGGTGCTACCCAAAATTTTTAAAATTTGGTAATTTCACTCCAATCCAAATGCTTCAAGGTTATTAACATCATCCTAACTTCATTTGTTTTTAAATGTAATTACCTCTTTGCTTTTAAATATGAAGAAAGAGTGTGTCGAGGATCAAGACTCATCCCTAGCAGACAGGCCGGCCACCCAAACTGCTAAGAATGGATGCATACCGATTTTAAGCTGAAAGGCCCGAGCCACACCTGGCAGGGATGTCTCGTCCCTAGCTGCCCCTAGCAAGAATCCAACGTCCCGAGCTGCGAGTCCTCATGACACGACACACTAAAACTCCTCCCAAGCTTACCCGAACTACCTCCAGCTTGGGTCTCTGCTCTATTGGCTCGCTGCAAAAACTGGTCGGTGACTAATGGGCCATAACAACCCTAAAGGCAAATAAAGTTGGCAGCAGAAGACACCTCTCACGTAGCGATGACATACCACCCTAACGACCATTTAATGAGCTGGCGCAGGTCGTGCTACCTGCCCATTCCACCACTTGCACGCGCAGATTAAAGACCAACGATCCAAAACATGGTATTCGCTGGGGGTTGGGAGCCTGTGGGCCCACAGTCTACCCTATAAATTAGGACTAGGAGTCCTGAAAAGGACGAGAGAGCCATAGTCTAGGAACCACACAAGAAGAACATTTCTCCGCAGTGTTGCCTACAGTAGTTACTCCTTCCATTTATCCATTCTTGGACTCTTTGATAATCCTCAGAACATTCGCTCCCACTCTTGTACCAACTCTTGTACCCACTCTTGTATTCAGTGTTTTTATCTGTAAGAGGCTGGACGTAGGGTTATTAACCTGCAGTGGAGGCCTGAACCATGATAAAATCCTTGTACCCCTCATCTCCATGGTCGTCCATTGAACGCCAATTACTGCTGTAGAGAAGAACTACGGTTTTTTGGGACCCGAAAATGGAGTCATATCCCCTCTATGATTTACCTATTCTAGTCCCTGGATCAAGTAGCTAGAACACACAGATATACAACTCTTAAATCATAACCATCAAACAAATAAATTTTATTAGAGTAGAGTACATAAGCCAACATGGCTATTATTACAAATCTTAGGCTCGAATGCCTTTAAATAGCGGAAGTCTTAGATAATCTCAACAAAAGAAAACAGCAACACCAAAATGATTCCCACAGGCAAGATGTAAGGCAAACTTCTAGACGTTAGAATAGACTTCATCTTGAACTCCAATATTGACATCAACTCCTTGAACTCTAGAGAGGAATTTGTCCTCTTGGAACTTCTCCTCGGGATAAGGATTCTTTGGGCTCTAACCTGATCGTTGGAATGAGCAGCCTGCATGAAAGATTATATGCAACTAAGACTTTCAATGGAAGGGTAAATCTTTTGCATAAATTCAGCTTTGTAAAGTCTGCCACATGTTTTTGAAACATTGAAAGCTTTTGAAAAAATAAATATTTGAATCATTTAACTTCACAATTTCCAATGACTACCGGTTTTGCCCAAAGTGGTTAGTCACGATTTCCCACTGTGAACATACAATCCCACGCTCACAACCCCCCTATGAGGAAAAAACAAAACACTCGACTTTTGTCGTGGTTTATTTTTAAAAACATTTTGAAAACAAAATGTTAAAAATAATATAGAGGTACCTTGCCATCATCCGCCCTTGACCTCAGGCAAGACTATCATGATAATTGTACACTCTGCAGAGGTTTCACGCTTTACCCATGCAATATAATACCCTAAATTGTGATTACAGATATATAAATAAGTCGTAAATAATAACCTATGGAAACTAGGATAGTTTTAATATGAATAATAATAATGATATTGTATGGGTATAGCTAAACTGACTGACTAGCATTTTTAGTTTTTAACATAGCATGATTTTCAACAAATCTATAAAACAATTTCACAAGCACAGGTGTCAAATATTCAGCACTTGCCTTGGCTTGAACAGCGAGTAAAGTCTGCCGCTGTGTTGATATATTTTCCGTCGTTGACTGACTCTACCATATGCGAATAAAGAGCCCTAATTACCTAGACAGAAAAATCACGAATAAAATGTATGCGAATGCTCAAGAAAAATTTACATCAAGTATATATGAATTTTATGCACATTTTAAAATTTATTTCACAATTTTTGGATTTGTAAAATAAAAGATATTAATTATTAACTGGTGCTCGACAAAATTTAATCTGTTAAGCCCAACCAGTCTCTCGTTGAGTCAAACCGACACCGACCTACACTGCTGCCCTCTCTGGACCGTGCCTCGGCCGGCTTGTTCTCATTCGGGCCGCCTCCTTGGGCCTGACAGTCTCCTTGGGATGGGACGCCGCCTAGACCGCGTGCACCGGTTGGGCTGCACGCGCGCGCCACGCCGCGCTGGCCTGGTCCGCGCTTCGAGCTAGGCCGCCCCGCCATCTTCCGCACCCGCGAGCTGCCCCTCCCGCCGGCTATGGGCCTCCGATCCGAGCCTCCGCTGGACCGCGTGTCGCACCGGGCCGCGCCGCTGCGCGCACCGCTCTTCTTGCCTCGGAGGCTACCTCGGTCGGATGGTCCGCTACGCCAAGCCCTCGCGCCTCGCTGGCCTGCTCGCTCCCCGCCGCCTATGAGCCGCCTCAGTGCCCGCGCCATATTGGGCCGCCCGCTTCCG
Organism: Raddia distichophylla; assembly: GCA_005191435.1. Taxonomy (NCBI): domain Eukaryota; kingdom Viridiplantae; phylum Streptophyta; class Magnoliopsida; order Poales; family Poaceae; genus Raddia; species Raddia distichophylla. The sequence continues at coordinate 267,031 of SPJY01032634.1, forward strand.
GCCAACTCCACGCCCCGCTCGCTTCCCTGGGCCGGTGGCTCCCGCAATGGGCCGCATGCGCGTGCGCGCCAGCCACCTCTGCCTGGGCCGCTTCCTCCCAGGAACCCCCTCTCCTTTTTCCCTTCGTTCCCAGCGCCGGCATCTACAGCCACGGCGGTGCTGTGGCGGCGCGGGCCGTCGGCGACACCCAAAATCGCTAGAAACCGGAAAAATGGAACCGCGATACTACCTAGATAATTTAGGGGAAAAGGAGGAGGGAAGGTTATACCAAAAAAGAAGACTAATTTGAGCGAAATTGACGAGCTCTCCGGCGATGAATCCACCAGTCTCCGGTCGACGTCGCCGGCGGATCAAGGAGCAAATAGATGTTTTAAGGGCATGACTAGCATTTCCTAGCACAGCTAAGGGAACGGAGGTTTACTCGTAGAGGAAGGGAAGAACAGGCAAAGTGGGAAAGAGAGATGGCGTTGGCTGCTATTAGGAATGGAGGGGGTGGGCGAGTAGAGGTAAAATCGGCACAGGAATACAAGAAAACCGCAAATTAAAGGAATTAATGAGACTTGATGGCACATTATGGTAATTAAGGGAATTAACGGAAATTGGAGAAAAATAGGGTAGAAGGAGAGGAATCAGCCAGGGAGAATTTGATCATCCCCTGCCCACAGGGGACTAGTCAGCCTCCTCAAAAATTTAGATTTTTATATTTTTCTTTTAAGGAAAAATATATTTCTGTCTGGTTCCTATAGCCACTTGGGAATGCAATGTGCCCTCGCAGTCACCTATCATTGAATGCCTCAGACACCGTCGGCACAGCCCTGTCACCCTTTGAAAGGGCCATAGGTTGTTGTCGTCCTTCAAAAAGTTGATAGGCCTCGTCACCCTCCCAAGAGGCAATTTGTAGTATTTCCATCCGTTAATAACTAGCTGTTGAACTATCCGTTGTTATCGGGGCTACATCAGTATATAAACACCCGACTCGCTTTGAAGAAGGCAGAACGAAGTGTAGAGACCAACCACGCAAAAAAAAAAGATATGGAGTTTCCCTCACTCCTAGAAGAATGTACAGAAGACGTTCCTGAAGGCATGTAGGCATGTGTCTATGCAGTGACAGCTGCAAACTAGTGACGTCTATTGCGAAGTCTGTTAACCGGTCTGACACTTTTAAGCTTACTCGTGAAACAAACTATATGGCTAACCAACCAAGTTTTTATATCGCTTAAACACTTCCTCTCCACTAATTAACACAAAATACCCCGAAATATATTCTCCTCCACTTCTACTCCTCATAACCATAAACCACAAATACTAAAGAAAATATAGTTGTTACTTGCAAAAAAAACTATATATCTTACCTCAGAATCGCCTCCTTCGTCGCCTCTCTCTCTCTCTCTCTCTCTCTCTCTCTCTCTCTCTCTCTCTCTCTCTCTCGGCACTGGCAGAGGAAGGAGGGAATGGGAGAATCGATTGGAGGCCACTGCCGATAACTCCCCTTGTCACCCTTTAAACGTGCAACGGCGTGGGGGAGGGAATCCCGGTCCCCCTGTCACCACTTCAAAAGGGCAGCGAGCCCTGTCGCCCTTTGAAGGGATGATAGCTTGCTCCATACCAAACGGCGAGCTCCCCTCTAATAGTTAGTGGGCCCGATCGCTAATTGAAAGGCCATCTGAGTGGGTGACAGGGTGCTAGCTTTGCTTGATCGCAAAATATAATTACATTTTTACTTAAATGAATAAAAAATCATAAAAATTCCTACCTCCTTTTCCTCGGTTTGTGCTTGGCCCACCAGCCCAACAAGGCAAAAGAAACGTAGCAGTCCAAACCAGTGAAGAGATAGGGAAGAAAAAAAGAAAAGAAAAGATAGGCCCAAAAGCGAAAGTAATAAAATAAAATATTTATAATTTTCTCCCAAGCTAGATTTATCAATAAAATATTTTAATACAAATATATTTTTAATTTATTGGGGAATATTATAAATTTTAATTTGTACATTTTTCCTTAAACGCTTTTATAAACTACATTTTAAATCCAAAATCAATATAATATTTCTTTTGCAAGTAACATACTCATTTTTATTTTTTAAAATAATTTAATTTAAAATTTCAATTTTTAATAACATGCGATGTAATGTATAATTTTTATTTTTCATAAAGCTGAGGACGTACATGGTTGGGCTTCACAGCAATTAAATAATCTCGGTTAAGGGTCCGATCTCAAACATCGACAGTTGTGTGGCCGTACATGAATCCTCGCCAGTAGGATCGAGTTCTTAGGGATGGTTGTCCCACTTGGCTTTGCCGGCAATCTTGACCTCACCTTCGACGACTTAGAGGATGCTGCAGAGTTCTACAAGGAGTGGGGGCTAAAACCCCGACGGAGGATGGTGCCATGGACGTGGAGTACATTCCCGTGACCATGGCGGTGGTGTCTGGCTGCTCTAGCCCTGCCATCGAATCGTTCCGAGAGATTCAAGAATAGAGGGTCACCCCGCCGCTCAACAGAGAGGGCGACTTATCCTCGCCAGTACTTCGGCTATGGATTGCGAGACGTTGGTTAAACCGCCTCCCGCGACGACAACGCTACCCCGCTCACACGAGGAATCCCCAGAGCCAGACTGCGTTACTAAACATATATTGTGTCTATGGAGTTGTTCATATCTAACATCTACGTCCTGTTTTCTAGAAGTGTCGCACAGTTGTGGTTACTCGATGTATGATGGGGAGGTTGTTGGCTTTTCTCCCCCATTAGTTGCTAATTAGTTCTGAGAAGCACAGATTTAGATGTGTGGTGACTAGTGATCATCATTTATCAAACTAGTCTAGGTTGAGTGTTTGTTGGGCCTTGATTGTTGCTCTGGTTGGGCGTATGATGTAGTATGTCCAATAGAATCATTGTTCGATATCTGGCAGTCGCTTTTAGAATTAGCTGGATCACTGTGGATCAGGAGATGATCAGATCGCATCTGACCCAGACAACACACCGTTGCTAATTAAGATCTAGTTCCTAGTTTCCACGTCTACCCCACCAATGAATGCGCGGACTGCAGTCGAAACAGAATTCACACATGCGAGTAGGGGTGCAAGTGGGAGGCTTCGCGGGCACCCGCATGCCCGCTTGCTTCATTAGAAATACACTATGCTCTATAACCCTTAGTGTATTTTTAATGAAGCAAGCAGACAAATGGGTGCCCACAAAGCCTCCCACTTGCATCCCTACATGCGAGATCCAAAGTGTCCGTTGATATAGACGTACGTCGCATGCAACCTTAAGTAATAAAAGTAAAAAAACATAGACGAAATTCAACCATCAAATTAAAAGCCACATCAATCTATGCCGTTGATGCTTTAATTTGCACATGCAAATTATTGACATGCTAGTATCAAACACTCACATACATATATGGAACAAAAATATAGGTAAAATTGCCAAAATACCATTATGAAATTTCCACTTTACCAAAATACCACTGATGTGTGTATGACATGTGGGGTCTAATATGCATATGATATGTGAGGACAGTGATATTTTGGCAAAGTGAATTCTTCTATAATGATATGAGGGCAATTCCCCAAATATATATGGGCATGCATGCATATACGCTACGGGTAGACTTCGATCACAGACCGCACTCCTAGGGTATCATAGATTTTGTAGCGACTGAATCCGGCTTCCGTGAATATCTGATGCCAATCCTGCTCCCGCCGCTCTTTACCCGTGGTTAACACCATCATGCACATGTCCATCAGGGCCTGAGCCTCCAGCACCTGTTGGGACTGGGAGGGAGACGCCACCACGGTGTCGATGATGATCACCTTCCCTGGCCTTGCTCCTTGGGACACGGCCTCTCTGCTTCTTTCCATGATCTTCACGCAATTCTCGTCTAGCTGTCCAGTTATGTAGCACAAACTGCATGCAGATCACAAAATTCGTATGTATATCATCAATGGTTCAATGAACCAGATGTGTATTTATATTGTACATTCCCTTTGTATGGGTTTGGTCGGAGTACTGCAAAATGTATATATATATAGCATGAACATCGTATTATTTCGATTAATCGGCCATGTAAGCACGAGTAGGACATGAATTAAAGTCGCTTCGAATATATACCACTAGATTAATTCAGCCTCCTTACCCTAAACCCTAAACCCTAATTTAGCCTCCTAAACCCTAAAACCTAAGTTTCCTTCTAAGGCATTGCCGTGTTACTCCCCTATCGGGCGAAAGCCCTGTGCGGTCACCAGCGACGGCGGTTCTCTTCATCGTTCACCTTGTTGGAGGCGTCGTGGTCTGCTCTGGTGCTTGGGGTGGTCACTAGCTAGCTCGCCCCTTCTTGTTGCCGTTAGCCATTTGCTTGGCGGTGTCCTGTGTGGCTGACTGCAGCCAGCGTCTCCTTTTCTTCCTGCCCCTGTATTCCTTTCTCCATCTCCTGTTAGTCTTCGGTCTAGGTGGCGGCGGCAACGCTGCGTTCTCCTCTGTAGGTGTGTGTTCAGGCCCGGTGGTGACCGGTGTTGTTCTGGCTTTGTCTAGGTTGCAGTGTTGCGCTGTGGTTGTACCCCGTGTTTGCTGGTTTTTTGTTTTATTTTCTCCTGCTTTAATGAAATAGGTTGGCAGTTCTCCTGCCTCTCTTTTTTTTTTAAAAAAAAGAGAGCACATGCTCTCGTCCCAATTTATTGTACACCATCCTCTCACATGCACAATTCCTTGAATGCTACTCCGTAACTTTAGTCTTTTCTCGTTGAATAGGGATACCGGGGCCCGTACATATAGTTCCATGCATACACGTGACTATCGAATCTGTTTCCAAGGGCGCTCTCTGATTTGGCACGGTCTTCTAAACTTTACTTTAACTTTTGATTTCTTTTATCCTACAATATTCACAATAACAAAATTATAATGAATTAAAAATGCTTTCAGAAACAAATCTAACGGCACCTTTTATCACAAAATTATATATTATTATATAAATTATTGGTCAAAGATTACGAAGTTTGAATCTTGAAATGTGTCTATGCCTTATAAAAAACAATAGAAGAAGCAGTAAGCAAGAAGCCCACTTCAAATATATAAAAAGGCGAGCGCTAGCGTCTGGACGTCCGTCCGAGCGGGCGCTGATCGAACGCGCCTTGGCCATCGGATCGCCGGCAGCGCGCGCATCCAACCGCAGATCTGTCCCGCGTGCACGAGACGCATGAAGGTGGAGTTGCTAGATGTGCAGTTGATTATTTTTCAATTAAACTTCTGATTTTTGTATAAAATTCAAACAGTGTTGAAAATGCATGAAATAAATTTCATAATTCTTCTAAAATCAAGGGCAGCCCATTTTAAATACTTTTTAATTTTTAAATTTTTCACTTTTTCATTTTTTTGATGTAAAACTAGGAGAACCCACTTATGAAACTTGACATGTATACTAGTGAAACTTGACCGTGTGCTGATGAATCTTGGCCCATGTATTGATGAAAGCGAGCACCAGATGAAACCTGATGAAATTTGGATGAAACTTGGATGTAACCTGGTGAAATTTGAATAAAACATGTTGAAACTTGATGAAACTTGGATTAACCTGATGAAACTTGGTTGAAACTTGTTGAAGCTTGATAAAACTTGGATTAAGCCTGATAAAACTTGACAGTTCGGCAAGTTTAACGAGTATGAAATCTAAGTTTCAGTAAGATTGAAGTTTATATGACAATATACTTCTTGTTTTGTTCGTAAAAATACGAGGAATGTGTTGGTGCGAACGGTTGGTGGATTAGAGCACCCAGTCAAAATTTATGGCCACCAAAAAAATGCTTGTGGGACCCACCCTATATGGCTGCAGCGTGCCCCATCGCCTCACGCTGGCCGGGCCGCGTCTGCGCGCGTCCGTCGTGTCGGACGGCCGGCCTGGAGTGTTTTCGATATAAAAAGTGATGGATTATGTACAGACAATATATACAAGGGGGAAAACATTTAAATATTAAGTAATCTACTTTTGCATGGTATAGCTGTACTCATCCTTTTGGAATCGATGAATTAGCAGGCCAAACTCAGTCCTTAAAACTCTCAAACCTCATAAAGGAAGGCATTTCTAACTTTTCAAATACTCCACGTAACCAAAATTAGATCCCCGTGAAGAAGGATGTGTTGAACGTATCGTTCACATACCGGCATACCGCACATAATCATGAACAATTCAGCTCTCACTCTTGCTCATATTCTCTTCCATAAAATATATACATCCCCTCTAAAAATTTTTCGAGAAAACACAACCAGTTCTTACTAGTCTAGAAAGATTGCACAAACATATAATACCACATAGATCTAAACACATCAACATGGGTTAGCTCTTTCATACGAAGCGAGCCCAAAAACTTAAGAGAGACGATATGTTTGCGTAGGCTAATCTTTAGGTTGGCTGGACTCTAATCGAATTAGGGCTAGCTAGAGCGTTATATTTTCTTTGAGTTTTATTTTACAATCTGTATTCTGTAGCGACTTAAATTTAAATGTAAATGATGTGCAACATAGGTCAGAAGAGGAGCAAAATGTTGACATGTTTAGTTGAGCTACGACGAAGGAAGTTAAATAAACCTACCTTGAGTAAGACAGCATCGGCGGGTGGAATGAATTCCATCATGTCACCCGACACAAACTCAACCAAGCCATTCGGCGAGATGCTGTCGACCACCTGTGGCAGTTCTAGCACCGAGCACTTGACATGCGGGAAGGCCTTGGCAATGGCCGCCGCCGTCGCGCCAGTCCCGCCGCCGACGTCGACCAGCGACGTTATCCCCGCGAACACCTCGCCGCACTCACGGACGACGAGCTCCGACACGAACTCGCTGTCGGAGACCATCCCCTGATTGAACACCGCGTTCAGCTCCGGGTCGCCGGCGGCGGCGCCGTAGTAGTCCTTGCCGTGCGCCATCATGAATGGCGTCTCCGCCGCGGCCACCTCGTCGTCGCTCTGCAACCACTGGTGCAGGCGCACGGACGCCGCCACATGGAATGGCATGGCGGCCATGAGCACGAACCTCGATGGGGAAGCCCGGTCGACGACGCTGGCAGCATCGTCGACAAGGAGGCGAGACACCGGCGTGAGGCGGTAAACACGCGCCGCCGTCTCGCCTTCGACGGAAGCATATCACCATCGTCGGCGGCGAAGATTCCGGCAGCGGCCAGCGTTGCCATGAGGCGAGGCAGGTAGGGTTGTTTGCTCGGGTGGAGGGGGACAGCGGCGAGCAGGTCGGACAAGGTGGCGCCGCCGCCGCTGCGGTGGATGGCGGTGGGGATGCCAAGCTTGACGGCGCTGTAGAGAGCCATGGATTTGAGGTAGCCGAAGGTGTGGCACCAAAGCTCTGCCTGGGGTTGCAGAAGCTCCGAGCTCGAGGTGGCCATGGTGAGCATGGATTGCTTCTGATCGGACATTGCACCCCCTGCTGCTATATGTTCTCTCCTTTTCCTGTCTTATTCTGAATTAGAACGGCTAACGTGAATACCCAATTACCCAAATCTTCATTAAATGGGAATGATTTTATAGGCTCGAGTGCTCGATGCTGGCAATGGCAACTCCTTTTTTGTCAACGAATGCGGTAACCAGTAACCACTGCCTGTTTCTGCTCTTGAACATTTTTTTTTAAAATGATCGTTTCCTTAAGGACACATAATAATGAACTGAATTCTAACCTATTTATCTACAGCTGTCGGTGACATGTGATGGATCGGCATGTCAAATTAATGTTGTGCAAAATAGAAAATTAAACCCATTTCGCATCTATCAGTATCGATATGGGTCGAATCATGATGATTGATGACATTGAGAGATCGTGCTCCCCAAAAATTTTGAGAAAAATCCTTACTTCTGACCAGTTGCTTCCTAGAGGCTGGCCAAACCGATATTTCTGTGGTTCTGCATGTGCAAACTTGAAAACAATCTGTGAGTAGCTGCACCTTCTGGTCTGTCTGCCCTCTTCAGACGTACCCTGTGACTTCGTTCAATGGTGGGAGGAAACCATTTGAGAGCTCGTGCTCATCCACAAAGAAGGCCATTGGCTCTATTTTAATGGTGACTATTTGGCATATATGGCTGGAACGTAATAGGCGCATCTTCGACGACAAGGCTTCCCTCTCGCCAAGGACGAGCTTCGTGCTTGCAGCGCAACAGGTGCTAAGGATGTCAGTTTTTTAATTAACTTGTAGTCCTCTCGGCCGTGTTTTTGTCTTCCGCCCGCTCCTTCCGTAGTGGCAGCTTCTGTGGTTTGCTCCCACCCTCTTTCGTCCTTTCTCTATTTTTTTCCTTTTCTCTAGGCTTCGCCATCTCGGCTGGTTTGTATTTTGGATTATTCTATGTATGAATGAATGAACGTCGCTCTGGCTGTTCCTTAAAAAATAAATTTGAGGATCCGGGACACGTGCAAACATGCTTCGGCGTGCAAAGAAGACATGTATGCACGAGCTGGGTCACGATGGAATAGGATATAACCAATCCGTTTGAAACAAGCGATCCGAAATTAACAATGCAAGCAAATCAAATGGTGGTATGCTGAGTGCCTGAGTGAGCTATTTTGGGCAGGACAGCGAATCCTCTGCCAGAACCGTTGAATCATTTCGTTTTGCGAAGTAGACCAAGCGAAAACATGGAGCATGTACATGTTGCCTCAACAATAATCACTAATTGTTGCATGATATTCTCTCAGCCCATTTAAAAGGCCACGCCGAATGGTTGGCATCTTAACTTTGAAATTAATGTTCTAGATCTGTCTTTAAAAAAACGATCATTTTAGTTTAATTTTTTTAAAGAGCCCTCAGAAGCTGCTTCGAATATTTTATTTATTATATTAAAACAAGTTAAACGAAGGCACCACATTAATTCTAAAAAACTAGAAATTTCCACATTAATTAAAGAGAAAAAGAAAGATCTACACTGTTGATTACTATGAGCACAGATTATAACGGCTTAGATTAAATAAAAGAAATAGTCTACATCATTATAATATTAAAACGAGTAGAAATAGAAGTAAGAGTGCATTTGAGATTAAAGGAAAGAATCCATATCATTACGGTAGCGGCTAACATCATCACGACTCATGAGGCGCAACCGTGCAAGTTTGCCCAAGTACGGTTGTTTGGTGGTGGTGGTGGGGGAAGGCGGGCATGAATATAGTTTTGTTGCTAGCCTGACCGAGAGCCACCGTTTCCACACCGATAATCAATGTTAAGCACCCCGCATGTTGGTTTTCAAATAATTTCAATGTTCAGGATGGGGCCTGCGCGATGGGGGAAAATTGCCTATATAACACTCAATTCGCTGCCACTATCCCAAATGACACTCAATTCGTTTGCAATTCCCATATGACACTCAGGCAACGAATTTCATTCCAAAATGACATTTTGCCATTTTTTACCTCTTTTTTCCCTTTTTCTCATTTTTCTCCCATTTTGGCTTTCTTCTCCACTTCCGGCAGCCACGCGCCGCCGCACTGTTGCCGCCTCTCTGTCTCCGCCGAGCCGCTACCACTCTATCGCCATCGCTGCCTCCGGCGTCGCTCGCCGCTCGCATCACCGTCGCCGTCCCTCGCATCGTCGTTGTCATTCCCGCCCATCGCCGTCACCATCGCCGCCGCCACGGCTCCCATCACCGCCGCCGCTTTGGTCGCCGTCGTTCCCGCTGGCGCCGCCACTCCCATCGCGTTGTTCCCACCGACGCCGCCAAACCTACTGTCGTCGCTCCCGCCGCCGGATCCGACGCGCCGCCCAATAGAAGGGCAAAAAGAGAAAGAAAAAAGGGGGGAGAAAAGGTAAAAAAAAGGAAGAAAAATTGTCAAAATGTCATTTTGAAATGAAATTTGTTACCTCAGTGTCATATGAGAATTGCAGACGAATTGAGTGTCATTCAGCGAATTGGGTGTATCTAGGCAATTTTCCCGCGCGATGGTGTCTTAAAATTGTTGGTATGCAGTGTTGCCAGAATCTTCCGTCCTGCCATTAGTTTCTATCGTGTCAATTTTTTGAGGATCCTGCCCATATTTAGCCTCAGTTCTTTATAACTCATGTTATTTTATTTATTTACTTGTCTGGCTTATTTTTTAACTTCAAGAGCTTTTCGAAATAGACTCGATTGAGAGCCGGATCCCCATTGTTTGACTTGGTTTTAAAGAGATTTTAGACATGCATGCTTTCAAGGTAGAATAAAACGGATTGAAAAACTAAATTATTTATATTTTAAACAAAGATTAGTAAATAATAGATAAGTCAAATAAACATAGAAAACTGAACATTAGTTCCTATACTTGCATCAACAAACCGTTCACCAAGTTTTACTTTGTTTTTTTGAGTTAGTTGTGCTGTAGCCCTTAAAGTAATAATCGAATTTGCATCTAAAGTTCAAAATTAGTATCATATATCTCTTTTTGCGGCTGCATTCGATCCCCACACCGTTAGGCCGTCAGAGCTTTTTCCAAGAGTGGAGTCAAAAGCTATGTAAAAAGCTAGAAATGGACATGCAATTTATAAAGAGTAAATTACACTGTTGCCCCTTAAAGTTGGTCGAAAATCTCACTTAGCCCCTTAGACTTTGTTTTGTCCGCTGCGGCCCCTTAAAATTGTTTCCGGGTGTCACAAAGCTGCAGAAAGTTGAATTTTGTTGCACCACAACCCCGGAAGTTGGCTTTGGGTGCTAAAAAAATTAGCCTGCGTGACACCCGGAAACAACTTTAAGGGGCCACAGCGGACAAAACAAAGTTTAGGGGGCTAAGTGAGATTTTCGACCAACTTTAAGGGGCAACAGTGTAATTTACTCATTTATAAATATAAAATAAATAACTTCTTCAATATAGACTAAGAGCATCTCTATCAGGCTTTATAAACCGTTTCCTAAAACACTATTACGGATAATCTCAGCCTATGTACCCATCTAGCAGGGTCTCTATCTTAGTCTCTAAATTTGGAGACTCCCTTCAGAGTCTCTATATATTCAGATCTTTTCGGGGATGGGGGCTCTGCTGGAGATGATGAAAATATAGGAAATGAATAGTGATTTAGAGAAGGGATATAAGAGCATTGCCGGCAGGATCTCTATTTTTTGTTCTCTATATCCCTTCTCTAAATCACTATTCGTTCCCTATATTTCCATCATCTCCAGTAGAGTCTCTATCCCTGAAAAGATATAGAGAGTCTCTTGAGGGTCTCTAAATATAGAGACTCTAGAGAGAGTCTCTAAATTTAGAGGCTGCGATAGAGACCCTGCTGGATGCGTATAGAGGCTGAGACTGTCCGCAATAGTGTTTTAGGGAACGGTTTAGGGAACCTGCTAGAAATGCTCTAAAGAACAAAATATAGAGATCCTACTTACAATGCTCTAACTATAGGAGTACATATCCTTCGGTGCTTGCGTTGAGATTGAAAAATCCAAATTTTTATTTTTTAAAACTTTTTTTACTATTTGTTTTGTAATTTTAAAGATCAAGATTATGGAAGGCTCCACAATAATTTAGATCATTGATTCTGTAAAATATGAAACAAATAAATCAAGAAATAAAAAAATATAGAGTTTTGTGGGTTGTAAGACTTTAACGAAAGGAACAAGATAGCTGGTTCGGATCAATTACCTTGGTTTCGGATTTTTCAAACTCAATACAAAGCATAAGGATTTGTACTTCGCAAAGCATCATAGTCCAACTCTCTCTCTCTCTCTCTCTATCTCTCTCCAAATTAATGCAAAATTCTCCAAATCCAAATATATCAAACTCGCACAAACTCTTCCTATGCTAAGAATACCGATGTTTGGTTTTTTCGAACAACAAATCCCTACCATGGGCGCCTATCACTAGTGATGGTTGTTGGGTCGGGTACCTCTAGGTTCAGCCTTCGTGGACCCGAACCAAAGACCCAATACATGGACCTAGACCCAGACCTGAAGTAGGTCACGGGTCTAAACATGAACATAGACCCAAAATTGGTGGTTACTCTAACCCGATCCGGCTTACCTGAGACCCAAAAATACAATAGCGCATCAATATTCAACAAGCAGTCAGCAAGGCATCAACAACTTCCAACAACACATATATAGCACTTCCAACAGCATGTAGATCATTCCGGTAGCACAAATGCAGCAACAACACATAGTGCATTTCAGCAGCACAAATAACATAGCACCAGCACATAAATGAAACATGTCAGCATTAAATAGTCAATTACAACATAACATAAACACATAGCGCATTCCGACAGCACATAACATAGCATTTCAACAACACATGCAATGAACATAGCCCGCTATGGCTCCGTGATAGCACCACTATAGCTTTTCAGATGTAGAACGCTACACTAAGGACTAAAATTCCATGAACTCATGCCCACTATAGCTGCTAAATTGGCCACTATTTCCACAATTTTTGTAGTTGCTATAGCACTGCTATGCTACTTTTTAAAATTTCTTTTGGAAATCCAAACCATCAGTTATGTATTTAGTTATGCTCTGCCTTATTCTTACATCATCACGCCTTATAAGATGATACTATTAATATAGAAGTATAAATGATTATTTAGTCAAGTTTCTCTATAATGAACTTATACAAAAATAAATCACGGTCACTTATTAATTACGGTGATGCGAACATCCACTAGACTACATGTATTCCTACAATAACATGTATGTTTTTTATTTAGTTGGATGTGACTAATACTATACAAATATTTTATGTTATATATAAATTTTATGTTAAAACACTATATAGGATAGCTTTCACAATAGCCTACAATAGCTTTTTCTTTGGCCTCGGTGCGAAACCATGAAAAACACGATTTAAAACCTTGGTTGGTGGGTTCGAGAAGCATCAGTTCGAGGAACTTTTTTAAACGCTTTCATTCACCACCCCTCTGGTCGCCATAGCTAGTCTTTGATGCAAACTAGGGTCGGCCCGATCTTCTGATGCGAACGATACGTCGATTTGGCGATCAGCAACCGAACAATCGCGAAGTCACCACACGAGACGATCAACCGAGCCAGGCACGATTGATCCTCGAACGTGCTAGCAATCGAGAACAAGGAAGAACAAGATGATAACTGATAAATCATCTCATCAAAGGATGAGGTTCTGTTTCTCGTCATGGGTGGTCTAGTCGACATACGTGAACACGAGGAGGGACACACGTGGGGTGAACTAAACACAACAAAACCTAAGGATAGAAGAGAAGCGGCGGCCAGGGGGAGTAGGTCCGCCAAACCAAAGGCACCCACCAAAACCCTAAGTTACATGGGCAAAAAATACGGTGACATAGTACCCTGAAATTGTGGCATGTGACATTTTCTGCATTTTCCCAAAGCTCCTGGACGAATTTGGATGTGGGGCTGAATCCATTGAAAATCTTATCTCCTAAGCTTTTCAACGAGTGGCCGCAGACCGAAATCAGAGTTCGGGAGACTGAGTTTCGCCCGGTTGAAGTTGGCGAGCTGCTGGATGGCCAAACCAGGCTAGTTGGCATCTTGGGCCTCCATATGAGCTATCCTTTATTCGTCGAGGCCTCATGATCGAGTCTTGGACTTATTGCGCAGCTTCTTCGAGGATGGCTTGAAAGGCTGGGCTTTAGGATTAAGGCCCCTAGACAATGAAGGAGTCACAACGTCGATGGTAGGCAACGGAGCGGCGTCGGTAGTCGTTGGAGTGGTCGGAGAGGTAGGAGGGGCAGTGATCATATTGGTTGTATCCATGCTGGTGATGTCCTCATCAGTCTTGCACGTCGAGTTCGCCGAGTCGAAATAGGCAGAGCACTATTCTGGACGGTCCGATAAGACACGGTCTGTAGGGCGGTCGAGACTACGAGACTCGACCGTTGATCTGTGACCGTCGAGAGAGAGGTTTAGTTTCGTTGATTTTTGGCCTGTTTCCTGTGGTGGTCACGATATTTATTTCATACATATGCATTATGGTTTCATGTGTATACAAGCCAGTGGATCTGCTACTATAAGTACGGAGCTGGCACACACTTCCCTTCCTGCTTACAACTGTTTGTGCTGGGATGCCTCTGCTAAGCACTTGCAAAATATGGGTTTAAATGCATACATGGAACCGGCAGGTACTACGGGTAGACTTCGATGACCGATCGCACTCCTAGGATTGGCCGGATTTTGTAGCGACTAAATCCTGCTTCTATGAATATCTGATGCCATTTCTGCTCCCCACGCTCTTTGCCTGTTAGAAATGTCATCATGCACATATCCATCAAGTGCTGAGCCTCCAATATCTTCTGCGAGGGAGACCCAAGCACTGTGTCGATGATTATCACCTTCCTTGCTCCTGCTCCTTGGGAGATGGCCTCCCTACATCGTTTCAAGATCTTCACGCAGTCCTCGTCACTCCAATTATGTAGCACAAACTGCGGTTTACACACACTAACACATCACTGCTGATAGATACATAGTTTAGCAAATCGTAGCAGAAACATCGTGACCCCTAGGAGTCCGATTTTAGTTTGGTTCACTCAGCACAGCTATTTTGTATAGCACAGGCCCCTGTAGGCGCATGCAAATTCTTTCGCATACCGATCGGTTCCTTTCGGCTCATTTGGCTATTTTTTTTATGGGTTATTTGTTGGTGATATGCCCTAGAGGCGATCATGTGAGATGATTGTATCATACGTCTATATTCATGTACTTATGAGTTTTCTGAATAAATGTCACTGCTTTGTTCATTAAGTACGACTTAATTGTGAAACACATTGTCAATATAACATTATTCTAAACGATCCCTGGTCACATATCATTATATGGAACAATAGTGATTTGATCAGCACATGTATTGATTGATGGTAACGTTTCACGTATCATTTATATGGAGATATAAAATCAATAATGTGGGCACATGTTAGAGAACATGGGGTTGGATAGACCCGCTCCGAGACACTGCTGAGATAGTTATCTTAAAAGTGCCATCAGGGTTAGTCTCGAGTGGTATACCTATACGGTCCTTCGACCTGAGATCCTTATTGATTCTCAGCATGCGTAGTCGTATACTTTGGGGCTATCAAACGCTTCACCGTAACAGGGAAGTTATAAAGGTAGCTTACGGGTATGCCATGAAACATGACGTGAGGTGTAAGAGATCAAGATGGAATTTGCCCCTCCTTGGTAACAGGAGAGATATCTCTGGGCCCCTCGGTGTGGATGGATAAGGAAAGTGCATGGCCATGCCAAAGTGATTAAAGAGTTAATCACAATTATATCCATTACATTGACGAGTGAATGGGTCGAGCTATCACAAGGGTGGCACGCTTCTTGCCTTGAGCTTGACTGATGTCGTGTGGCAAAAGGATCCTATATGAGTGTATCGAGGTTCAGCTGATTCGATCATCGTGTGCATTCGGGGGTCATTATGTGCTGCTAGGTACCGCTATTGACTTGTGGTCTGGAGAAAGGTTTCTCCGGGACTGCGGCCGACTTGTACATGAGCCTAATGGGTCACACACTTAACGGGTTGGAACATTACTAATGGATTCGATCCATTAATGGGTTTGTGCGGATTTAGATCCACTGCGCACTAATGGGTTTCTATTGTAGAAAATCCATTAGCGCGAGTCATAATGGGTTTCTCGAAGAAAGCCCGTTAGAGCACTCTATAAATTGGAGAGGTGGGACGCGGGGTGGGCGAGTCTCCCCACCACGAAACCCTAGCCGCCACCACGCCCCACTCCTCTAAGCCCTAGCCGCCGCGCGCACGGGTGCTAGCACACCAACGCGCAGCGTTCCTTCCCTGGACGTGTGGATACCGTAGAGGCGTCGTCGCTCCTGCGCCGGCGCTGATCGAGAGGATCGGCTACATCCGCGACAAGGAGGAGTTGTACCGCGTCGAGTTCGACTACGTACAGTGCTTTGCAGCACGCGGGGAGGCTACACCCACTCTTCTTCCGCTGCTAACGTGCTGCAAGGGTAACGATCTGTGATCCCTGACTCGCTTGCTTCCTGGGTGGTCGCGGTAGAAAATTTTGTTTTCCGGCTAGCGTAGCACCGCGTCCTCTTTCAGGAGTGATCCCCGACGGTGACGCGTCGGCTGAGAAGATAGCGCGCAAGGCCAAGCGCTACGCCCTGGTAGGTAGGGACCTGTATCGCTAGGGCGCAAATGGAGTTCTACTAAAGTGCGTCACTCGGGAAGCGGGGAGTGAAATCCTCTCTTAGATCCATGGAGGCATGTGCGGGAGCCATTTGGGAAGCCGGGCGTTGGTTGGGAAGGTCTTCCGCCACGGTTTCTATTGGCCTACTGCCCTCCAGGATGCCTTCGAGCTGGTGAGGAGATGCGAAGCGTGTCAATTTCATGCTTAGCAGATCCACCGACCGGCCCAGGCGCTGCAAACCATTCCGCTCTCTTGGCCTGTTGCATTAACTAGCTACTATTGCAACAAAAAATAAATTGTTGCAATAACTAACTTCTATCACAACAAAATTATATTGTTGCAAAAACAATTCACCTATTGCAACAATTACAGGTGGTTGATTATTGCTATGGGTAGCAACAATTTCAATTTCGTTGCAATATATACATATTGCAACAATATTGGGCATATTGCAATATTTATTTCGTTGTAATATGTTCATGAAAAAAGGTCAAAATAAAAACACGATATATGTTAGACAAGTAGTCATGCGAGGTGAGCTGGTTAGGTGAGGTTACTCTAAGTCAAGAGGTTGTGGGTTCGAATCCTGAAATCTACGTATTTGTTTTTCTATGTGACATATTGGTTGTTGCGATAAGTTTTTACCATGAATTCTATTTTGTTGTATTATAATATTGCTATGAAATAATATATGTTGCAATAAGTTATAGCAACGATTTCACAAACGTGGCGATAAGCTATTGCAACAACCATATTGTTGTAATAAAGAAATTTATTGCTATGATTTTGATATCGTTGCAACTTCTTATTACCTCGTATAACTTCGTATAATGTATGCTATACGAAGTTATTACGTGTTGCTTTTGTTCTAAAGATGAGACGATTCAACATTTGTTATTTTATTGTCATTTCGCCCAAGCAATTTGGTCCATCAAACATGCGGCTTCAGGTCTTCCGCAACCCCGTAGCGTGTCTCATATGTTTGGGAATTGGATATGGGGTATAAGCAAAGAAATGAAACCGTTAGTCCTACTAGGAGCGGCGGCTACTTGTTGGTCGTTATGGCTTTGTAGGAATGACTATGTCTTTCAAAGAAAACTTAACCCTTCTCCTTTGCAGGTTATCTTCTCGGTTATACATTGGCTCCGTTCATGGATTATTCTACAAAAACAAGGTTTACAGGATTTGGTTACAGTGGCATCGCAACGCTTGGCTCAAGTGGCCAAGGAGTTTTTTACCCAGGCACATGGGTGGCGGTCTAGTCTACGGATTGACAATCATTAGTGTCTTCGGTCTTTGTTTTCTTTTCTTTTCTTTTTTGTTACCTTTGGCTGTGTGCATTTTGATAATGCAGAGGCCGGGAATGTGATTCAAGGAGTTTGTATCAGCTTGATGTAAAGACCTTGAATTGAATAAAATTTCCCTTATCGAAAAAAATCTAATATACTCGTTATCCTTTTGATCGAATCTATTAACTCTCTTTGTTGCTCTCAAATTTTACCAAATTAAGTTCGTTCTATCTTGGAACTAATCGGCTAGTTGAAGCCGATTAATTTCTTTACATCGTCAATTGACGATCAAATTGGCCGATACATGCACTCTAAAACCCTTAATTTGGTCTCGAGCCTAAGCTTTCACGCATGTTTGTACCGGGACAACTTTCGGATGAACAGAACAGTGCTAACATATTAACTAGCTGAGCTACTGCATGGTAGGTTGTGCATACACGTACCTTGAGAAGGACAGCATCAGCGGGTGGAATGAATTCCATCATGTCACCCGCAACAAACTCAACCAAGCCATTCGGCGAGATGCTGTCGACCACCTGAGGCAGTTCTACTGTTCTAGCACCGAGCACTTGACATGCGGGAAGGCGGCAATGGCAACTGCCATCCTGCCATTCCCGCCGGCGACGTCCACCAGCGATGTTATCCCGACGAACAGCTCGCCGCATCCCATGACGAACGGCTGCGCCAAGAAATAGCTGTCGGACTCCATCGCCTCGTTGAAAACCACGTTGAGCTCCGCGTCGCCGCCGATGGCGCCGAAGAAGTCGTCCCCATGCGCCATCATGCATGGCGTCTGGGACGCGGTCTCGACCTCGCTCTGAAGCCACCGGTGCAAGCGTGTGGAGGCCGCCACGTTGAATGGCTGGCTGGCCATACATGAGCACGAACGGCGACAGGGACGAAGCGTGCTCGCCGGCGTCGTCCACGAGCAGGCGCGACACCGGTGTGAGGCGGTACACACGCGCCGCCGTGACCGTGAGACCCGTGACGGCTCCCTCGGCTGCTGCTTCCATGGGAACCTCGTCGGCGGCGAAGATTCCGGCGGCGGCTAGCATCGCCATGAGGCGAGGCAGGTAGGGCTGTTTGCTCGGGTGGAGGGGCACAGCGGCGAGCAGGTCGGGCAAGGTGGCGGCGCCGCCGCAGCGGTGGATGGCGTTGGGGATGCCAAGCTTGACGGCGCTGTACAGCGCCACGGATTTAAGGTAAGCATAGGTGTGGCACCATAGCTCCGCCTGCGCTTGCAGAAGCTCCAAACTCGAGGTGGCCATGGTGACTGGTGGTCATCTAGCTAGAGCTCTGGTGCTAATTTGATCGAGAGCCGTACATTTCCATTCCAGGCTCCATGCCAGCAGCGGTGCGGACCAAGCGACCAAGATTAGTTCCAGAATTATATTGCCTGGACTGGACGGCAGGACAGTACCATTAGCGTACTACAGTACTACTTATCTCAATCGCTGCCAGGAGAGCTAACACCCATCGTGTAGTTTTCAACAAAATTGCAATGTCCAAGATAGGGCCTGCGATACATCCGTACGTGCTGAGGGCGTTCCCAATGCCACCTCCATATATTTCCTATTTCATCACTATTCATCCATTTTTCCGTTATGAACCTATCTCTTCCTACATTTCACTCTCTTATATTTTATTTCCTACCTAGTGCTACAGTAATAAGTTAGGGGCCCTTCTAGGTGCAGCGTTGGGGATGCCCTAACCAATGCTGCCGGAATCGTCAAAATATAAAAATTATGTTTGTGAACTCACTGCCGGTTTGGACGTCTCATCTGAAGAAAAAATATCGCAGGCTTATTGCAAATATGACCAATTTATTTTGAACATATATATTGTGCTGCTGGTGTATATATACACAATGTACCACTGAAGCATTTGGTTGTGTCTGCTGGACATGATGTTCTGCTGATTGAACATGCAATATGGAGTCATCAAAAAAACAAAACAACCATCTCAATAAAACTGTTGGAACATGCCGAAAACTTAATGGAACATGATAAAATATATGATGTGACATGTTGAAATATAGTTGACCAATATTGAAACATGTCAAAAGAATCGACGGAACATACCAAAACCTGATGACAATATATGTTCTACAATGAATAATCTAGCCAAAAACAAAGTTAGATAGATGTTCTGTGAGAACAAAATCGTTGTTTCGACAAGCAAAAACTTTAATGATTCAAATGTACAAGTGTGATATTTCAAAATGCAAAAATTATATCACACCACCTCTTCATCATCTTCTTCCTCAAATCCAGCAAGCTCCAATCGTGCTCGCTGGATCTAGCCACCTAGCTTGTCTGGTAAGAGGTGGATAAAGAGGAGGAAGGTGAAGGACATGTAAAGAGGAAGGAAGGGAGGGGAGGAAGAAATAGGAGGAAGAGGAAGAAGAGGAAGAGGAGGAGGAGGAGGAGGAGGAGGAGGAGGAGAAGGCAGTGGCGCGCTACTTCGGTGAAATGCGGTAGCGCCGGTAGAGCATGTTGGCAACAATCCAGTGAAGCAACGTGCATAGAGAGAATAAGATGAGTGTATGGATGGGAGCTTTAGATGCAGGGCTATGCAGTGTGGATCATGACGAGTGTGTGGCTGGGAGCTTTAGATGCAGGGCTGTCTAGTGTGGATACTGAGAATCTAACTAGGATCTTTAGATGCAAGGCTATGTAGTGTGGATGGGTGTCTAATTGGGTTCGACGCTCGATCCATAGCAATTATCAATTGTTTTTTATTCTTTTTTTTGTTTTATTTGATACAAACTCTTTTAAATTTTTCATGAACTCTTATTTCGATTATTTTTTATTCTGAAGTCCTATTTTTTGTTGTATTCATATGAAATCTTTCTTTTAATCAATTCCATTATAATCCGAGCCACAAAAATCAACGGTGTAAACCTTTATTTTTTTATTAATATAAGATTTCATATGATCTAGGATTAATGTGGTGGCTTTGTTGGACCCTGTTTTCATTGTATAATAGATAAATACTAATGGGCAGTATATTGTTGGGACAATATATATGTTTCATATGATATTTCATGTGTTTTATGCAGTGTTTCATGAGAGGTGCATGTGTGTTACGTTTCATTAGTGTTTCATGCGGTGTTTCATGAGTGTTTATGTATGTTTCATGCATGAGATCTAGATGGGTCGGGTCACGTTGGGATTTGCCTTGACACGGATCCAACCCGACCCTCATCAATAGGGTCAAGTAGCAGGGCCCTAAGCTGGACCCGACCTGCCTCGTTGGGCCCTCGACCTGACTCAAGTGCGAGGAGAGAAGACATGGAGAGTCCAAAGATGGAGAACAAACAAACGTCAGGGAGAACTAAGCAGTGGGGGAGGCGTCGCCGAGAGCCACCGCTAGGTGTTGGAGAGGCATCGTCACCGTCACGAGGAGCCAAATCTGTGTCGTCACGGGGAGGAGGTGTGTAGGCACCTCAGTCTACTGTTGGCCTGCTTTCGTGAGGAGGTGGATAGGTCAAGAGGACAGAGAAAATGGGGAAGCATCGACGCTGTGAATAGAGGAAGAGGGGGAGAGAGAGAGAGAGAGAGAGAGAGACGGACTGGGGTTGTGGCCAGTAGGGAGGCGGGATGGATCGAGAGGTGGGGAATTGGCCGACATGGGAGCATCATTAGTTGCTAGGGTTTTGTGGTGGGTGCATGCTGTCGGATTTAGATCAAATGGTGGAGATCAGGTCGGGTTCGGATCGGGACAGGGTTTCACTAGGGCCCGACCCAACTGCAACCGAGGACCAGACCGTATATTGACCTGTCTACCGGGTTGGGTCCGTCAAAACCTGGTGGGTCGGGTTTGAATATTGATCGCTATTCACGCAGTATTGTTTTTTGTAAATCATGTATACCGTGCCAACGGTATACCACCCTTTGATAGCCTTCTTATTTAATTAGTCCCTCATATCACAAAAAAAAAAACTTGAAGTTTTAGACTTGTTGTAAGGCCGCGTTCTCCACAGCTTGCACGTCCAACTAATCCGCTGATCAGCTTAACAGCTGATCAGTCGGCCAGTGCTGCGGTCGCCATTAATTAATGTCGCATGCTGCCGCTGCATGCATAGCGTCGCCGCCGTTGCATGCTGTGCTGGCATTTTTTCTCGCGAAACGTTGCATGCCTGTGTTGTGCTGGCATTTTTCCTGCAAAACATCTGCACATCAGCTGTGCTGTGCTGGCTGCCGTTGGCGATGCCTCATCAGCCTCGGTCTGAGGCTAGAAAATAAAGGAAATAATGTTGCTTCCATACTGCCTCATTTGCACTAGCATCTTACATTTTTTACGAAGGAAATAATGCTGCGTCCAATTGTTCAGTGTCAATCATATTCAAATTCAAAGAACAACGGCATGGCAACCAAAAGCATCACATATAATTTTTACAGGCCATATACAATTTGAACAATGCACAAGTATGACCACATAATTGTTCAAGTACTATAGTACATGTCAAATTATGGTCATAACATCACCAAAAGTTTGTTGTCGTCCCCGGACCACTTCAAGTTCTCCTAGCCCTATTCCTGCAGATGCAATAAGCCAAACTGACTTTATGAACAAAAAAAGTCCCACCGCTATAGCGCTACATAAAAGAAGAGGACAAGTTCTTACCTCCCAGACCGATTCGCCCACAAGGCATACGCTAAACCATCACGAAATGATGCCCGAGTTGCATCGTCATTCTCATTTGGGTAAACCTTCGGATCATCCTCCTCCTCTTCTTCGTGCTGGCCTCCCAACCCACTTGAAGTGCTAGCACCACCGTAGTTGACCATGCAGTATTCATTATCACGACGTGCAACCAAGAAGTCATGGATCGCCATTGTCACCATGACAATCTTATTCTGCGTTATCAAGTCAAAGCAAGGGATGCACTTGTTGATGCCAAACTTGTTCTTCCATACCCCAATTGTTCTCTCAATTACATTCCTAATCTGAGCATGCCTATAGTTGAAGTACTCATCTTTAGTCTTCGGCCCTCCGGCCCTTCTAAAGTTCGGCAAATGATACATCTTGCCTCGAATAGGAGCAAGAAACCCTTTGGTGTTGGCGTATGCAGAATCTACCAAGAAGTATTTATCTGCGTAGAACACAATGCGGCAAACATGAAAGACATGGATCAGTTTTGGTATCGAAAATGAAAAAAGTAATACATAGGCGACAACCTCCTGGCGGTTTCGGGAAGTTTGCGACTGGATCATTGTATGCTTCACGGAGTATTCTCGCATCATGCCACGAACCAGGTCGTCCACCGTAAGCATATATGAACTTCTGATTGAAATCGCATGCTACTAGTACATTGAAACTTGTCTGGTGATGATGATTGACATATGTTGGGTGCTTTATCATACTGATAGTTAAGGGAACATATGTCCCAACCAAAGCCCCAACACACCCAGAAAAATATCCTCTGCTTGGACCATGTAAGCTACGATGAACTTGCTTGAAGTTGCCCTCATCTGGCTTGATTATGTCCTCTGCAAAATTGAAAAGAGCATCTAGGACATGCCTGAATTTATTGCTTACCATTGACTGAGCATGGTAGAACCGATGTGTCGCTTGCCGATTAGATTGGGGGCCCGCACATATATCCAGAGGAACATGCAGAGTGATTCCAAACTGGATATGTATCTACCTGATTGAAGATGATACCTACATTGAAGGACAAAATTATACGAAGCGTACGTGGGATAAGTTCCCATGCTCATTCGAGAGAACGAACAAACCTATCAGTAAAAATGTCGTGGAGCTCACGCAATTGCTCTGGCCACATTTGAAAAAGATCATAGCATTGTAGAGGGTTAGCAAGACACTCCATCACCCACTGAATTCCAGTGAACATGACTTCACGTTCTGCCACCCTGCCACGGCCGACAACCTCGCCATTGAAGTACTCGAAAATAATTGCACCCATAATGATGTCTCATCCACTTCAACAGAACTGTTTTCGCATCCTTGATCTCCCATCGATAGTTTTATAGGATTTTTCAATCTCCCGCGAAACTTGTTCCGAAACATGCTCCACATGTTTCCTACAATCAACATGAAAACAATTTGGTATGAGAGGTAATCACCCATGTTGACAACAATATATTACTGTCCATGTAACAAACTGTGAGATATAGTGTCAACATAACAAATGTTATTGTTTAGGAAAAACAACATAACATAAAAAAAAACTCTGACAGTCTCAGATAACAAAGATTATTGTCCAAGAAAAACAAACTAACATTGACATGGAACATACTCTGACACAAAGCCTCACATAACAAAGATTATTGTCCCAAAAACAAACTAACATCGACATCAAACAAACTGTGACACAGAGTCTCACATAGCAAACATATTGTCCAGGGAAAACGAATACAATGATACAACATGAAATGCAACTCCGAAATCAACTCTTAGGGACATGGTGCCACTGAAATTGGATGAAGTTCCTTTTCTCCTCCAGGGTGTCATACGCACAAAAAAAGGTCCTGAATAGGTTGTCCCACACTAGTATGGTAGCCTTCAGGTAGCCTTCGTCATTCTTGCTCATCCCTGCTATGATTAGCTCATTAAGGATTTCATTGGCTGCATTTTCTTCCTCCTCATTGATCATGCGCCGTGATTGTTCACGGGACGAACTAAGGGAGTGGACCAATTCCTTAATTGACATTTTCGCCGAGCTACTTATCTATCTTTTGCTGGTCTTTCTGCTAGATGACCCTGGAATATCAGTAGCACGTGGTTGTGTGGGTGTGTTGAATAGTTGGTCATCGCCAACATCAGCCGGAGAGCAGCTGCCTACATAGTGGGTTGGTGCTCCACCGCCGCCAAGCTCATCAGGAGGAAGCCAGCCAGTGACACCAGGAACGTCCAGGAAGCCACTGAAGTTAACATCCAGCTTGTCTTCAAACTTCAACCCTTGAATAGCAAATTTGCTAGCATTTTGAAACCGCTGCAATTTGAAATGAAATAATGCACCATTTATGAATCAATTTGTATCTGTCAAATTATGTGGCTATTACCTTTTGTTTGTCTTCCCACCATGCATCTAAAGCGATTATGGCGTCAGTTGTTGGATCAGTTCCAACACCGCTTAGGTTGCTCAAAGCCTTCCAATTGTTCTAGTCCGCCTTTGTCGATGCCCAATGATTTCCATGTTATTTGTGGTCCAATTCAACACCAGTGGCATTTTTCATAGCCTTGCGAACATTTGCCGCACCGGTTTTGTTCAAGAATCCCTGCGGCCTATTACCCCTGACTACTTTGTCGTAGCATGCATTCACCCAAGCTTCATGCACGGGGTCTATGAACAGAGTAGCCGTAGACTTCTTTCATTTGCCGAACATCTAATGCACATTGTGCGAAATAGAGAATACATATGTAGCGACAACTCACTGATATATTGCAAAGCCATAAGCATAAAGATAGTGTGGATGTACCTCACTGGGGGTCGGTGAGGGTGACCTTGAGCGCCTGCTGCGGGAGGCTGCGGCAACAAAGCAGAGTTTCCGAGCTGCAGCAACGAGGACAGGCGCGGAGGAGAGCTTTGCCCGCAGCGGTGAACGGCCTTTTGGCGGCCTTGGCAGGTCGGCCAGCTGCTTTGCCAGCGCTCGCGTGGCCTCGTGTGAAGGAAGGGGCGCTGGGGTTGCGGAAGTGCGGGGGATTCATGACGGCAAGGGTGACCGACGGTAGAGTGGCGACAGCTTGGAATACACGGAGCACGATCCAGAGCTGGAGTCGGAGCTGCCGTCTTCTCCTTTCCCAGCA
The DNA here is from genome assembly GCA_005191435.1 of Raddia distichophylla. Taxonomy (NCBI): domain Eukaryota; kingdom Viridiplantae; phylum Streptophyta; class Magnoliopsida; order Poales; family Poaceae; genus Raddia; species Raddia distichophylla. Next base: position 292,182 of record SPJY01032634.1, read on the forward strand.
GCCGCGCTTGGCACCCTACCACCGAAGCCATTCTCGCGGGAAGCCATGTTTCCCAGCGACAAGCAGGCGGTGGAGCAGGCCGAAGAGCATGCAGAGGGGCAGTGGAGCGCACGACGGGGCGGTGGATCTGCTGATGCTGTGGGGGAGCGGGCGGTGGAACGGGGGAGGAGGGCGGCGGCGCGGTGGAGCAGGTGGTGGATCAGGCCGAAGAGCAAGCTGTGGGGCGTTGGAGCGGGAGAGGGAGCAGGGCGGCGAGGTAGGCCGAAGACCAGGCGGTGGGGCGGGGGAGCGGTTGGGGGAGCAGGCCGCAGATCTAGCCGGTTGGCCGGGAGGAGCAAGTAGCAGGCCGGCGGAGCGTGCGGCAGGGCGAGCGAGCGGACGGCGGAGCAGGCCGAGGGAGCGACAGGGGAGCGGGACTGCAGTGACCGTTGAGGGGAAAGTGACCTGTGTGTCGGGGATAAAATCACAGCCCATTGCCATGGCCCACTCTCTGACGGCCAAATCGAATAGCCTCCTAGGGCCTAGCTCCCTAGAAGGTTCTATCAGGCCCATGTGCATCCTGCCGAACAGCTTCTTGGCTGGCACGGTGCGTAACGGCCTAGACTTCGTGTTCGAGTCCGACTCGAGCAAGAGTTCTACACGGCTACGTGAAGACCCGGATGTGGTTTACCGGATTGGAGCTGACGTCGTGATCCCCAAGAATTGGAGTTTACCTTATCTACCGCGGGATGTATTTGGCATGTATATGAGTTCGTTACGATCTTGTAGTTAGCCCGGCCCGATTATTTCCCGATAGGTCGGTTGTTCAACACTATATAAACAGGGCCCTTACAGCGTGTAGAGGGGCTAAGAGACATCGTATTGTCGCATACTACTTCCTGTACACCATAATCTCGTCGAGACTTGTTCGTCTCGCCGAGTTCCTCATTGTAATCCTCTTTCATATAAAGAAGCACTGGACGTAGGGCTATTATCTTCCTCGGAGAGGTCTGAACCAGGATAAAAACCCCGTGTCTCCTTGTTGCTCGTTGATTGCTGTTCGTCTTGCTCGGTAGGACTTCTATCTCCCTTTTTCAAGAACCTTAGTTGACTTGGGACCGATATCCCAACCGTCGACACTGTGTGCCTCACGGGTTGGACCTGTGTGCTCACGGGATGGCCATACGTTCTTGTTCGCGTGGGCCGTGGCTGAACAGCTGATCAACTGTTAAGACGTTTCGCACCAGTTGTGGAGAACATGGCCTAAGTCAAAGTTTTAAAACTTTATCTATAAAAATCTTTTAAAATTACAGCTTTTAAAGTAGTAATGAATCGCACTTTGTACCCTAAGGGCATGTACAATGCTCCAACTAAGTTGTCTCTATGCCATCTCTAAGAGATGTCATGTCACACTATTGTTGAGGTGGATGAGAGAGAAATAGGAGGGAGGACATAGCTGGCGCTTGTTGAAGCGACGACGCCATCGCAAGATTTTAGGACGAAGCGACAGCCTGGCGACGAAGCGACACGCGTTGTACCAGCAACCGTCTACTGCGCGCGTTCTCCAATTTTTTTGGTGACGGTCTCATCCCCAAATCGAGCGCGCCCTGCCATCCCTCCCCAAACCGAGCGACGCCGCCTCCATCCTCTCCACTAGACCTGATCACGGGAAGCCCGGCCCGACAACCCGGCCCGAAAAAGCCCGGCCTGGCCCGGCTCGGCAGGTGCATCGGACTGGGCTCGGGCCTTAATTCGGAGCCCGGTCGTTGGGTCAGGCCCGGGCCCAAGTTTTTCGCGATTTAAGCTGTGGCCGGCCGGGCCATTGTGCTTCGGGACGAGCTCGGGCCCAATTTTGAAGCCCGACGCACCTGGTCGGGCTAGGCTCCGGCCTGGTCCGACGTTTGATAAGGTCTACTCTCCACTGGCCTCCGCCCCCACTTCTCCATAGGGGCGTTGCTGCCCCCACCCTCTCCACCGGGCCACCACCTCCTCCCTCTCCACTAGACTGCTACCCCCATCCTCTCCAGCGGGGCGTCGCTGCCCCTACAATCTCCACTACGCCGCCGCTCCCAACCTCTCCACGGGGTCGCCACCTCCACTCTCTCCATGGGGGCGCCACCGCCTCTACCTTCTCCATCAGGGCGCTGCCCCCCACCCTCTCCACCGGGCGGCCGCTCCACCCTTTGCACCAGGCCGATGCCTCCATCCTCTCCACTGGGGTGCCGCTGCCCCCACCCTCTCCACTGCGCTGCCGCTCGCAACCTCTCCACCGGGGGCGTCGATCTCCATGGGAGTGCCACCGCCCCCACTCTCTCCACTGCGGCGCTGCTGCCCCCACCCTCTTTATCGGGCCACCACCTTCACAACATTTTGTTAGCCCATCAAACTTGCAATCTAAACCAGTCGTTGTTGAGAACATAGAAGATGATGTACCATCGAGTACGGAGAAGCCTTTAAATTGGACACTAAATGAGGAATTAAGATTGGTATGTCATATTTTGAATTATGTACCATGAATTGTTGTATGTTATGCACATAGCACTAGCAACTTCCTTTATATTGCTGATGAGTGCATGGCTAAACAATTCAAATGATCCCATAATGGGTAATAACAAAGAGAATGAGCAATATTGGAAAGATGTTGCCGATGCATAAAACAGCACTACCCAAAAGTGTCAGCATAGACTATGTAAGCAAGCCAAGGACCGTTTGTGGATAACATAGACCCCGGGCACCCACACAAAGGGCCTAAATTAAAAGACCACCCGATAGGGGATGGACCAAGTCGAGTGGATGAGGACGGGAACTACTCGGACTTAGAAGGCTTGCCCGGCAAGGAAAGACATAAAGATACAAGTCTATCCTTAATAGGGAGGATACAATTGTAATCCCGGATAACTATATATTTGGTTAGATGATAGAGATAGAAATCCTATCTCTTAACCGATCAGGACTCCTTGTAACCCCACCCCCTCCACTATATAAAAGGGGTAGGGACCATAGTTCGGCAACTAATCCAATACCCTCGCCTCATAACACAACATGAGGCCGAGAACACAACATACGAGAGATCTCCCGATCATCTTGTACACATACACCCCATATAATCTCAGAGCACAGGACTAGGGTATTACCTCCACCGCGAGGGCCTGAACCTGTATAAAAATGACCCCTTGTCTTGTGCTATCATCGAGTTTGGATCCAATATATAACCTCATTTAAATTCATTGCCGACGATAACCCCCGATTAAGCACCCGTCGACACCGCTGGTATAGATTAATAAATTGGTCAATCAATTACAGTCATGTTGGATGAAGGCCCGGCGACTATGGCCAAGTGGAAAGAAATTAAAATGAGCTGAAAACGGTATTTCTACGGTATTGAAACTCCAATGTAAGCTAAAATTTCACTTATCTTTTTTGGTCATGTTCTCTTCTTTGATTAAAAAAAACTTTACAACCAAATAGTTGATAATTCCAAGAAATCTCATGGTTTCAACGGGGTTAATAAAATCATGATATTTATGGTAAAACAATTTACGAACCATAGTATTGTAGTCAAGGTGTGGTTGCCCTGAACCCACTATATATATATAGAAATGAAAATGAAGTGCAAAACCGTATTTTCCTGTGGTTATTTGTTGAAAAATAAATTAAAATGAGCTGAAAAGGACAAGAGTGACAAAATAGTAAGAGGGCAGTGTTGAGAGTGATAAAATGATAAAACAACAGTTAAGAGTGGCAAAATGATAATACACACGCAAGAGAGCGGTAAAAAGTCATTTTTCTCACCGTGGTACCAAGCATTCAATCTTCAATGCACTTCCCCACCTAAAAAGATGCAACCACCTAGAAAAGCGCAGCAGCCCGTGAGGATCGTCTCCCTCCGGCTTCAGCGACTGATCCGTGCATGTTTAATCGCTTCCTCCCCAGCTCCGGGATCTCCTCCATCCGCCGCTCGTCTCAACTTGGCAAGGCCCTCGCGAGCCGAACAATTGCATGGCATAAAACTGAGGCGGCCATGGAAACCAAAGCACGACCTTGATATCCTCCCTCGCCACTCGCCACGTACTCCGCCCCCCGCTGGCCCTCCACCGCGCGCCGGCGTCGATTCTTCCTGGTCACCCGCACCCCGGCCGCGCGCCGAGGGAAGGAAGGGCGCGGCGGCGCGGCGCGATGGACGGCGGCGCGGTGGAGGAGCTGGTGCGGCGGCTGCTGGACGGGAAGAAGACCAGGGCGGCGACGGGGAAGAAGGTGCAGCTGAGCGAAGCGGAGATCCGGCACCTTTGTGTCGCCGCCAAGGAGGTCTTCCTCTCCCAGCCCAACCTCCTCGAGCTCGAGGCCCCCATCAACGTCTGCGGTACAACACAATCAAATTCAATGCAATCGCCTTCGTCTTCTTCCTCGCCGATCCATGGCGTGACTGTGGAAGGCGGTTGGGGCGGCGGTGGCGGGGGGTGAAGGCACCGGCCGGGTTAGGATGGGCGGGGCAGCGGCGGCGGCGGGAGGTCGGGCGGCGGGGCGGCTAGGCGCCGGCGGCGGCGCCGGCCGTGGGCGGCGGCGGAGGCGGCGGGGGAGGAGGGGGAGGAGCGCGGAGCAGAGGGGTCGGGGTCGGGTTAGGGGCGGCGGAGGGGAGACCGGGAGGGGGAAGGGGAAAGTGTGAGAGAGAGAGTGGGGGGCGCGGTGGCCGTTGGATGCTGATCCAACGGTCACAAAAATCGCCTGCGCTCCCCCCCAAAACGCAAGCGACTACGCTACAGTGCGTCCCATTAAATAAACAAGCAAAAGAGAAAATCTACCTCTTAATAAATCATCTTCTTTCTATTGGGCTACAGCTATTTCCTTTCCCTTCATGCTAAGCCCCACCAGTTAACTTCATCTTCCATCTCCCGACTCTCTCTCTCTCTCTCTCTCTCTGTGCTCCCAGGTCTCTATCTCTCCTGCATTCTCTCCTCTGCGTGTGTCGCCTCAACTGCTGCCGGCCACGCCCTGGCCGCCGTCACTCTGTGCTACCTCTGCACCGCAAGCTTGTCTCTACCGCCATAACTCCGCTGCCGCCGTGTCGCATGTGAGTTACTCCACCCAACGCTCGTCTGCGCCGTGCATGCGCGCTCTGCGCATTTGACCACGCCAACACCGCGTCTCGTCGTCGCGTCCCTGCAGCTGTGCTCTGGCCGCGCCTTCACGTCGCCACCGTTGTAGAGCAATATCACCCGTCCATCGCTGCCCCCGACGAGATTAAGATGGAGCCATCTCGGAGAGCCGTCTCAGCCTATAAATTAAGCGCTGTGCGCCGCGTTTCTTCTCGCCTTGCGCCACGCCGTGCCCTGTGCTTCTCCCCGGTAAGCTTTGTTCAATCCCGTGGTCTTCCTCCATTTTTTCGTCACTTCCTCACTCGCTTCCTCTCATCCTTTCTACCTCATCGCCGAAGAAGCCCGGACCATCGCCAAGTCAAGAAGGAAGCTGCTGCCGTAGCGCCAGGCTCGCCGTCGCGCCGCCGCCTCGGTAAGCCTTTGCACACCTCTAGGTGCGCATGGGCATGGGAAGATGATCCCGGCGTGGCCGTAGTCTTCCCTGCGTGCGACATGCTTTGCTAGAGCTCCCATGGCAGCTGTGCGAGCGAGCTAGAAGGTTGCACTGTAGCCCGTGCATAAATACGTGTCCTCGGCGGCGGAACTGTCGGTCGACGAAACTGCAGCTATAGGTCGCTTTGGAAGCGCTGTGTCGAGAGGAATTCATTTTTGCAGTCGGTTCGTGAAATATAGGTCACCACAGCCGGCTAGCTGAGCTCCACCGAGCTCTAATGGCGTGCATGTACGTGCTATGTTGCTGCATGCATGGCTAGAGGTTGAAGAAAGCTTGCTTTGAGATTGGTGCTATTGTGGGGATGGATAGCTCTTGGTTAAGTGGAAACATATTTGAGCAGAAGACGTTTTCCAGAGTTGAAAGCGCACACGTGCATATAACCCAAAATTCAATAATTCTCAATTTCTATTAAGACTTGTAACAATAAAAACTAAGCTAATCATTTTACATTAAATAACAAATAACGAATAATTTTTAAAAACTTTAAAAAATGACAAAAATATTATTTTGATGCATATACTTGATTTAATAAAAATATAAAAAATATAAAATGGTTGTGCATGCATTTAGGTACGGCACCTTAATTTGTTAAAGGCTTAGAGTTTATCATTTCATGTGCACGCATCACATTTCCATGCATATTTCCTTCATGCATTATTTTTAAACAAAATCGCATATAAACGTTTCCCAGTCTGATGGATGGTTGTACTATCTTGTATGTGTTGTCTGCGTGGTTAGGAACTCAAGGAGCGTTAGATCCGTCCAACTTTGCCGGATGCTCCTACCCGTTTTCTGACCAAGGCAAGTCTTCTTGATCATACTGTGAGCCTTGTGCTTTGTTTTAAAAATGATTTATTAGAGATTGAAAACCTGCATGCTAGATTAAAACAGAAAATATCGTATTAATTGGTAGCTACTAGTTAAGCAACCTAATGAATCATGGTAAGACTAGTGATAGGTTTGAACCATAAGGACTTACTATTAGTCTTGTGTACATATACATTCCATTGATGGTAGGAAAAATGCCTAAAATAGTATTATCAAAATGACGCTATAATTCTTGTGTGTGAAAACAAATTATGTGAAGAGCAAAGGATTGAGAAAGTTTTAAAAAAATTCTTTGTGAAAGACTGAAACATCGAGAGAGAAGCCATGGGTGAAAAACGAATATCTCTCTCTCCCCTAAAAACTTTTCGAGTAGGGAGAGACTTTGCCGGTTTGGTGCAATAAGGTACCGTTTTGAGAAACGGGGCTAAATTATTGTTTCTCTTCTAGTTTAAGGACTGCTCGTCCTATGAACCTACGAACTGAGCCATACAGTACGACCTCGAGTCCAGTTATGGGACGGGCCATGTTGTTAGCCGAAAAAACCTAGCGGAGACTCTCGATGGTCGCCGTTAATGTTTGAATCTAACGGCTTTATGGAGAAACACTTCTGGGTGCGTAGCCTCTCGAGGGTAAAGCTTACCCACTCTATAGAGTTAAAACTATCATGGTAGTCGTGCTCGCTGTCATGAGCATGCGAATGGACTGTTCATATGGTAGCTCTTCTTTTCCAAAAACGGGAATTTTCAGGAAGGATTTGAGTTGAGTAAAAAATGTTGAGAAAGAGTTTTGATCTTGAGATAGATACTATCGGCTTGCATCATGAATTGGGTTTGGTCTATCATGAATTGCTTGCATAGTTTTAACCTACCCCTTTGTTCTTTGTTATTCCCTTTAACGGGAAGAGACTACGGAAGAGACTCGCTGCGGCATGAGGCCGAATGGCGAGAGCATTTTGAGAATGAGCCCCGAAAGATAAATATTTGTGTTTCGAGATTTTTAAGAATTGCTTTTATAAAATTAGAAAAAGAACAAAAATGCATTTCCGCAAAAGTACCCAAGCCATCCATTTGTACTAAACCCATCTGCATACATCCCCGACTTGCTGAGTACCTTTGTACTCACCCCTGTTTCCCCTTCCCCTCTCTAAAAATTTCAACAGTCGAGGAAGCTCATTCTCAACACTCGGACTACAAGGAGGAGGACTTCGAGGACGAGGAGTAGGGTTGTGTCCTACCTGCCGCTTTGCCTGTGGAGTAGTCTAGTCGTTAGAATAAATCGTGCCATGTTGGGCTCCTGCGTCACTGTGTGTGTGTAACTCTGTATCTTGGCCTACGTGCCGTGCTTGATGTATTAAGTTCTGATTTTCTTTGAGACACTCAGTCCCCTATGTTGTAATAATGTGACTCAAAGGCAATGTACCATTATTGTTGAATTGTGTGTGCTAGCTATGATCTTTTGGGACTAGGACTGTATGCATAATTAGGATTCGGTCAATTGGACTGGGTCCTGATAAGAATCATCTCAAGGAGTATTTTGTTAATATTATATTTGTTGCGGAATTTTTAAATAATTGCATTGCTAATGAATGGTCAAAGTTGTATTTTTAAGATCATGCTGATGTTCAAAATGCCAAGTTTTTTTAACCTGCAGGGAATACTATACTTGCATGAGTAATTTTTTTTTTCAAGCGTTACCAAGTTTTAATGTTTTTATTAATTGTGTTGCAGCCTTTAAAGTAGTAATGAATTGCACTTTGTACCTTAAGGGCATGTATAATGCTCCAACTCAGTTGTCTCTATGCCATCTAAAAAATGTCATGTCACACTTTTGTTGAGGTGGATGAGAGAGAAATAGGAGAGAGGAGAGAGCTGGCGCTTGTTGAAGCGACGACACCATCGCGAGATTTTAGGCGTTGTACCAGCAACCGTCTGTTGCGCGCGTTCTCCCATTTTTTTTGGTGAGGGTCTCATCCCCCAATCGAGCACGCCCCGCCATCCATCCCCAAATCGAGCGACGCCACCTCCATCCTCGCCACTAGACCTGAGCATGGGAAGCCCCGTCCGGCAACCCGGCCCGGCCCGACCAGTGCATTGGACCGGGCTCGGGCCTTAATCCGGAGCCCAGCCGTTGGGCCGGGCCCGGGCCTGAGTTTTCGCGATATAAGCTATGGCCGAGCTGGGCTATCGGGCTTGGGCCTGATTTTGGAGCCCTACGCACCGGGCCGAGCTGGGATCGGGCCTGGTCCCGTGGGACCGGGCTTTTCCAAGCCCGACCCGGCCTGACGTTTCATCAGGTCTACTCTCCGCCTGGCCTCCGCCCCCACCTTCTCCATCGGGGCGTCTCCGTCCCACCCTCTCCACTTGGCCACCGCCTCCTCCCTCTCCACCGGACCGCCGCCCCCATCCTCTCCAACAGGGCGCCGCCGCCCCTACCATCCCCACCGTGCCGCTGCTCCCAACCTCTCCACAAGGGCGCCACCTCCAATCTCTCCATGGGGGAGCCACCACCTCCACCTTCTCCATTAGGGCGCCGCCTCACCCTCTCCACCGGGCCACCGCCCCCACCCTCAGCACCAGGCCGCTACCTCCATCCTCTCCACCGGGGCGCCGCCGCCCCACCCTCTCCACTGCGCTGCAGCTCCCAACCTCCACCGGGGGCGTTGATCTCCATGGGGGTGCCACCGCCCCCACTCTCTCCACTGCGGCGCCGCTGCCCCACCCTCTTTACCGGGCCACCGCCTTCACAACATTTTTCTGTGACTATTTGTTGGAAAATAAATTAAAATGAGCTAAAAAGACAGGAACGACAAAATAGTAAGAAGAGAGTGTTGAGAGTGGCAAAATGATAAAACAACAGTTGAGAGTGGTAAAAATGGTAAAACACACTAGAGAGCGGTGAAAATGCATTTTTTTCTCACTGTGGTATCAAGCATTCAATCTTCAATGCAGAATGCACTTCCCCACCTAAAAAGATGCAACCACCTAGAAAAGCGCGGCAGCCCGTGAGGATCGTCTCCCTTCGGTTTCAGCGACTTATCCGTGCATGTTTAATCGCTTCCTCCCCAGCTCCGGGATCTCCTCCATCCGCCGCCCGCTCGTCTCAACTTGGCAAGGCCCTCGCGAGCCGAACAATTGCATGGCATAAAACTGAGGCGGCCATGGAAACCAAAGCACGACCTTGATATCCTCCCTCGCCACTCGCCACGTACTCCGCCCCCCGCTGGCCCTCCACCGCGCGCCGGCGTCGATTCTTCCTGGTCACCCGCACCCCGGCCGCGCGCCGAGGGAAGGAAGGGCGCGGCGGCGCGGCGCGATGGACGGCGGCGCGGTGGAGGAGCTGGTGCGGCGGCTGCTGGACGGGAAGAAGACCAGGGCGGCGACGGGGAAGAAGGTGCAGCTGAGCGAAGCGGAGATCCGGCACCTCTGCGTCGCCGCCAAGGAGGTCTTCCTCTCCCAGCCCAACCTCCTCGAGCTCGAGGCCCCCATCAACGTCTGCGGTACAACACAATCCATTCCAACCCAATCCAATGCAATCGCCGTCGTCTTCTTCCTCACCGATCCATGGCGTGAATGTGGTGGATGCAGGGGACATCCACGGGCAGTTCTCCGACCTGCTGCGGCTGTTCGAGTACGGCGGGCTGCCGCCGAGCTCGAACTACCTGTTCTTGGGGGACTACGTGGACCGCGGGAAGCAGAGCATCGAGACGATCTGCCTGCTGCTGGCGTACAAGATCAGGTACCCGGACAACTTCTTCCTCCTCCGCGGCAACCACGAGTGCGCCTCCATCAACCGCATCTACGGCTTCTACGACGAGTGCAAGCGCCGCTTCAGCGTCCGCCTCTGGAAGCTCTTCACCGACTGCTTCAACTGCCTCCCCGCCGCCGCCGTCATCGACGACAAGATCCTCTGCATGCACGGCGGCCTCTCGCCGGAGCTCGACTGCCTCGACCGGATCAGGGAGATCCGCCGCCCCGCCGACGTCCCCGACCAGGGCCTCCTCTGCGACCTCCTCTGGTCCGACCCCGACCGCGACTGCTCCGGCTGGGGCGACAACGACCGCGGCGTCTCCTTCACCTTCGGCGCCGACAAGGTCGCCGAGTTCCTGCACAAGCACGACCTCGACCTCATCTGCCGCGCCCACCAGGCAAGCCTGCAAATCTTCATCTCGCAAGAATCAAAATCGATTTGGCATTGACAGTCTTGGGCTCTTGGCATTGGGGATTGGGGGCAGGTTGTGGAGGATGGCTACGAGTTCTTCGCGGATCGGCAGCTGGTGACCATCTTCTCGGCGCCCAACTACTGCGGCGAGTTCAACAACGCCGGCGCGCTGATGAACGTCGACGCCAGCCTGCTCTGCTCCTTCCAGATCCTCAAGCCGTTCAGGGGCAAAGCGCAGGCGGAGTGACGACGGCTCGACGACGAGGCGGAGATTTTGATCGTTAGAGGAGGCTTCGCTTAGAACCATGGAAAAATCTCAATAGATGATTTTGCCTGAGAAGGCCAAATTTTTTTTTTTCATGTTTGGAGGGCAGTTGATCATCCTGCCCTCCCTCCAGCATCTCTGAATCCTTTGCGATTGTAACAGAATCAGTACGTGTGTATATAAGCATATAGTTTGTGGATTGCTTACATCTTAAATTCTTAATCTGAATCCATGCAAGGAGCAAAAAGGAAAAAGTTATCTGAAAGTGCAGTAGAAATTCTGCAGGAGGAAATTACTGAAGCATTATTCTGAAGGAATCAAGGAAACCTAAATGAGCATGTCGTGTACTCTTTTGTTGTTGAAGAGGGTTACTTGATTTGTAGCCCTTTCATGGAATTGCTCACTATCAGTCACGTTCGCATAAAAAAAAATCGCAGTCAATATATTTACACTAATGGAGTAGATAATTAGATTTTCATAGTGTTTGATGTCTTAGAAAAAACACAATTTAATTTTAAAAACTTTATGTGCTATTTGGCACATATATTTAGTTCTATAGGTAGCCTCTTGGAAACCTTTTTTCACAACTAGAAAAAAGTTTCATCTAGTTGCATCATTTTTACAACATTAAACTAACGGTTTTGCTCCCTGGCAGTCGCCTGGGCGGCAAATCACCCGCCCAGGCGACTGCCCTGTTCTTCGCGCAGAGGAGGAAGAAGGAACCCATCGCCGGAATTCCTCGCCGGACCGAAGCAGTGCCGAACCCTACTTCATCGATTTCTCCTTCTGCGGTATGAGTTAATCCGATTACTCGCGCTGTTAGCATCTCCTCCATGTCACGCACATTTCCCCTCTTATCTATTTTGCAAAAACGTGGCCGGAGTTCGCCGTCGTCGTTGCTCTGCTCCGCGCCGTCTCGGGGTCGTGCGTTGCTACGCCGGCTCGAACCCGTGCTATCCTCGTGAGCCTCACGGTAAGCATACCCGCGACTACCCATTGCTTCCCCGCCTCTCAATTTTTCCGGAGACGACGTGAGCCGCCATTGCCGTGCATCCAAAGGAGCGCCGCCTCTGTAGCTCGTCGATCCGCCGTATCCGACCGCCACCGGCCGTGTAAATGGAACCATTATAAGCGCTCCGTCGAGACGAATCCGTAGAGCCCAAGAACGTCCAAAACGGTGGACCGTAGCTCCAGCAATCACCATTTCTTCTCTGCCGGCTGTGCACTGGACGGAGGTTGAAGAAGGTGACGTCAGCATGACGTCACTATTAGGAATTATGCTGTTTACAAAATCAAAGAAATGGTTTTTGATTTATTAAAAATATAAGGAGACTTATAAAAATTGTAATAAAATTATGTAAAATACTAGATATTGTATAGAGCCCATTAAAAATATAACTTCGCATATTTCACTAATAGACTTTTATATAAAATTAATAATATGATCACTTTAGTATTTACTAGTTAAAATAGAAAATAAACTCCATAATTCTCAAAATAAATACATGAAATGCTATATTTAGTCTGCATCATAATAAAAATATAATTTTTCCACCAACTAATAGGATTTTCGATAAACAAATTAACATAGATATTTAAAGGCCATTGTTTATTAATTTAAAATACAAAATAAAGGGCACTTTAGAAAATATAAAATATAGCCTATTAAAATATAGGACCTCTCCACACCCTAGTAAAATTATGAAATTAGGTATTGGACTATAGAAGCGGCTCTCAATATATTAAAGAAAACTTAAATACAGCTAATTTCACCTTTTTCCAAATAAGAATTATACTTAGGGGTATTTTAGTAATTTTCCCTTATCAGCCTCAGACCACTAGCTTAGCATTTTCACCGACAATCAACACCTAGCCTTGCATTTGCATTCGCAATTCATTAAGGATATTTTATAAATTCGGGATCTCTGCTCTTATAGAAGATCCGGTTCCAAAGGAAGGATATCTGGAAGCTAGCCAAGTGCACTCATACGATCCTCAAGGCGAGTTAACACCCTAGCTCATGCTTATACCTAGTTTCTTAAAGTATCTTGTTTTAAATGTATATAAAGTGCATGCTTGCTATGATTTGATAATGCCTATTTGTTAATCACGATAATGTCATGCCCTGTCCTTGATGAATATGTTTTCAACTTACATCATTTCTTGATATCATGATTGATTGACTGTCCACATAAAAATATAAAATGTTTAGACTTTCTAGTCTGGAGTAAAATCTGCTTAGAAATGCTTAGGTCTATTGATTTAATCGGGTAACCAATCCCGCACTGGTAAGCCAAAACTTCCCGGTGGAATTGCATTATACACTTGATCATGATGGGTTTTGTGTTGCATGATTGAATTGCTGTTGTGAGGTGTATTGTCTGGGGATGTGGGGACTTGGTCAGTTTTGCTTGGTCGGTTGGGAAAATCCGAGTGTGTGGTGTGGTGAGGTCGATGACCGGGGAAGTAGCGTTTGGCAGAGTACCGAAACTGCCTAGGAATTGTAGCGTTTGGCAGAGTACCGAAACTGCATAGGAATTGTAGTGTTTAGCAGAGTACCGAAACTGCATAGGAATTGTAGCGTTTGGCAGAGTGCTGAAACTGTCTAGGAAGTGTTTGGCAGAGTACTGAAACTGCCGGGTGTAAGAAGCGGATTGTTCTATGATCGAGAGTGCCTGGGTGGCGTGGGTATGGTGTCTTTGAGGCAAGGGATATGATTTGATAAATATTGATATACTCTTTCCTCGACATCTTTTTGGGGATGTCCTTTTGAAAATGACTAAGTATAGGATTTTATATTTATTATTTCTAAAACTGGCATTTCTACAAATAAAATAACCAAAACCCCACCATAAAGCTTTATCACTATTATGCATTAAGGACGGTGTTAACTTGCAAGTGCGGTTTGATTGAGCACTTACCCTCGCACCCACTCACTCTTTTAGATTATGGAGACCATAACGATGGAGAATACGAGACTAAAGGTATATGCCAAAAATAGTACATTAACTTTTTAACAGTGAAATTATACACTTTTTACAAAATGGGACCATACATAAATTTAGCTATTTACTAGTGTAAATACGTCAACTGAAATTTTATCTATTTTCAGTCGCCTGATAAGAAGCAATATTTGTAAGTGATAGGAGTAATACCCCATCACTGCATATTCTTGCAAATCAATGAAACGCTATTCACCCTAGTTAGGACGTAGACCTTACATGGGTTGTGTGGCCTACAAGGCTTCTAAATAGTCCATGAGGTAACAAACGGGGGCGACCCGAGCTGACGGGAAGAGGATAAGAACCACTTGGATTACAAGTGACTTGGACGTCAAGAATAGTCCTGAGGATAGCGTTTAGTTCTATGAGATTAGGAGATTCATACTTGTAAACACCGGTGCGTATACGTGTTGGACTCCCTAGAGATGAGATTCAATACATCCTACCGGATAAGACCATGTAACCTTATACCCCTACACTATATAAAGGGAGGGATAAGGGTCGTAGAGGAATAAGCTTTTGGATCACTAGATCACTATCATAATTCAACGAACGCAGGACTAGGGTGTTATCTCCACCGTGAGGGCCTGAACCAGGATAATCCCTGTCTTGTATTTCCTTCAAGTCTGAGATCTAGCGCATAACCACATTCAAATATATTGCCAACAACAACCCCCGGTTGAACACCCATCGATAGTTTCCTTTGGTGAAAATTCAATCATCTAAATTGGAAATAAGAAACAATTCCCCATTGATAGAAAATGGACAAGGAAGCATATTGACCATTGTAGGCGCTTCACCCAAACAGTAGCACTCCACTACTCGAGTTTGCCACCAAGCAATCAAAACGACACCGCTTGGCTCTTGGCTCACCGATCTCTGTGTTGGCTTTTTGGGTAATTTCCCGAATAGGCTCTCTTTAGGTCATGTTTTGTGTACTTTCATGCATGGACCTCGATATGACTGGAGTATACATATGGGGCAACATATCTAGTACTAATACCTATTGCACGCTAACATACTAACAATAGATCTATGCCATCAGATCTATGAGGAGTGGCTCAGATCTGGAGAGGTGAAAGCCCCTTTACCACTTAGAAATTCAGTTGTTTTTTCCTGAAAGCATTTAAGTGAGAAAAGAAGTTTTCACCTTTCTAGATCTGAGCCGCTCCTCATGCATTTGATGGCATAGATCTGATGTTAGTATGTAAACACCTAATGGGTATCAGCACTGAATATGTTGCCTACATATGGAGCCTCATGAGTCTTAGGCAAGCTTTTATGTTTTGTATCACCTGATCATGGGCCCAGAGCCTTGTGTTTTGTATCACCTGATCATGGGAACAGAGCCAAACCACACTTTGAAAAGGCCCGATGCTCTAGGGACTAGGCCGACTAAATTTTAATCGACTCAGGCCTTAGTCCAGCCCGAGCAAAAAACCCAAATCCCCGCAAACTCCTTTTGCTAAATATTATAAATACTGGCAAGAGCAATGGGAGCATCATAAGTATTAAAATCAATCTAACTAATACCCATCTCATAAATTTTTAAAGAACCAAGCAAAGCATCCAATTTTAATGTACTCAGGTCCTTAGATTCAGTTATTGCAGTTACTTCAAAGTGCCACACTTTTTGATCTAACGATCTTAGCAACTTTCTATATTGATCTTTCTGAGAGAGAACCTTTCCTAGAGATGTAAGTTTGTTAACCAGTTCATTAAAACGAGCAGCAAAATCATTAATAGTTTCCCTGGGTTTCATAGCAAACAGCTCATACTCATGAGTAAACAATTCAATCTTAGTGTTTCTAACACCGCTAGTGCCCTCATGAGTAATTTTCAAGGACTCCCAGATTTCATGTGCAGTTGTCAAACTAGAAATTTTATTAAATTTATCCTTAGACAAAGCACCATATAAATAACTTATTGCCTTTTGATTGAGAGTAAAAAGATCCTTTTGTTCCTTAGTGGTAATATTATCAGGCTTCACATACATAGATTCTACCACTTCCCATAATTCATAACTTTGAGATTGCAAAAAAGGATTGCATGCAAACCTTCCAATACAGGTAATCATCACCATTAAAAACAGGAGGTTTAGTCATGGAAAAAGTGCTAAATTGCGCCATCGCTCCTAATCACAAGATTAGACCTAGAGCGAACCAGCTCTGATACCAATTGTAGGATCAGAGGCGCTAAATACCCCTACTAAGACCTTAATAGCACTAAATAACACTAAACAGCGGAAGAAATAAATAAAACAGTACTAAACGAGTGCAAAACAGTAAGTAAATTAAGAAAAATAATCATGAGATGAGAGAAAATCACTACCGAAACCACCAATCTTTATTGCCCTTTAACGCCATGTGGTTCCTTTACATGCAAACACAAAACCCTCCAAAATCACTCTTAATCTCTCTCTAATTGTCTCTAATCACTACTGAAAAAGCTCTAATTTTCGTAGCCGTCGTTAGCAATGAGAAACCCCAAAAACTCTCCTAATCACGACCCTCTCGGGTCCCTTAAATAGTGAAAATAACTGGAATCCGTTTCGGGCTCAAATTCCTGCTACAGCCCGCGGCCAGCAGCCCCACCTGGGCCGTGCCCCCACCTGGGCCGCACCTCTGCTGGGCCTTCCTTTGCCTCTGCCCCCACTGGACCTGCGCCGGCGCCCAATCCCGGCCGCTGGCTGTGCGCTCCTGCGCTCGCTGGGCTGCTGCATGTAGCGCGCATGCACACACACACACCCCTGTGCATGCATACACACACTTTCTTCCTTTTCTTTTTCTTTTTCCCTTTTTCTTCCTCCTTTCTTCTTCCTATAAAATCAACTATATATACATCCAAATCTCTCCAAAAAAACATTATTCCAAGGTTAGTCCAATAAATCCAATAAATCATCCTCAAATATTCATCCAAAAATATTATTTTCCTTTTAAAGATATTCCAATGATCCTCACAAAATATGTAAATAAATTGTAAAATCATCTCATCACAAAATATTCAAATTATTCACTCAACAGTTTTGCCTAGTGGAGCGGCATGAACTTTTGTCTAAGGGCATGTACAATGGTGCAGACGGCTGCCGTCTGCAAGTGCTTTGAAGATTGCATACAGACAGCAGAAGAGACAGCTCATACAGTCGCTTGTCTATTAGGATGTCTATGTACTACTTAATTCATGCAAGGCCTTTATTGCTCTATTTTGATCAAGCATACATTGGATCTTTGTAGCCATTTTGTTGCATGTTTAAGAATACACTATGGATACTCAAATAAGACATGACATGACATTGCATAATAGGATATAATTAGTACCAACACGATAACTTCATTGCAACAATTTATACATGAGCTTAGCGTCACGCGCATGCAAAAATTGTTGCCTGTTCACACATCCAGCTCCAATTCACATCAGTTCACACATACAGATTCATTTCACACTTGATGCAGCACACATGCGGCTGGTATTCACACGGTCTACAGAACTACATTCAACTAATCATACACAGGTCTCAAGTAGCAGCAGCCTGAGCAACCCCGGATATGGCGCCTTGGTGAAATTTGTTCCCGCGCTGCAGCAAATCGCAACCTGCCCGTACAGCGGTGGTTTCGCCGTCGCCTGGTCTGGGAGCACGAGCCGGAGCCGGCGCCTCGCGAGACGACGGCCTCATCCTCTCTCTTTACTAAGTGCGGTCCACGTAGGATTTTTCTCATTAATCACAGCTGATGTGGCATGATACAGACGGCAAAATAAATGCCGCTGCACATGCCCTAAAGAGAGATCGTTTTCTTATATGAGGCATGTTAGTTTGTGCATATATTTAGTCTTAACATGGAGTACTGTTAACGACGATTCAAATACATCAATTTTATTACTTTGCAGGTGAATCCATTGGAGAATGGCCTTGTTCTAAAATTTTTAGCGTTAGGTACCGTTACATATTACTGTATCAAATTTTATCATTTTTATATAACATTTATGTTGTGGTAATTTGTAACGATTTTTATGGCTTTTAGCGGTCCTTTCAAAGAAGCTAAAACTATTTCTAAAATATTTTTTAAATCATAAGACCTCTTTTTGAGGGCTCTCAAATTTGCTACAGTAATACACCAATGCAACAATATGTCGAAAAGAACAAGGCTAATATCTACCAGAAGCATATGATCACAGCCAATTTCTGTATCCCGGTTCTCCTCGCAGAAAGGATCGTATTGAGATGGTCCTAGATATACAGGCCGAAATTTGATAATCAGCTATACATGAGCTTAGGGTTTAGAATCCCTGTCATCTCCCTAAGTGTGCCAATCAATTTAATCATCAAATCAACTAAGAAGGTAAAGAAACCAATCGGTTACAACTAGCCAATTAAAATCTAAGATACAAAACTTGCTAACACATAAGGGCAATCGAAAGTGTTAACAAACTAAAAAAGATAATAAAATTATCGGCTAAGATTATATCTAAGAACATACTTATAAAATGTAAATAATCTACTTTTAACCCGATGAAATCAACTAGTAGCGAAAACAGGGTAAACGGATTATTAGTTTGATCAACAAATTAATCAAACCAATAGAACGAAGGGTAAGCAGACTATCAACTAACATGTATAGTATTTTGATGAACCAAGTGAGATGATCGGACTTAACTGTGACGGTGCTTACCTGGGATTCTATCATATAGTTGATCGAGAAGGCTTCTGGATCAATAATAAAATATGATAAAACTAGTCTAAATTAAACATAATGCGATAAAAGTAGGTGAAAAGTGAAACATGAGGATTTGATTGATATGGTCTGGGACCATTTACAAGCCCATGGGCAAGGTATTTATATAGGGTGCTGATACACGTATCTACATCCTTTTCTATTCATATCCGATATAAACTTATGTCGATCTCTCCTATTACATCTAGTTTCCTATTATATATGTTTTATTTGGTTCTATTCTCAAGTCGATCCGAACTATCTCTTCCTTATATACGCAAACTGCAAACCGAATTGAAAATTTTCATTTTATCCTTTCCATAATCAGCCTCTCTCAAGTTTTACCTTATTAGCTGACTAGGACTCCATCTCGTATTTTCCCTTATTTGGACTCTCAATCATATATGATCCAAATTCCTCTAAAATATTGGTTTTTTATCTTAGTAGTTTCTAGAATATTCGGCTATGTCTAAATTTGGTGTCAAACAGTATCCTTTTCCCAAACTTTGAGAAGGTGTTACGCGTACTTTTTACAAAATTTCAGTATCCCAAACCTGAGAATTTGCAGGATATGAGCACTCCTAAGCATATCTTCAGAAGAAAAATCTTTGGAAAAAAAAAACAGAGGATGCTTCTAATAGATTTTTTTGATGGTATCCTTTCTTTTTCTCCAGCAAAACTTTTCATTAATCAAGCATTTCCATTGGAGTTATCTCTATTTTTCTTCTTTTTGTCAGCTTAGGGCCAACCTTTGTCAGCTGAAAAGGAATCTATAGTACAATAACTGGAAATTAAGTGCTGATAACGACAATTTAGATGATAATGGCCATAGCTCTTAAGATGTTTACATGATCAAGTGATATCATCTAGGACCTCATATCTGATTGAATAGTGAACAGTTCCGCAGTACTTCAATTTCACAATCAGACAGAGAAGGGTGTTCATTTAACATAGACACAACTATACAAAAATTGTGCCTTTTTTCCCTTCACTGTCTGAAAGATCGATGCAACCAGGGACTAATACAAAGGGGATGCTTGGATTAGAAGCTTCTCACACAAAATATATGCTATCACACAAAATATATGCTAGCATCGTAGTATAAATACTATCATGGTAATATAAAACAATCAAAATCAATGTGAGTTGTTACAAAGGAGTAAATTAATTGTTCATATTCATTGTTTTATATATGGCAAAATTTCTCTTCGTTGCTAGGTTTTAGGTTCTAGTCCAAAATTGAACGAAACCCTAAAGTTTCATAAAAATACCTCCCGTTCAAACAAGGCTTAAACTTTTGACCTCCAAAATCGTAAGGTTACAAAATTGGTTGTTCATTGACGAAGAAACTATTAGAGTCTGCTACGATTCAATCCATGGCCCACAGCGATTGACACATTCCCCCTGTGCGCATGCGCAGGGATTAACACATAATATCATACTCAGGTCCCATCGAGATTGCTACATCAATAGGCTCAACCAGAATCACAACAAAAATTCTAGGACCACTCAACTTAAAAGAATTGATTGATTGATCATGGATGCCTAACATTTTAACTTGTGCTCCTTGTAAACAACAATTGATCGATGTTGGTTTAAACTTAACAATTTCCCCATCACACGTTGGATCACCTAGCCTGACACTCGTGCAGCTTTAGAGACATTATGGGTTTTAGACCTAAAACTTTGATGCCACTTATTAAAATTTAACGCAATATACGATTTTGAAATGACACCGGAGAAATGATGTTTGGCGACGTAGTTTGGCTCTTGCCTACGTCTATGGAGCAATCATTTAGGGATCCTCCACTCCAGCAATGTGGCATATCGATCGTCCGGGTTGCGGACACCTTGTTTTAAATTTTAATGATCTTCTTCATCAACAAAATAGTGGCATCAGATTCTCTTATGCTCCTTAACAAATAACATGCATGTGTGGTGTGTGCTTGCTACTAAAACATGAGCCGTTGCAACAAAGTCAAACGTTCACTCTTATCTTTCAGATATGTACCTGTCCATGAGCTGCCTAAACATGCATGCAACTTGGGTGACAACTTATCGTTTCATTTTATTATTGCCGATGAGATGGCGGGGGACAAGGGGGGTTTATATTATAATCACACATTCACACCGCAGTTTGGCAGCATAAGAGTGTTGTTTAATGGCTGCCCGTGCAGTCTAGAGATTTGCAACTTTTGGCCTGATAGGATCTGATAGACTGATATCGTTCCATTTGACACTACATGCATTAGCTAAATAGCGCAATCATAGTAGAGGACGAAGCAAATTAAGCTCGCTATCCACGCCTTGGGCACTCACTTGTCAAATTGCTTAAAAATACTTATTCCCGAGAATCGTTTAGCACGTATATATTCTGAAAACGCCATCAAATTTTCAAGTCACGTGGAATGTTCGTGCTTCAAGTTTCTTGCCATCTCCTCCCGTAGAATAGCACGAATATGTATTTACTTTCTGAGGTACAATAGTTAAATAGCAGTTTCTAATCATTGTTGTATTGTTTACAAATAGCGCTAGAGGCAACTCATAAAGTGGTAGAGATAGCCGCATGATTTTTTTAGACACCTTGCTCACCAACAAATTTATTAATTCTCGTGTAGAGTTGACCCTTGTATTGGAGAAAGACCAAATTTTTATGCATGTTCTCTCTCCTCTATATCATTTTCAATTCTACGTGACAAGCCGTATAGGTGGTTTAAAGATATTTGGCATGTCAACATTGTACATGATTATTAGAACAAATTAGTGGGATATGTGCCCCCCTCTCTCTCTCTCTCTCATCCAATTTTGCATATAACATCTTTGTTTGGACACTCGCATGAGCAGGGGCAGATCCATTCCAGGGGAGCCCGGTATGCATGGGCATCACCTCGTTATTTTGAAAATTTTAACCTCATATATGTCTATTAGGATTAATATTAAAAAAATATAGAAATTTGGTCATTTCAGCTTAAGCAGCCCACCAAAACGTTCCAATATCTCACATTGGGCCCAATCCCCATTCCCCACCTCACACACTAATCCCCACCCACCCACTCCTGTGTTGACTCCACCCTTCCCCTGCACGGACGCTCCACGATGCTGCATGTGTCCGGTCGTCGGCCTCCGCAACACCGGCCACGGCTCCCCACCGTCCGTCCTGCGGCTTGCGAGGCGGCCGCCGCGCCGGCCTGCCACCGTGCTGTTCCGGCTACGCCCCTTGCGACTCGCAAAATATTATTATACGGTGATTTTATAATTTCCTTGATATATTGTCATTTTATTGTTTATTTTGCATTATGTGACTATTGTGTTGAATATTTTAATGATTTTGACTGTTGTGTGCTATATTTATAATTTTGTAAGAACTTAGTTATTTACCCTAACACGTAAGTGTGCACCCCCTTACTTAAAATTCTGGATCCGTCACTGCGCATGAGGTCCATGGCCACCTCTCTCTCCCTACCCAACCGCGTCCCTCGCCTTCGATTGGCTCATTCCCGACCATGGCAGAAAAGTTCCACGGTTGTTGATAAAGATCAGGGCATGGCGCACGGAAGGTGGAGGAACGCATGCAAAAATTTAGATAAAGTCGGGTTTTTTTAGCATAATTGTATGAGAATGGTGGAAGAGCCATGCACATATCTTAAAACAAAATCCAATAGTTGCAGTTATACATTGAAGGCCATATATATGAATTTTTTATTTTTTAAAGTAAAGAATAGAAAAGTTGTCATCTATTCAATAGGCAAGCTGAATAAAGTTACCACAGGGTGCAAAAGAATTACAACAAGAGGTTAGGTTACGCTAACAAAATTGGTTCCAATCCGCTCCCGTAAGCATAGGTTGTCGAGGAGGAGATTGAGGAGCACGTCTACGTGGCAATCAGTATGGACAAAGATTAAAGCGTTACGCTTGAGCCAAAAGGATCCAAAGGAGTATTGTATGCCATGGGAGTGGCGTTCCCAACACATGAAATCTAATTTCCCAACTTAGAAGTGGTATATATCAAATAAACGCTGTTTTTCTTTGATAGGGAAATCACACAACTTTTAACTCTTGCGGTAAATGCTACTCACTTCTATTCTTGAAAACTTGTGGGCCTGACATTGGCACAAGTATCAAAATACAAGTCTGACAATCAATTACCACATCAATTTGTTTAAAACATTTAGGAAATTTTTATATTACAAAAGTATTGTTAGGTTTTATGTCGAATATGTGTAAAAGAAGAGTTACAATTGGACTCTGAGTTGTAATAGACAGGGTTGGTTTAGAATATGAGTTGGACTCTAGCCTGGCCCCAGATCTCCATTATATAAAGGGAGGTGGCTCTGGTGTAACCCATGACAATGACTGCATAATAGTAGCATATATCTGAGCGGACCTAGGCAGACGGTGTACTGCGGTATTATGGATTGAGGAGAAGCGCCCATAATCAGAGCCCTGCATGTGTAGACGAAAGTTGAACTGCCTTACCAAATATCGTGTCTCCTGATGTCGTTTGTGATCTTGCATTGGCGTAAATCCTAACAAGTATTTTTTTAGATGAATTTATCTGTATGATTTATTGTGCCCAATTCAAATGGTTCGAAAGATTTCTATATATAAAAGCTTAAAACTCCGGCTTAAAAGACAAGTTTAAAACAGCATATTTTCCGTGAACCGGAGCGAGTACTACTCGGGGAGACCAATTCCAGTTAATGATGCTGCCTAAGTCAAACCGCTGAGAGAAAAAAAAAAAGCAATTAATCTCTGGACGGCGGATGAATGATTGGCGAAATGCCCTGAAAGGAATGAAACAGCGTGTCATTGACTTCACTGTTCACACCGTGCCCGTGCTAGCACGCGTGCACCACAGCAGCAGCAGTGCCAATCGAGCTCTACTTCTCACCTGCCCTTGCGTTCCTTCTCACCGCATCAGAAAACAAGCTATATTTCTCAAAAGAAAAGAAAAGAAAAGAAAACTAGTTATATTATCTTCTTCTTCTTCAGAAAGATGCCTCGTGCGAAGCAACCGAAAAGCAGGCATAGGGATGTCAATGGGGACCCGTTCCCCGCTAATCCGCGGGGAATTCCCCAATTAGGGTTCGGGTTTGGGTGAAAAAAGCCCCCCGCGGGGATAGATTTGGGAGAAAACCAATCCCGATCGGGTCTAGCGGGGATGGGTTTGGGATCCTATCCCCCGAACCCGTTAACCCGCCCCCGCATAGAGCCAGTCAGCCAGCTGCCCAGCTGTGGGCCTGTGCCCCATAGCCTGCGGCCTGCCGCTGGCCCGCTGCGCTCCCTCGTGCCGTCGTGCGGTGCCAGCAGCCCGTATACAAGCCAAAGCCCAACACAGCCCATATCATATATGTTACCTCTAAACCCTAAAATTCCTCCTCACTCGGTCACTCCTCAGTCCTCAGACCTCAGCCGTCGCCCGTCGCCCACTCGCCAGTGAGGCCGTGACTCCGTGAGCCGCTCGCCCACTCAGGTGGCCCGTGGCCGGCCGGCCGCCGCCCTCTTTGAAAGCACCGCCATTCGTCGCCGCCTCGCCGGTGAGCTCCTGCCCGCGCCCGCCTTACTCCCTGTCCCTAGCGCCGTCTCACTCCCCCGTCCCTTGTTGGCTGTCACTGGTCTCCAGAGCACGACGAGCTGGCAAGGACGACTGCACGTGCACGGGGAATCCGCATCGACCTCGGGGGCCCTCGGCCATGTCTTCTCCCTCCGTGCCTGCGAGCTCCGACGGCGATGATGCAAGGTAAGGATGAAGTGTTGCCGCTGTCGGGTATGGGGCCCCGTCGGGTCCCCGATACCCGCGCGGGGATGGGTTTGGGTGGAATTTGATCCCCGGGGGCGGGGACGGGGACGGGGATGGGGCGGATTTCACCCAACGGGGATGGGTTTGGGGGGTTAAAACCCGGCGGGGAATTCCCCGTTGACATCTCTAAGCAGGCACAAACATCATGTCGTCCCACATGTTTTAAGCAAGGAATAATCTCGCAGATGTTCGTTTCGCTGGAGGTGATTAAGACCCTCTTTGACTCTATGTTTTAGTTTATTTTTTGGATTTTAATTTTTTATCATCTTTTATAGATCGTTCACTGTAATTTTTTAAAATAATCTTTTATATTTTGAAGGATTTTTCTTAAAGATTTTAGAAATTTTTAATAATTAACTTAGTCTTTCCATACCGTTTTTAAAGAAGTTCAATTTTTTTAACTAGGATCAAAACTAAAACTAAAAAAAGAAATAAAAAGGCCTCGAGAGAACACAGGTCGCTGCTAGCAGACGTGGACGAGTGAGGATCACTGATTGTGGAAAGCAGCTTGCTGGGGCGGCGTTCAATCGTTCATAGGTTAATGCCACATTCTGTGCCCTTGTGCATGGCGGTTAGCTATACAGTGCTAACTTGCAAAGCAGAGCATTCCTATCACTCCCTCGTTCACTTGCTCACTTCTTAATTAACTGTGTTAGTTTGGCAACCCTTTTGTCTCGAGAAAAATAAGCACTTCTATATAACTATGATTTAATCATGGCATACTTCTTACATGCATTGGTCACTATGGCTTGCTCTTGGCAAACGATACGGTTTCCATCCAGTGGATAGTTCCTTTGCAGAGCACACTTGCTGGTTTTAGAGCATTCCTAATAGCTTTCTAGAGCTCCTGCTATTGGGGATGCTTTTATTAGTGAGACCCCATTTTTGAACTTGTTGTCTTTGTCTTGTACGCTGATGTTCATGCGACAGATTACCGGAATTACTAAAACGGAGATGTGCACCATCCTTTTGCCGCTACCGTCACTGATCAACTACATAGCACTATTCCTTGCATCTGAAAAAGATGAGAAGCCATTTCCTTACGGATCTTCAACTTCCTCTCCGCTTCCCCTTCTATTTCCTCTTCGGTTGAAGCAGCTTCACCCATCACCATCACCACCCCCGTAGACCCGCCTCTATTGGCCACCAAACGCAGCCAGTGACGTCCTCCCACTCCGCCTTCTCCCTCCTACCCAACCCTAAATTAGGTTGCATGTGCCGAAAGCCCCCGTAGCTCCCAACCACTATCTTCCGATCATCTATAGCTCCAACAGCACCATCACTGTCTTGGTTCACTGCCACATTGCCTCCCATCGTCAAACCTTTGCCTCTTTGATCTCCCTCTAAGTCGAAAAGCTCAACGAACCCCAACCCTAATTAAGACCCTATTCTTTTGGGCTGATCTGAACGGCTAAACAGTTGAAATGATTGAATTTCGAGAGCTTCTCGAAATAGTCTCGAGATTCGGATTCATTTCGTTTGACTTGTTTTTACAACGTTAGGACCCACCTTTGAGACGGCGAAAAAACAAACTCAAAAAAACTCAAAGAATAAGTTTTTTCAAATCGTAGATAAGTCGTTAAGCTGTTAATCCGTTAATCTGTTAAGCTGAAAAAAATGGTGCCTAAGACTACTAGAGCCTAGACAAGACAAGGACGATGGACAGAGAGAAAAAAAAAGATGGCGACACATCTATTTTGCAGCTGATCGATTTCTTATTAAATTTTACGGTGATTAAGAAAACGGTTTTGATTAAACCCAGTTGCCTGAGCCGCGCCGCGCGCTCACTGGTGGCTGGGCCCGAGCGAGGCGCACTCGCGACCCAGGCGACTGGGTTGGAGCCGCTCCCTTAAAAAAAAGAAAAATTAAGAAAAGGTAAAAATGGTTTCTTTCTTTTCGACTCCAACACCGGCTATTCCGAAGTTGATGAGTAAGGTTGATGAGTTGTCACTCACATGCACTGCAGATATATCACATATACTAAACAATCCCTGAGATAAGATCACTAGATCAGCCCCCTAATGATCGACAGCAATGACAACATCACTCGATTAACCCCTTCTGGAGAGATTAATTAACCCAGCCCAGCCTTCGAAACAATCAACAGCTAATAAACCCTCCCAAATATATGTATCAAATCAATCGTATCGATCGAATGCATCTCTCCCTGCCTAAGTTCTTGTGTGCATGCATGCACGAGCAGAGCCAGTGATGGAAGAGGGAAACGGAAGCGAAGAGGACAGGAGGATCACGATAACACAGAGGCGGATCCAGCGATGAGTCTGATGGAGTCCTAACTTAAATCCATCTATAATTTTTTTAGTGTATAATAGAAGGAAATGCAATAATTTGAAATGACTTTTTATTTCAGTTCCTGCTGTTGTTCTTGGCTGCGTCCGTCCCTGACGGTAGGCCAGTACGAGCCCATGCATCTCACTGTCATGCATGGCAATAAACTACGCCGTTAACCTGCCTTGGGCGGCCAAAACCACACGTCAGTTCATCGCCCCCAAGTACTCTTATGGCGAATGGCGACTGAACCTCGCCAGGCCAGGGCTAAGTTGCCGTCATCTTAGTTTCCTTTTTCAACTTGATGTTGTTAATTCGATGCACGGGGTCATTGTGTGCTACGTAAGAACAACTATTTTAATTCTGAAAAAAGGTTGGAGCGCAAATGTTTTATTTTTGATAAAAATGGAATAGTGAACATAAGAAAAGCAAAAAAGGATAACTAAAATCAAATGTATAGTATTTAAATTAAAATATTCTAAAGAAAAGCATATCAACGCTAATACACTGTTTAGGGGTGTAAACACATCGGATATCACAAAAATCATACCAAGATTCATTAATCTTTTAAGAATTTTGGATTTGAATCGAACAATTTTGGATTCAGGATCAAATTGGATATTTTTCGGATTCAGAATCGGATCGGTTATTTAATTAATCAGAGTGGATACGGATATTGATCAAACTATCTCTCCTCTACCTTATATTACAATAGTTTTCACCAAATTTAAAAGCCACAAACTTTAAAACAAAGTATGGCCCAAGTCTGATACGAATAAAACACAAAACAAGTAAGTGTGCAGTAATTGTTTACTGAGCTGTCAAACACCGACAAGCATTGAGTATCATCAAACATTGGACAAGTATTGTTAGTTTTTATGTCGAATATGTGTAAAATAAGAGTTACAATTGGACTCTGAGTTGTAATAGACAGAGTTGGTTTAGAATGGGAGTCAGACTCTAGCCAGGCCCCAGATCTCCACTATATAAAGGGAGGTGGCTCTGGTGTAACCCATGACAATGACTGCATAATAGTAGTATATATCTGAGCGGATCCAGGCAGACGGTATACTGCCGTATTATGGGTTGAGGAGGAGCGCCTATAATCAGAGCCCTGCATGTGTAGGTGAAAGTTGAACTGCGTTACCAAACATCGTGTCTTCTGGTGTCGTTCGTGATCTTGCATTGGTGTAAATCCTAACAAGTATTTTTTTAGATGAATTTATCTGTATGATTTATGGTGCCCAATTCAAATGGTTCGAAAGATTTATATATAAAAGAGCTTAAAACTCCGGCTTAAAAGACAAGTTTAAAACAGCATATTTTCCGTGAACCGGACCTAGTACTTCTCGGAGACCAATTCCAGTTAATGATGCTGCTTATGTCAAACCGCTGAGAAAAAAAGCAATTAATCTCTAGACGGCGGATGAATGATCGACGAAATGCCCTGAAAGGAATGAAACAGCGTGTCATTGACTTCGCGCCGTGCCAATCGAGCCCCTTGCGTTCCTTCTCACAGCATCAGAAAACAAGCTATATTTCTCCCCAAAAAAAAAACAAGCTATACTATCTTCTTCTTCAGAAAGATGCCTCGTGCCAAGCAACGGAAGAGCAGGCACAAACATCATGTCGTCCCACATGTTTTAAGCAAGGAATAATCTCGCAGATGTTCGTTTCTCTGGAGGTGAGGGTGACTAAGGCCCTCTTTGATTCTATGTTTTAGTTTATTTTTGATTTAAATTTTTTATTTTTTTACAGATCGTTCACTGTAATTTTTTAAAATAATCTTTTATATTTTGTAGGATTTTTCTTAAAGATCTTAGAAATTTTTAAATAATTAATTTAGTCATTTCATACCGTTTTTAAAGAAGTTCAATTTTTTTAACTATGATCAAAACTAAAACTAAAAAAGAAATAAAAAAGGCCTCGAGAGAACGCAGGTCACTGCTAGCAGACGTGGACGAATGAGGATCACTGATTGTGGAAAGCAGCTTTTTGGGGCGGCATTCAATCGTTCATATGTTAATGTCACATTATGTGCCCTTGTGCATGGCGGTTAGCTATACAGTGCTACATTGCAAAGCAGAGCATTCCTATCACTCGCTCACTTGCTCACTCTTTAATTAACTGTGTTAGTTTGGTAACCCTTTTGTCTCGAGAAAAATAGGCCCTTCTATATATCTACGATTTAATCATGGCATAGTTCTTACATGCATCGGTCAGTGTGGTTTGCTCTTTGCAAACAATATGGTTTCCTCGTTTTAGAGCATTCCTAATAGTCCAGAAGCCCCTGCTATTGGGAATGCTCTTATTAGTGAGACCCCATCTTTGAACTTGTTGTCTCGTAAGAGGAATTAATGAAATGGAGATGTGCACCATCCTTTTGCCGCTGCCGTCACTGATGAACTACGTAGCACTATTCCTTGCATTTGAAAATGATGATAAGCCATTTCCTTACAGATTTTCAACTTCCTCTCCGCTTCCCCTTCTCTTTCCTTTTCGGTCGAAGCAACTTCACCCATCACCATCACCACCCCCGTAGACCCGCCTCTTTTGGCCACCAAACGCAGCCAGTGACGTCCTCGTCACTCCGCCTCCTCCCTCCTTTATACCCAACCCTAAATCAGGTTGCATGTGCTAAAAGCCCCCGTAGCTCCCACCCACTATCCTCCGATCATCTATCGCTCCAACAGCACCATCATTGCCTTGGTTTACTGCCACATTGCATCCCATCGTCGAACCTCTGCCTCTTTGATCTCCCTCTAAGCCGAAAAGCTCAATGAACTCCAACCCTAATTAAGGCCCTATTCTTTTGGGATGATCTGAACGTCTCAACAGTTGAAATGATTGAATTTCGAGAGCTTCTCGAAATAGTCTCGAGATTCGGATTCATTTCATTTCACTTTTTTTTAAAGCGTTAGGACCCACCTTTGAGACAGTGTAAAAATGGACTAAAAAAACTCAAAGAATAAGTTTTTCAAATCGTAGATAAGTCGTTAAGTTGTTAATCCATTAAGCTATTAAGCTGAAAAGACTGGTGCCTAAGACTACTGGAGCCCGGACAAGACAAGGACGATGGATAGAGAGAAAAAAGACATATCTATTTTGCAGCTGACCGATTTATTATTAAATTTTACGATGATTAAGACCTTGTTCTTTTGAGCTAATATGAACGGCTGGACAGCTGAAAGACTGAAATGACTGAACTTTGATAGCTTCTCGAGATTCGGATCCATTTCATTTGATTTGCTTTTTAAAGCGTTAGGACCCACCTTCAAAACAGCGAAAAAATGAACTCAAAAAATTCAAAGTATATGTCTTTTAAAAACGTAGATAAGTTGTTAGCTGTTAAGCTGAAAAGAACTAGACCTAAGAAAACGGTTTTGCTCAAACCCAGTCGCCTAAGCCGCGTCGCGCGCTCACCGATGCCTGGGTCCGAGTGGGGCGCACTCGCGACCTAGGTGATTGGAGCCGCTCCCTTAAAAAAAAAGGTAAAAGAAAAGGTAAAGATGGCTTCTTTCTTTTCGACTCCAACACCGGCTATTCCGAAGTTGATGAGTGAGGTTGATGAGTTGTCACTCGCATGCACTGCAGATATATCACATATACTAAACAACTAGCCTGGTCCCCGCGCGCCCATGGCGCGCGAGGCCGGGAAACGTGGAGGCGCGCGCGCCTAGGGACACGCGCCAAGCCCAGCGAACGAAACACAGCTGTGCGCAGCGCGCGCCCAGCAAAAAACGCAGACGCGCACCCAGCGAAAAAATGGAAAAAAAGGGGCCCACGCAGGATTCGAACCCGGGGCTCCCAGCTAACCAACCGCCTGAGCTAACCAACCGGACGAACCACCCGCGTGCCTGATATGTGGGCGAAAAAAATCGTTTTATACTAAAATCAAAACGGACGGCCGGATCTGCCTGGATCGCGCGATCGGACGGCCATGGTGGCGTTGGGCTGGGAGGCCAGCCACGTGACGAGCAACCGACGCGCGTGTTCAGGCTTGTACTATTTATTGATCCCTGAGATAAGATCACTAGATCAGCCCCCCAATGATCAACAGCAATGACAGCATCACTCGGTTAACCCCTTCTGGAGAGATTAATTAACCCAGCCCAACCTCCGAAACAATCAACAGCTAATAACCCCTCCCAAATATACGTATCAAATCAATCGTATCGATCGAATGCATCTCTCCCTGCCTAAGTTCTTGTGTGCATGCATGCACGAGCAGAGCCAGTGCTGGAAGAGGGAAAGGGAAGTGGAGAGGAGGATCACGATAACGTAGAGGCGGATCCAGCGATGAGTCTGATGGAGTCCCAACTTAAATCCATCTATAACTTTTTAGTGTAAAATAGAAGAAAATGCAGTAATTTGAAATGACTTTTTATTTCAGTTCCTGCTGTTGTTCTTGGCTGCGTCCGTCCATGACGGTATGATATGCTGGTTGTGCTGGAGCCACCAGCATGAGACAGCTAGGCCAGTACGAGCCCATGCATCTCACCGTCATGCATGGCAATAAACTACTCCGTATGCCGTTAACCTGCATTGGGCGGCCAAAACCACACGTCAGTTCATCGCCCCCAGTACTCTTTCCCTAGCCCATGGATGGCGAATGGCGACTGAACCTCGCCAGGGCAGGGCTAAGTTGGCGTAATCTTAGTTTTCCTTTTCAACTTGATGCTGTTAATTCGATGCACGGGGTCATTGTGTGCTACGTAAGGACAACTATTTTATTTTTTTTAAAAAAGTTTGGAGTGCAAATATTTTGTTTTTGATAAAAATGGAATAATGAACATAAAAAAGCAAAAAAGTATAACTAAAATCAAATGTGATGCTGTTAATTCGATGCACGCGGTCATTGTGTGCTACGTAAGGACAACTATTTTAATTTTGAAAAAAGTTTGGAGTGCAAATGTTTTATTTTTGATAAAAATGGAATAGTGAACATAAAAAAGCAAAAAAGAATAACTAAAATCAAATGTACAGTATTTAAATTAAAATATTCTAAAGAAAAGCATATCAATGCTAATACACTGTATAGGGGTGTAAACGCATCGGATATCATGAAAATCATCTCCAGATTCATTAATCTTTTAAGAATTTCGATTCGAATCGAACAATTGTGGATTCAGGCTCGAATTGGATATTTTTCATATTCCGAATCAAATCGGATATTTAATTAATAGGAGCGGATACGGATATTGATCAAACTATCTCTCCTCTACCTTATATGTACAATAGTTTTCACCAAATTTAAAATCCACAAACTTAAAACCAAAATATGGCACAAGTTTGATACGAATAAAACTCAAAACAAGTAAGTGTGCAGTAATTGTTCTCTGATATTATCATATTGTTGCATGTATCAATAGGTTTGCGGGAGCCGTCAAACACCGACAAGCATTGAGTATCATCAAACATTGGATATCATCAAGTAGGGGTGAAAATTGTATAGATTTTTGACCGACCGAATCAATTTGGACAATGATTTGGAGTTTTATGGATATTTATTATTTAGTGGATACGTATACGAAGAATGATGATATTCGACTGATAATATCTCCAAAAGAGTGTGGATGATATCACATGGATATATATCCGACATACAAACTATTCGGCTCACATGCCAAGAACACTACTCTACATCGAACAAAATACAACTAAACATATTATATAGTTGGTTTTTAAGTATGCAGTTTTATTTTTTACATATCAATAGAGAATTACAAATTTCAAATTAAATATTATTATATTGATCTTTTATTATTCGTATCTATGCTCTGTGCCTGACACTATTTGTACATGTATTCATATCCATAAAAAAAGGGTTTGTATCTGTATCCAGTACTATCAAACCATATCTAGCCTGTTCACATCCCTATCGTTGAGCATCAGATATAGTTGAGTATTGGGCGATGTTGATTATCAAGTATCATCTCATATTGTTACATTATCAAGCACCAAGTATTGTGTAGCATTTGGTATCATAAATAAGTATCATATAAATAGTATTGGATTGATTATCGTTGAGTACTATTGAGTATCATGAACAAGCATCATACGATATCATTGAGCTTTAGATACCATGTGCTATGGGTTATTATGGACAAGTATCATGTAGTATCGGGCAATATTGGATATCATGTACATAGTATAGGGTAAATGTACAAGTATCATATTGTATCGTTGAGTATCGGCTCGATCAGGTATCATCAAGTATCGGTTATCATGAATAGTACAATATGTATTTTTTTTGAGTATTGTATATCATTGAGTATTGAATATTATTAACCACTGTCATATAGTACCATGTATTATATGTATCGTCGAGTATTGAAATACTATGAAACTATGAACAAGTATCATATAGCACCATCCGGTATTGTCGATGCTATCAAATATAATTAGTATAATCAAGTACCATTAATGTATTAGGTGAGATTACGGAATTATATCGATAGATCCAATTCAAGGGCGCAAAAAGTGAAAATAACAAAAATAGAGGTATTTTTTAAACAGATCATAAACTATAGGTTCAAACATTATTTTGACTTTAGAATTATTTTTGCATAGTTTAGATGAATGATAAGAGTAATATAGCAATGCACTCAATGCCAAGCTTCCCTCTATACATAGGACATCATCAAGCAAAAGAAAAACCAAGGAGCGGTTGTGAGTCCATGGCATACGTAGCAGCAGCCAGCAGTGAAGGGGCATGGCAACAGTAGCAACCGTTGTTCCTATAGACTTGCACAACATCAACTGCAAGCAGCCACTCGCCTAGGGTTTCCACGTCGCAGCGAGGCGGAAGCACCCAAATGAGATCGCACGCCATGGACAGGACAACTAAAGGGTACAAAAGGATATACCTCTTGACCGCAACATCGCATGGAGGTTAAAGCCCCAAATCCACCCAAATGAGGTCACATCGCTATGGCGCCACTACCTGTCCCAGCAATCTAGGATTAGCGCAGACCTAGACCTGAAGGCTTGGGTGGATTGGGGGGAGTGGCCATGGTAGTGATATTAGGGAATCACGGATAATCACGTTATAAAGTCATTCGATGGGATACTATTTTGTCTAGTATTTCATTTTCTACATATACTACTTCTGTTATCGATGAACTGTTATATATCGATCATAATCATGAATTGAGTTACACATCAAGCCTTGCTCTTGCTCATGCACTATTTATAACATAGGTCATAACCGAGGCCCATCACATTATATATTGAATCTTTTCTCTTTTTTTTGAATTAATGTGATAATGTCTATCCATCTGTACCACATATGATGACTTCTATTTTATTCTCCTACACCGAAAGAAGTAGCACGGAATGGTAAAAAAAGAATTGTGGTAACTTTTGTTAGTATTTATGTGTACCAAAAAAATTTGATGGTAAAACCAAAACTTGTGTTCTTTTAGTGTCACATAACTATTTTTTTAATAATTTAAATATCCATTTATGAAGTAAATACTTCTTCTTTATATCGATCTTTAGGCTAGAACAACAAATTCTATTTAGTCAACATAGATTTGCTCTTATGACTATCACGGTGCCAAAAGAACCTAGATCCATGATATTCTTGTCTTTTGAGCACCATCCGTGATCACAAAAAATGCATCATAAACATAGACAGACTAACAAAGATGGAATTGATTAACACTAATCAGTCATCAACCGAAAAGTGTTTCCTTTTTTAAAAGCTTATTTTTTTCTCTCATCTCTCCTATGCTCCTTTCCAATCAGCATTCCTTAGCCTCCTATAATGCATAGGAATATGTAGGTACTTAAAAGGATCATTAGCCACATCAGAACAAATAAGATGACTAGATGAGCATATGCCTCTTCAAAATCCCTAGCCTCTCCTTAGTGAAAAAAAAATCACCTTTATGGAAATTTATTCTCATGTAGGAAAGTGGTTTAAAAGTTGAAAATGATTTTATGTTTATATCTTTCTCTATGTTGTGATTCAAGAAAATGCATTGTGAGCGTACTGAAGAACAGAGAGGTCTTGCTCTACTAGATGAGTCAATATTTTCAACGTCTGTCCTTCTTGGCTCGAGAAATTAACATGACTGGCATATCCGCCACAAATACTAAATGAAATTAGAGACAACTTTTACAAGTTTTAAAGTTATGACCGAAAATCACCATTAACTTTGATCCTAACATGACTAACATATCCACCGTAAATATTAAATGAAGCTGGAGACAACAGGTCTCCCTGGCGTACCCCTTTTACAAGTTTTAAAGTTATGACTTAAAATCATCATTAACTTTGATCCTAACACTACATAACAAATAAAACAAAGATTGTTGAAGGAATGGCTAGTTAACTTTATCATAAGTATTCTTGAAATTCATTTTCAAAATCATTTTGTTCAATTTTTGCTGTATAATTCATTGATAGTCTCAAGTAGAATAACCACTCCTTCCACAATATTCTGACTAGCTATAGAAACCATATATGTGGGTATGACATTTTTTTGCAATCAGTTTAATACAGTTTATGCCAACGTATGTAAGCAAACAAGCCATTATTGGAGTCACTAACTTGGGCTCCATCCTTGCGATTTGATTCAATTATCGAAATATGATTGTTTTTTGTTTGGCCAAAAATGTTTTCATATTAAGAAGTGATATATTGTTTGTGGGTGGTGGGGTGGGGTGGGGTGGGGTGATGATCTCCTCTGGATCAAGAACAAAAAACTATGAAACATTGATTTCACATGAAACCCCTGCGTAACAATTGTAAGCGTTACCTCAACATTACCTTTACTATTTTAGAAGAGTTCAAAAAATACAACTTTTATGATATGTTTTTTTTTCCTAACTTTATGTACATGGTAGCAATTTTTATCCAACTTCAATATGAAAATAAATCCACTTTTAATGCTTTGAGAAGATCATCTTAATTTACTCATGAAAATTTGTAACCTTGAGATAAACTTTGAAACTCTAAAAAATATAAAAATATATATTAGAGACTCTAAGAAAACCATCTAAAACCCCCACAAAATAACTGCAAAGCACTACATCATTTCATTTACAAAAAATGATAAATTTTATGTATTAGCTTTAAATTAACTTAACGATAATGCTTGCGTTTGAACGTCCGATGGGACGGACGCTGCGGCCCAGCCCATGACGTCCCGCGCGCTCTTTGACTTCATGCGTGACTTGCCCAACTTCAGGTTGCTTCACGCGTGCAGAACTTGCTAGCAACTGTGTGTTCATAATTATGTTATTTTATTCGTTTCTCAATTTTATATCTTTTTCATCTGAAATCCAAATTATGCAGTACGAATTTTATAAATTCATCTAAATTTCTAATGAACCCATTTTAAATACTTTTTTTTTCTATTTTTAAAATTTTACTTTTTTATTGATACAATTGTTCCAGAAAGCAAAAGTTATCGTTCCCGAAGGCAAAAGTTATTGTTCCCGTAGGCAAAGTTCAATTGTTCCAGTAGGGGGCATATACAATTGTTCCCACAGACAAATATAATTGTTTCACGAGGCAAATATAATTGTTTCCACAGACAAATATAATTGTTCCACGAGCCAAATATAATTGTTCCCATTTTTTTTATTCCACTAGTATTTTGTTTGTTCCAGCGATGTGTGTTTTTGTTTCACATGTGTAACATATTGTTCTATCATTTATTTTTTTTTGTTCCAGCAGTGTGTGTTTTTGTTTCACATGTGTAACATGTTGTTCACACGACCTAATTTATCGCAACTAAACTGTTGAAGACGTCTTCCGATTGAATCTTCGTAATTCTTCCAGAGTCTTGATATTATCGAAATTACTTCCTATACACTTCTTTCTTTTGATAATGAAGCCCATATTCTGATACGGCCCAATAATTCCGATGACATTAGCTTGTTCAAGATATCTGATTTTCCTGCCAAATTTGGGTGTTAACACTAACATGACTGACATATCCACCGTAAATATTAAATGAAGCTGGAGACAACAGGTCTCCCTGGCGTACCCCTTTTACAAGTTTTAAAGTTATGACTTAAAATCATCATTAACTTTGATCCTAACACTACTTGAGAAATAAAACAAAGATTGTTGAAGGAATGGCTAGTTGACTTTATCATAAGTATTCTCAAAATTCATTTTCAAAATCATTTTGTTTAATTTCTGCTGTATAATTCATGGATAGTCTCAAGTAGAATAACCACTCCTTCCACAATATCCTGACTAGCTATGGAAACCATATCTGTGGGTATGACATTTTTTTGACAATTAGTTTAATACAATTTATGCCAACATATGTAAGCAAACAAGCCATTATTGGAGTCACTAACTTGGGCTCCATCCTCGCGATTTGATTCAATTATCGAAATATGATTGTATTTTGCTCCGCCAAAAATGTTTTCATATTAAGAAGTGATATATTGTTTGTGGGTAGGGGTGGGGGGTGATGCATGTCTCCTCTGGATCAAGAACAAAAAATATATTCACTTTAAGAAAACCATCTAAAACCCCACAAAATAACTGGAAAGCACTACATCATTTCATTTTATAAAAAATGATAAATTTTATGTATTATCTTTAAATTAATTTAAATGAAAAACCAAGACCCAAGACATGTTCAATGCAAATTCTAAACCTATCCCAGCACTGTTCACAGCCCGAATTCAGACAAAACAACGAAAAGATTCGCTTTTCCGTCGTGTTGCAGCTGCGGCCTCGTCCTCCCGACCCGAGCCCAAACAAAAGGGAGTTTACAGTTACACAACACCGGCACAGCGACGGTGACGCACGCGTTGACGAAGCGCGAGGCCGGCTCACTGGCTGTCCTACGCGACAGGGCGCAGCACAGAGCGGAGCCAGCTCGGTGCTCGCCTCCGCGACCGCGACTCCCACTCCACTAGTATTAGTAGTATATCATCATCGCTCCCCCTCGCCTCCCGCCCCGTGCCCGTGCGCCCGCCACCGCGCAGACCCACGCGCCCGCCCGCCCACACGTGCGGCCCCCCGGATTCGCGCCGCCGTGGCTGCCACAAAGCCCAGCTCGGGCGTGGCACCGCGGGAGGAGACGGGGAGTCAACCCCAGCTCAGCGGCGATGGACGCGCGCGGATCGGCCGAGCTGGAGGCGGCGGAGCGGGTGGTGATGCGCTGGGACGCGGCGGCGGCCGACGAGCCGATGCTGTTTGATGGCGCGGGGGATCGGGCCGAGGCAGAGCGGTTCCTCCGCGCGGTGGACGACCTGCGCCGCCTCGCGCCGCCGTCGCCCGCCGCCTTGGGGAGCCCCCGGCGGCTGTCGTCCGGGTCCGCGGGGGCGGGGGCGGGGGCGGGGGCGGCGTCCAGCGCCGTGCAGGTCGCGATGGCGCGGCTCGAGGACGAGTTCCGCCACGTGCTGTCGTCGCGCGCCGCCGACCTGGAGATCGAGGCGCTCGCCGACCTCGGCGGCTCCCTCTCCCTCTCCAGCGACCGCTCCAACTCCGCCTCGTCGGTTGACCTCCCCGCCATCGACGAGGACGACTCCGTGTCCTCCTCCGTCGGCCGGCGCAGCACCTACCGCTCACTCCGGAGCATCCGCGAGATCGACCTCCTCCCCGACGACGCCGTCGCCGACCTCCGCGCCATCGCCTCCCGTATGGCGGCGGCCGGGTACGGCCGCGAGTGCGCCCAGGTGTACGCCTCCGTCCGCAAACCCGCCGTCGACGCCTCCCTCCGCCGGCTCGGCGTCGAGCGGCTCAGCATCGGCGACGTCCAGCGCCTCGAGTGGGACGCCCTCGAGGCCAAGATCCGCCGGTGGATCCGCGCCGCCCGCGCCGCCGTCCGCGGCGTCTTCGCCAGCGAGCGCCGCCTCTGCTTCCTCATCTTCCACGACCTCTCCATCTCCAACATCGCCGCCGCCACCGCCCCAGCCACGCACGACACCCCCTTCGCCGAGGCCGTAAAGGGCGCTGCTTTGCAGCTGTTCGGCTTCGCCGAGGCCATCAGCATCGGCCGCCGTTCTCCCGAGAAGCTCTTCAAGATCATCGACCTCCACGATGCGCTCTCCGACCTCCTCCCTGACGTCTCCGACATCTTCGCCGCCTCCAAGGCTGCCGAATCGATTTATGTGCAGGCCGCCGAGATCCGGTCGCGACTCGCCGACGCCGTGCGCGGCATCCTCTCGGAGTTCGAGAACGCCGTGCTCCGTGATCCGCCCAAGACTGCGGTGCCCGGCGGCACCATCCACCCGCTCACTCGGTATGTCATGAACTATAGCAGCCTCATTTCCGACTACAAGACCACACTCTCCGAGCTGATTGTATCGCGCCCGTCGGCGAGTGGGAGGCTTGCCGCTGAGGGCAATGAGCTTGC
Source organism: Raddia distichophylla (assembly GCA_005191435.1). Taxonomy (NCBI): domain Eukaryota; kingdom Viridiplantae; phylum Streptophyta; class Magnoliopsida; order Poales; family Poaceae; genus Raddia; species Raddia distichophylla. The sequence continues at coordinate 331,136 of SPJY01032634.1, forward strand.
GCCATACTTGGCTGAGCTCGAGCTACCTGAGCTTGAGAATCAGTCGCCACTCGCTGCTCATGTTATCTGGATCATTGTTGTTCTTGAGCACAACCTAGAGGGCAAGGCATCACTTTACAAGGACACGGCCCTTTCACATTTGTTCTTGATGAACAATGTGCACTACATTGTGCACAAGGTGAAGGACTCGCCGGATCTCTGGAGCATGATTGGTGATGATTACCTCAAACGGCTCACAGGCAAGTTCACAATGGCAGCCACGAGCTACGAGCGAACATCATGGCTGAAGATCTTGAATTGTTTGCGTGATGAGGGGCTCCATGTTAGCGGTGGCTTTTCAACTGGAATATCCAAGTCAGCTCTGCGGGAGCGGTTCAAGTCCTTCAATGCTGCATTCGAGGAGGCGCATAGGGTGCAGTCCGGGTGGTGTGTGCCAGACACGCAGCTGAGGGAGGAGCTAAGGATCTCAATAGCAGAGAAGCTACTGCCGGCATATCGGTCATTCCTTGGCAGGTTCCGACATCACATAGAGAATGGGAAGCATCCAGAATTGTACATCAAGTACTCTGCTGAGGACCTTGAGATAGCCGTGTCTGATTTCTTTGAAGCGGTTCCTCCTTCACCACATAACAGAAGGAGATCCCATGGTTGAAGTTAATGTACATCAAGCATTCAACTGGTGTGTTGTTGCTATGTATTCTTTTATTCTTCGGGGCAAGCCAATGGTGGCAGTTGGAGCTCTGGCTTTACTCTTCTGATACTTGAGGGTATAGTGTCATGATTGATCTTTAAACAGAGATGATGACATCTGAAATTATTTTGAGATATTGTTGAAGCTGTCAATCGCCTCAATGGCTCTTCCTCTGTAAGCGAACTTGTTCATTTGTGATACTACCATCATATAATTTTTGAAAGTAGCATGTCCATATAGTATTATTCTTTCAGATATGTTGGATAGATGGAAAGTAATTTGTGGCATTTCGTTCCATGCATAGCATGTGCTTTGTTTTTTTTAAATTTTTTTTAACAATCTCTTAAAGATCTATGCTTTGTGAATTAGATGTAGGGAGACTTATTTCTCTCTTTTGTATTGTATGACATAATTTTTTAAAATGATGTTGTTTACAACTTTAAACATCAATCTTGAGTGAAACAATTTTTTCAAGCATTATAATTTAAAACCACTAGCAAACTACTAATGTACATCACGATATTTGTCCATATGCTTTGTTATTAGTTATTGTTTTATTACACATTTATGCTGTTTATTCGGTCATGGTGAGTGCTTCAAGTATATGATCAGCAAGTATCTGTTTCTTCAACATACCGCTTATGCATGCTATCTTTTAACCAGATTGAATATTTCATAATGTATAATGAACTGCAGTAAAGTTATGAGAAGGGATGTTTGTTGTGTAATGATCTAACAAATGACTGTATTTTTTTTCCTCCTTTTTTTCCTTTATGTAATTGATAACAAACATGAAAGCAGATTTTCTGAGCACATCTAGATTTATACCTTTGCAATCCTTCATAGAAATGCATCCAGAAAATGTGAAAAAAATTGTGTGTACGACCCTTATGTCTTAACTGATGCGCATAAACCAAATTCACTTGTAAATTGATCTGGAGTTAAGAGAAATGAAAAGCTGCCACATGTTTTGCACACTAATCAGTAATCACGTCCACTAATTTTTTGTGTTCTAAAAGATACAGATGAGTGCATATGTGTGTACGGTATTTTTTTAAAAAAAATATAAAAATGGGATAGTGTGGGATCAATTTTTGGCAAGGTGGGAACTACCCACATGGTCATTTAACTCGTTTCCGGCAGATTTTCTGGGCTTATGGACAGATGCCCACCTTTGCATTTATTATGTAATTTACTTCATGAAATGCACACAGAAAATGTGGAAAAAATAGTGATAAATAGTAAATACTATGAAACGATATGTCCATAGAAGTGGTGTTATATTGTGGCACAACACTGAAAACTACCGACAACTGCGTATGTGCTATATGCATCATGTTTACAGGCCTGCATGGAACGTATATTGAAGTACCAGTCGATTGCCCTTTTGGAGCTATAGTTTTGGTGTGGTCACATTTTCAAAGATGTTTTCTTGATGTACATCGAAGGATTCTCTGTGGCTTTATCTGTATGCAAGTAGTGTATAACTTTTGCTGGCATATCAACAAAGTGGAAATAACGTGGTGGAACGTATTCAAGAAAATTAATAACTGGCTGGCTACTTGCTGTTGTAGCTGCTACGGTGTACATTACTGGACAAAGGTCCTTTTTGTATGGTCCTTCTGTGCTGTGGAGTTACAATTGCTTGGCCTCATTATTTCGTATTCTGTTGATAACTTTTACAAGCATACAAGTTGTATTTGCTAGGTAAAATCTGTCCTTGTGGAATGGCCTGAACATCGTGGGGTTTCTAAATAAAAGATTTCATTTCATTGACAAAGTACAGGGAGTACAAGAAAGTAATGCATTGCGACCACTTCTCGGCGTAACAGAAGTAATGAAGTTGTATGGTACTGACCTATGACCTATCCACATCCCACAATGGCAATGGCTGGGTTTGCTATCATGTAACCGTATGGCTGTGGATTTTGCAGATTAACCTTTGTGCTAACATTGGCTATAGGTTTGACGTGGTTACTAAATTGGCGGTTGCTCTCTGTTCATAGCGAGCATGTCAGTTCAGGTACTTTTGACCACCAACCAGAGTTACCCAGATGTAGATTGCTGTTCTCAGGCGATAGCATATCCACTTCCAGTTCCAGCTACGGATGTCAACACGAACAGTTGCTAATGGAAACTGGTAAGGTGTTGAATTGATTACTCTACAGTCTCCTGTATGTGTGAATCGTTTTGGTTTAGTCCTTCGTTTTTTGCTCGTTATTGTTGACTATGCGTATCCACGTTGGTTCATTGGAATCAGTTCAATCAAGCAGCTCCATTGGCTAACCACCGAATAATTTGCCGGTAAGGTAGATGCTTTTGGGAGAATCTTAAATTAGAACCAAACATGCATGTGGTGTTTACTCACTTGGTTCCCTTGGTGCTTACTCATTCTTCATAGTGATTGATTCTGAAAACTAATGTAGATTATCTTTGCCATAATTTTAACCAAGGGTAGCGATAGAAGCAAAAATTGTGGATAACCAGATTGTTTTATTTCTTAACAAAATTTGAACTTGCACATTTGTATCATCTGAAATACCAAAATTTCTTGCTATCATCAAATTCTTTGGCCAATTTTGTTTCATTGTCAAATTTTGTTTAAGCTTGAAAGCACTGATTTTTTTGACTGAAATATTTTCTTAACCGAACCCACCAATAACACCGGAAATGGCTCAGTAATATTTTTTCATGTAGTTTGCAACCCATTTTCAGCTACCCTTTGCATACTACTATAATTGATTTGGACGGAATCAAGCGACAAGATTTGGATGTCCTTCGTCGTTTTCTGGACGCTCTCTAGTCAAGGAAGCTCTAATCGGGGAAGTAGTGAACAGTTGGAAGCTGATGCTGATCTATAATATAGAAAACGGTATGTTTAGAATCGGGCAGTCGAGCTGATCGGACCATCCCGCACTGCACTACACTTTTAGGTTTGTCCTTTTGGATTTAAATTAAATTAAATAAAAAATGTAATCTTCGCACAAACCAAACAATACAGTATTTTGTAATATTTTTGTAAGGTTTTAAATATTTTTTCTTAGGGTTACTAAAATAATTCTTTTTATAATTTTTAAACTCTCGAAGGATCGCAACTTTTTCAGATAGCTGAAAAGAATTCTTACCAACTTTAAGCTGAAAAGAACAATAATTTTCTCCCAGCCACGTCTCGCTGCTACCGCTCGCCACTCTTAGATAGGTAGGTAGCTGCGTTGTCACTGTAGCGATCACAATGCACTGTTCATCTGTAGATTTGAGCTATCCATTTTAGATCGGACGGTTGAAATTGATCAGATGCACAAACACTGTTCATCATCTGCCTTTATAACCAAAGGCAGAGGATATGGCTCCCTGTTGTTTCCTCTCTCTCTCTCTCTCTCTCTCTCTCTCTCTCTCTCTCTCTCTCTCTCTTTCTCTCTCTCTCTCTCTCTCTCTCTCATATCCATATCCTCCGCTTGATCCGCCTGCGCATAAATTTTCAATTCTAGAAATTTAGGGCCTATCTGATCACGCTGGACAAGTTTAGATACCTACAATGCATTTTACTCTAAAATTAATATAAACACACATGTAATAGTGTACATGCACATTGAAATTAGTCATAAACTAATTGTTAGTTAGTACATAGTCTATATCTCTCTCCTTCTTTTCTCTTCACCACATAAATAAAATGTTGAGTTGATATCTTTATAGCTATATACTCCCTCCGTTATGAAATAGTTGTCGTTTTGGACATTGACACGGTCTCCAAAACGTAACTTTGACCACTAAAAACTATTGTAATTTAATTTTAACATGCATTAAAATTATACTTTTATGAAAGTTCTATTCGAAACGAATTCATTTATATGAATTTTATGCTTCAAATCTAAATGGTTTAGAAGTATTTTATAGATAAAATTTTAAAACATTGACTTAGGACATGTCTAAAACGACAATTATTTCAGGATGGAGGGAGTATCTCACTATGGATCATTGTAAATGCTCTAGCTTATAGACAAACCAGGGAAGGTTAGTGCTCTCGTAAGTTATATAACCAAAAGAGTGTTAGGCGGTATGGCCGTGGCATCTAGGGGTGGAAACTTTCGAAATTTTGGTGCGGGCGGATCTTAATATATAGTAGTAAATAGTAAAATTTGGTTGTTGTTTGGCACTTCAACCGTATGGTTTTGCTCCTATTACGGGGTTAATTCCTCTTATATGGTTGAGGGTTTCAATTTTTCTCAGTAAATTCTCTGATAACCATGGCTCAGATAAGAATTGGATTTTTTGGAAGAAAATCTTATACTCCCTCCGATTATAAGAGGAAGTCGTCGTTGACTTTTGGACATGACTTTGACCATTCGTTTTATTCAAAAAAGTTATATAAATTATTTATTTTGTTATGATTTGGTTTATTATTAAATGTATTTTAAATATGACTTAGATTTTTATATATTTGAACTAAATCTACTATCTATATAAAGCAGAGTTAAACGGAGCCACCACATTAATCCTCAAATCCTAGAAATTCTCACGTTAATCATTAAAAACAATAGTAAATTTGTTTGTTGTTTGGCACTTCAACTGTGTGGTTTTGCCCCTATATGGGTGAGGGTTAATTCCTCTAATATGGTTGAGGGTTTCAATTTTTCTCAGTAAATTCTCTGATAACCATGGCTCAGATAAGAATTGGATTTTTTGGAAGAAAATCTTATATTATCTATCATCATGCATAGATATGTCCACGTAGGACATTCGTTTTTTTCCCCTAGAAGACACCTTTCTTTTTTGAATCAAAAGTTCAGAGAACATGTTAGCAAGGGTTAACCTTTCAGCAACTTTCGATATCCAACAAACCATTTTCAAATCGGCGACTTCTTTTTGTGACCAGAGGTAGTATTATCTATCATCATGCATAGATATGTCCACCTAGGACATTCGTTTTTTCCCTAGAAAACACCTTTCTTATTTGAATCAAAAGTTCAGAGAACATGTTAGTAACGGTTAACCTTTCAGCAACTTTCGATATCCAACAAACCATTTTCAAATCGCAACCGAATTAAGTGTCAAACTGAACAGCTATTTCATTCCATCCCATTATTTTCCATCACTGATTCACAATCTACCATATGGCGTATGGTGGCCGGTTCAACACGTGCTTTCATTCGGTCGTTTAAAAAGAGAGAAAAGATTATCAAAACCTAGTTTTAAGACTTTTGAAAAAGAACGTCAACACCATTATCACTAATGGTCTCGCTACGTTGAGTTGGGACTAATGACGAGCGAAAACATGTTCTAGCAGTCCCTCTATCCAAGCGAGCTCGCTAGCAAGAGAAGAGAACTTGGTTATATCTGGTATTAATGGCTTTAACAGTCTCGCTATCCAAGCGACCTCGCTAGTGAGAGAAGAGAGGGTGTGGCTAAATCTAGTGAGTCAGATACAACTCAATGTTTCATAAGATTAAAACATATGATTTAATAGATACAAAAGAAAATATTGGCAAAATCATCTTGACGGCTATTAAAGAATGTTTCACCTGGAACAACAAATGTTTCACAACGGCAAACACATGCTTCATTAGAGAAGAAACAATAAATGTTGGTCACAATCAGCCTTTTGTTTCAGCGGATAAAACCAAATGTTTCGTAAGGGTGAAACACACGCTTCGTAGAGAAAAAAAATATAAAATTGTGAAAAAAAATCATATATTTGTTTCACTAGGTACCACTCAATGTTTCGAAAGGGTAAAACAATGGTTCAATACATGAAAAAAAATATTTAAAAAATCGTACCGTAAAACCAAATGTTTGACCGAATAAAACATAAAATTTAAATAGAGAAAATAGAAATGTTACGAAAATCGGACCCTTGTTTCAGTAGATAAAACTAAATGTTTTTATCAGACAGAAACCAATGTTTCATAAAAGCGAAACATATGTGTCAATATAGAAAAATTGAAAATGTTGAGGAAAATCGGACATGTGAGTAGGGCCGGGCCGGGCGCTGTGGCGTCCGATTCACACCCGATTCTAAGCGTTACCGGCATTATAATTTTAAATTTTAAAAAAATTATAATTTTAATTTAAACATCTAATTTACATATAGGCTGTTTGGTTGCCTGCATCCAAGAAATTTTGTATCTAGAGAAACAAAACTAGGGTGTTTGGTTGTCTTCTCATCCATCTGAACCAGGCTCTACAGATGCAATTAACCTCTCCGGGCCAGGCTCTGGAGATACGACCAAAATTGGGCGTTTCCCAGAGTCAGGCTCCGCGGATGTAGCAACAACCACATGCGCGGCACATGTGATTCATTTATTTGCTATATCTTTTGATTAGTATTTTTGATTACCAAACCAATTTCAAAAATGGGTTATTGATATTTTTTCGAATAAAACGAGACCACACTTGCCATGTAAATTTTAAAAGTTTAAAATTTTCGTTTTTGAATTTATTTATTTACGAGACTTTCTTTTGAATTTTTTTATTTTTGTAATTAATTTTTTGTTATTTTGATTTTCTAGAATTTATATTTTAAAATGTTTCTTCCCTCTCTTGAATTTCTCCATGCCATTTTCTTCTTAGTGCAGTCAACCAAACAATGTCTCTACGTAGCCTGTACAATCTTATGCACCTAACAAAACAACAACCATTTGCATCATTTCAACCTGGCTCCAACCAGCCTGCCTCAACGCATACAGTCTGGGAAGGCAACCAAACAGCCTAATAGGCTATAAAAAATAACAAATTTTGTCACGCTAACTTTACGCTGAACAAGGCCCAAGCTGAATGAAAACCAGTCCTAGATCCAGCTGGGCCGGAGGAAAAAATGCTACCCATCGCCATCGGCATTCGGCCAAGTCGATTCGTCGTCGACCACTCCGTCGTCGATTAGTCTCCTCCCACGTCCCCCCGCCCAGTCAACCACAGCACAGGCTGCTCTTGCGACTCAACGACCCAAATCCGCCAGAGACGCCACGCCTCGCCGGTCGCCGGTCGCCAAGAACTCTCGCGGCGGGCCGGCCGAGGGATCGACGGATCGATCGGATCCAGTTGAGCGCCGGGAGGGAGGCAGCGAGGAGCAGGAGGGGAGGGGAAGGGAAGGGATGGGCTCCGGCGAGATGACGGCGTCGGAGGTGGCGGAGCTGCTGGATCTGAAGCCGCACCCGGAGGGCGGCTACTACGCCGAGACCTTCCGCGACGCCTCCGTCTCCCTCACCACCGCCCAGCTCCCGCCGCAGTGTATGCACTCCATGCCCGGTTCCTCCGCCTCCGCACCTCCTCATCTTTGATTGCAATGGAGTCTCACGCCTGCTGTTTGACTAGTTAACCAGCGTGCCTGAATAGTACGTTTGTTCTGCAAACTGAGCAGTCCAGATGCTGATCTTGATTCTTGCATTTGATGGCTCAACTGCACAAGTGAGCTTATATAGTTATATTGTTGCCTTTTTATCATGAAAATTCTCAAAACGAGGATGCTGGGGCCTAGGGGGTGATGGTGATGTAGTACGAATGCTAGCCTATCTTTGATGTTGATCCTAGCTAGATCATGAACCCGGTACGATGTCCAATCATTTGGAAGTTGTTGCATTTAAGACGCAGTGTTATAATTGCTCTGCCCCTGCCAGAATCTGTAAGTGAAATGTAACAAGGCATCAGTAAGATGTTTGTACAAACCAAATTAGGATGTTCTTGTGGAGGCTTCCGCTGTTCTTCCCTAAAAAAAAAGTCCAAACTGATTACGAACCCCTGCAAATGTTGAGACTTGAGAGAAAGAAACCCCTGCTAATTTGGAAAGAGTTGATTGTATTTGGTTTTATGCGTGCAAAAAAAAATCCATGAAGTGTGAACTGCATCACTAGTTTATGAATGGTTTGATTGTGAGGCAAGAAACATGATTATGCTTTCCCGGTTGGAAAATAAAAAATGTTAACCAGTATGTGTTTTGTTCAATCTGTGTGCTCTCCCTCCCTCCCTCAGCAATAATTTAACATGAATGAATCCGAGCATGTGAGTGAAAATTATCTTAGCAATTTCTCAACTTTCTGATCTACCTGTTACCAATTGTTAACTAGGTTCTGGAAACTGCTCTCGGTAATTTCTCGACATGTGGTTTGATTTTCCCGTAACTAATCGTTAACTGCTGGTGGTAGTTAGTGGATCTGATAGAGAGGCAGCACAACATATGGCTCCTACGACCTACTAGGCATCGGCTGCCATTTTAGTTTTAGCTATTGCCTGACATTGAGTGGATGATAAAAACTGCTTTGCTGTGTATATATTTCTAATATTTCTTCAATTTATACTGTAGAGTAGGTTGATACTGGAATATTTCTAATATCAGGCTGATGCTGGAAATATTTCTCTATCAGGCTGGTACCGGATTATTTCTAATATCAGGCTGATACTGGAATATTTTTAATATAAGGCTGATACTGGAACATTTTAGTATCACTCTATTAGGCTGATACAGGAATATTTCTAATATCTCTTCAATTTATACTGCAGACAAGGTTGACCGTGCTGTTAGTACTGCTATTTACTTCTTGCTTCCTGCAGGAAGCGTTTCACGCCTCCATCGTATTCCCTGTGCTGAAACCTGGCACTTCTACAAGGGAGAGCCTCTCACGGTTAGTGATAGTTCTTTCGCCACATTGGCCTATTTGCTATTTTGTATCTAACACAGGTAACCTCTGCTTGTTTCAGGTCTTTGAGTTACATGATGATGGTCACATTGACCTAACCGTAATCGGTCCACACCTAGAGGCTGGTCAACGCCCCCAGTACACCGTGCCACCAAATGTGTGGTTTGGTTCTTTCCCTACGCTAGATGTTGAGTCATTCGCGTCTGATGGCAGTGTTCTGGTCAAGTCTCGAAAGAGGGATCCCGAGCAGCATTACTCCCTTGTTGGCTGCACTTGTGCCCCTGGCTTCCAGTATGAGGATTTCCAAATGGCGACTTTTGATGATGTGAAGTCCATTGCTCCAAAGGCAGAACCCTTTCTCAAGTACCTTATTCCTTCCACGGAGTAAGCTCTGTTGATTTGATGATACTGTGTCCTACCAGACTATCTGCCATAGATGCCTGGCTGTACTGGACACCATATTTAGTGTATTGAGAGGCACCAACGGGCTGGTGCTAGTTGTAACATTTGCTGCACTAATACGGAATAAAAATGCTTGGAGTCAGAAAAACTCTATTTAGTTCCGCACAGTGTGTAAACCTTGTGGATGCCAGAATGTTCACCTCTAAACTTTTCTCGCATTTAGATCAACCCGGGCACTTGCCTTGATTGTTGGAAGTAATTTAACATTGTTAAAACCAGAGGCCTGAAATCATTAAGCTTTTTTCAATCTTTACTCAAGCTTCTCTAGAGGCATTGCCTGGACTAGAGCTAGGCCTTGAGAGCTGAAGTGAAGCTTGAAATTAGTTCAATTATGGCTTGTTTGGTATGTCTTGCGAGCCTGGCTAAGACCATACAAACAACCAAACACAAACATTTGTACGTACTCAACCTGGCTCACTTATACGAGCCATGCTAGGATGGACCGAGCAACCAAAAAAACATGTATTCACTTTAAGAATTGATTTCAAAATATTCCACACAAGCATCTCTAAGAATTGATTTCAAAATCTTCAACATGTTTGGTTTAAAGAATCAGTTTAATAAGCCATAAGCCTAACGAACGGTGAATCAACACATGAGAATTACTTTATGCTTATATAAGGATTTCCTTATCCTTATTTCCACCTACGAATGCATACGTCATAAAACACACATCGGACAGTGGACACATGGATAAGAAAATCCTTGTACAAGCCACATCCTCCACATGGGAAAAAAATATACTCTACTTCCGTACATGCTCCCATTTTTTTTGAGGTAACTGCGGCACTTTATAGATTATGGAACATCAATACAAAGTATCTCCCGAATACACTACAGGGTTACAAGACGAACAAGATTAAGACAAAACTGTTCGGCAAAGTGAGCAAGGATATGTGCCACAACATTACACAAATGCTTAACATACAAAAAGGAGCAACCTAAAAACAGGCTTGCAGAAGATTTAATGTCCTCAATGACACAAGCTACAACGGAACGATCTCTTGTTGTAGAATTCACCTTGGAGATGACTGACAGACAGTCCGAAGCAAGAATAATCTTTTGGAAACCCTCCTCTTTTGCGAGCACAAGGGCCCAACGAATCGCCCAAGCTTCTGCCAATTCGGGGGTAAAAGCCCTAGGGAGCATATCATTGGCGGCTAGCACACATTGGCCCCTAAAATCCCGCATCACAATACCAATACCCATCTCCTCTGAAAGATAGCCTCATCAGTGTTGATGAAGATCATACCTACTAGCGGTGGACTCCATAAGGAAGGCGAGGAAGAGAGGTCACACCTAGATGCAGATTCACCTTTCACACAATGCTGCACATAGTGATCGACAAAGGCAAAAAATTTCGAAGCAAGCCGACGTGGATGCAAGACCGCACTATTGTTTTTGGCATCATCCCTAGCACACCACAGATACCAAAGGAGATGGTAAGCACTGAAAGTTGAATGGCCGATCCACGACACAAGAATCCGCAATCCAATGTCTCAAGTTAGTGAAACCCCGCATACCCAAACTGAATTGGAAGTGGTCTTTAATGGGCTCCCAAACCGATCGAACATAAGGGCAAGTGAGAAAGACGTGCTCTATGGGATCGTCCTTATCACAAAAAGGGCAGCCCTCCGTGGCTGAAACATGGCATCGCCAGAGTTGAAAGCCAGACGGCAGACACTCAAGAGCAGCCCGCCGCAGGATAATCTTCATCTTTCCCGGCACCTTGATCTTCCAAAGGTCCGACCAGATCTTGAGATTACTTTCCAAAGAAGACGGGAGGCCTTTGCCATTAGAGCTCTGGGAAGCAAGAAACAGCTCAGTCTTCGCAAGGTTGTAGGCATATCGAACTATGTACAGGCCTCTTTTGTCGGACGGCCAAGACACAAAGTCTTCAATGCCATGCTGGCTGATCGGGATCTTCAAAATTTCGTTCGCCACATCCTCTCATCAAAGACCTGATTGACTAGATCCTGATCCCACATACAACCATCTTTGTTCATCAGGAAAATTAATAGTAGCTTCGTGTGGATTAGGAACAAGAGGGGGGACCTGCTCGCACAAGAAACCAGGGATCCAGTTATCCATCACGACCCTAACAGTTTTTTCGTTCCCCACTCCCCAGCGGACCCCTTTTAGGAAAAACTCTCTCCCAAAAAGGATACTGCGCCAGGTAAACGATGACGTTCTTGGCTGAGGAGCAGACAAAAAGGAAGAGTTTGGAAAGTATCTTCCTTTGAGCTCCTACCGGTAGTTGATATGCCCAGTGCCTATATTTTTCCTCAAGGCTCCGACGCTCGTGTATAGGGCTGTGCAAAAAAAAATCAAACTAAAAACCAAAGCTGAACCGGTCAATGTGGTTTGACCAATTTGTGGCATGCAATTCAGTTAGTTAAAAAAGTTGATTTGATGATACTGTGTCCTACCAGACTATCTGCCATAGATGCCTGGCTGTACTGGACACCATATTTAGTGTATTGAGAGGCACCAACGGGCTGGTGCTAGTTGTAACATTTGGTGCACTAATACGGAATAAAAATGCTTGGAGTCAGAAAAACTCTATTTAGTTCCGCACAGTGTGTAAACCTTGTGGATGCCAGAATGTTCACCTTTAAACTGTTCTCGCATTCAGATCAACCCGGGCACTTGCCTTCATTGTTAGAAGTAATTTAACATTGTGAAAACCAGACGCCTGAAATCATTAAGCTTTTTTCAATCTTTACTCAAGCTTCTCTAGAGGCATTGCCTGGACTAGAGCTACGCCTTGAGAGCTGAAGTGAAGCTTGAAATTAGTTCAATTATGGCTTGTTTGGTATGTCTATTAAAATAAATGATATTTACATAGTTTTTGTGAATAAGCTGAATAGTTAAAGGTGTATTTAAAAATCAAAGACGTAAAAAAAAAGGAGGAATTATCTTTTATATGTTCCAGTGTTGGTCCTTCGGAGTTCCAAATAATCTGGTATCTGACAGACTCGCAGATATATTGTCAAAACAAGTACAGAATACAAGTTACATGAGAACTTTTGAAACACGAAATGGAGAAAAGGTAGCTACCCCTTCGTTCGGAAAAATCGTATTATTCCAAATTTGTATTTCCAATTTTTTTAATTGGAATGTGCTCGGTCTTTTGATAGTTTGGATCTCCAATTGTTTTACACGACCTCATGAACACCCTATCACACAACAAGAGTTTAAAATCATGCAGAGACCGAGGCAGTGTTGGGAGCGACCGAATGTTTGGGCATTGAATGATCCACAAACTCTGGAGCGACATGAGGTTCCCCATATTAGTATCTGGCAAGGCGTCCCAGCTACAGCCTGAAAGCCTGAAGCTACGGAGATGAATGAAAATTTCGAAAAGTTTAGGAGCAGGTCCTAGTTGCCTGCATTCGAAGAGCAGGAGATCATGCAGGTACTTTGGGCCCACCTCCTGCTCGCCCACCATCCAGTTAGGATACCTTGAGCCACCGTAGGATATGATTGCAAGGCTATGAAGATTGCCCATGGGTGGCCGAAGGTCCTCGAGTACCTCTTCTTCAACCTCTGGACTACACCTCCCAACACCATCAAACATCAGCACCAGTTCTTCGAGCCGGTCCTTATCGGATAGCTTGGCTTCAAGAGCTTCGTCCTTGCCTTTTACATTTCCAAGGCCACGGATCTGCAGTGTGCCACAGAGCTTGTTGAGGCGCTTCAGCTGCTGCAACTCGTACCCCGTTTCCTCCTTCACAGTGAAAAATGGTAATGTTTGGAGTGATGTCAATCTACCAATGTTTGGCAACTGCGCCCAATTTGACACAAATACATGGCGCAGGTTGATGAGTTTACTCAGGCCTTCACTACAGGAATACACCAAACCTCCGCAGTCACCAAAATCCGTGATCTGCAGATGGTAAAGCTTCGAAAAGGTTCTTGGCAAAATTAGCTGGCATCCGAAGGGAACCCGTAAAGCAAGATAGCGTAGATGCTTTAACTGGCCGACAGATGATGAGACGGGCAACATACTACCTCCCTGGAAATCTACAAGCAGCACACGCAATTTCCTCAGCCTCGTGAGTATATCCTCAATGGCTTCATTTTTAATTAACCGTGTCCATCTATGATTACGAATTATCAGCGTGCGTATTTTCTGCAATGCACAAATCTTTTCAGTATGAATCAACCCATCATAAGACCCTACGAAAAGATGGCGAACATCTCGAGGAAAATCTCCTGTCCAGCCATCCTCGATTCTGAAGCAATCACTTGCAGCGACCTTCTCTGCTAAATCACGCAACAGATCATGAATTAAGTAATACTGGCCAAATAAGTCCTCTCCTCCTAATTGCACAAACGAGGTTGCCACTAATTCTTCAAAGTAGTATCGAGCAACATCTTCCAATTCCAACCCACTAATGGCTGCCACCCACAAGTTTACTATTTCATCACGTTTCAATCTATATCTTCTGGGAAAAATACTACAGTACGCAAAGCATCGTTTGACTTGCTCATCGAGATGTTGATAGCTCCACCACAGAGCCCCCATGGTCTCACTGAAAATATCACCAGCTTGAACTCCTCTCCAATAGTCGACAAATGGTCTCATGCGCAGCCGTGCACCCACTGTTCTTGCTGCTAGTGGTGACCTCCCTAGCTTTTCCGCAATGCCAGCCCCAATCCTTTCGAGCTCTCTTCGATTTTGCTCATCTATGGTTGCACCTCCAATTGCATAATGCATGAACAATTGAAGAAACACATTTTCATCCAAGTCAGGTATGGAAATACATCTCGCAGCACCCATATACCTTAATGCATCAGTAGTTCGACTGGTCACTAGGATCTTGCTTCCTGCCATCCCAGCCTTCAGCGGAGAAAGCATCTGTTGTAGCTTCTGGAGGTGACTTTCATCCCTATTGTACCAGACGTCATCTAGTGTCAAGAGGAACCGTTTTCCATGCAACACCTCTTCCAGCTTCTGTTCTAGCATGTCGAGATTCCTGTACTGAGGGCAAGGGTCCCCCGTAGCAGCCTCAAGTATCTCACTGAAGATGGTATTGACGCTGAAATTCTGAGAAACATGAACCCACATAACAAGGTCGAAATGGCCATCCTTTTGCTCTTGCTTGTCCTCCTTCTCACGCTTACAAACCAACTGTGCAAGGGTAGATTTTCCTGAACCAGCGATGCCATAGATGCCAATTATAGAATAGTTTGATTTTGGCTGATCATCACATATTACTGTGTCATGGAGCATGGCAATGATATTCTCACAATCGTCACCCCGGCCAACTACTACAGGTGGAGGAGACGCCGTAGTGACTGTAACACACGAACTGGCAGCAACTGTTCGTATGTTAGTGTGGCTTAACAAGTTCAGAATAGAAAATTTTTCGTGCGCTCCATTGATAATATTTTCTATCTTTTTTAGGGCTTTCTCCAGGTCCTTTCTTGAAACGTCAGGGGGTGTGCCATCTGATGTGCTTCCACTCCCCTACAACACCAAATGACAAATTAGATTATCAAGGAATGCAAACAAAATTGGTCTAGGCGAGTTTGGTCATAATCAAACACATCATCTAAAACAAAAACCTGAATTACTCCTATAAACCTACAAGTGGATTTATCCGCATTGTCCATGATTTAACTGAATTCCTTGCAGAGTAATAAAAGATGAAGTAAGAAATAGACCTCGTTTTTTAGCGGAGGCTCTTAGGAAGGGCAGATCGGAGCTTCTTCTCCAAATTCAGCTTCTTCACCCAATTTCTATTTGGAGGAGGCACTCCATCTGAACCCAACTCATCATCAGGAAAAGATCGGATCTTCATTTCGAGACGGTGATACTCAACTGCATCGAGGATGTCTTCGGCATCATATAGAGCAGATTTAAGATCCTTGAACATCATCTCCAAGTGCTCCCTTTGATTACCAATCTGGGCCTCTCCCAGCTCCCGAATCAGCTCCAGTTGCTCCAGTTTGCTCTCGAGTTGGCTCAGCTTCTCCGATGCGTCGAAGCCGAGGTAGGCGAAGCCTTTGCTGAGAAGCTTGGAGACGATGGGCGAGACGACCCACCCAACCACTTTCATGCCCCATCCTACAGCGGTAGCGACGATGATTGGATCTGCCATGGGAGGCCGCAGGAAGCTCTTCACGGGCTCACGGCAAAGGTGGAGAATGGGAAGCTCCGTTGACTTGGACGGGAGAGTCTGGAGTCTGGACGCACACCTCCAGTCTGGACGCACACTTGGACGGGAGAGTCTGGAGGTAGTACCCACTCCCGCCACTGGGCACGACGGGAGCAGAGTTGTAGCCATGCCGCACGGTGGGAGCTCTGCTCCAACCGTGGGGCTTGCTCCCGCCGTGCGGCCTGGCCGCAGCTCTGCTCTCGCCGTGCGGTGCGGCGGCTGCCGTGCCACTCCCGCAATTCTTATTTATAGTAGATTATTTTATTAAATATGATTTAGGAGGACTTAAGGGTATTATTATTTTGAGATATTTTTCATAGGAGGCTTGAGGGGTATAATTAAAAATGAAAGAATATATAGAATAAATAGTGATATTAAGTGCGTATATAGAGCTAATTTTGAGGAATGGTACCGGTGACCGAGACAGGGGTGGAGACTAAAAAAAATCATTGGTATGTTGTATTGTCCTGCCATTGTCAACTTTCTTACTAAATTCCGTTGATAGCTGTGAAAAGATTTTGAAAATAGTCTTTCTTGAAATCACAGAGGAATTTTGTCAAGGTTGATGATTCAAGTTTACAATCTTTCAATAGCAAAACTTGGACTCATGACATGTAGTCAAAATATGACCTTAGGCTCACTTGGGTTATGAATCATATCTGCCATCCAAATTTTGACGGGCCTAGTTGTATGTGCAGCCAAATATGGGCCATGGAGATAGTCGGACGCCACACATTGGCTGGAGGGGGATCCAATGCTAGAAATAGATCTAGTTCAAAATATTGTTATTTTTTCTAGCGGCATACAAATTCTAAAAATATAACGATCTTGCTCCTTCACAGTCGCCTGCAAAATAGAAGTCGCGTAGGCGATATCGGCAACAGTGGCAGCCGCACGAGATGCGTAGCTTGGGTCTCCACCACCGCGCGAGTAGCAATGCATGCACTCGCATTTCGCCATCCATCCATCGACGCCGCTGACGTCGTTCGTCGCCGCGCCACCAACGCCGTCGCCTCCCCCCTGTGCTCCGGCAAGCCGTGCTTGGCTGAGTGCTCGCAAACGTCGGGCCACCATGTTTGAGGCCACCACCTGCTCCGGCGGTCCGCCCCTCTCCCTGTTGATCTGTTGTTCTATATCCCACTTATTTGCTTGATTTGCAACTAACAAAGGTTTTTTTTCACTTTTTATATTGTTTTTTCATTACTTTCATATGAAATTTTTTTTGTACAATCATACTGAAAAAATCGCATGCACTAAATACAAAACGCAGGCGCCTGAGCTTTAATCGGTCTCTATAAAATTATAATTGTAGTCCAATATGCACTAGACTCAATATATATAATTTATCATATTTTTATGATTAATAGTTTGTTAACAATGTGTTCTAATAAAATCATAATCCGAACCAAAACCATTCAAAAAAAATTGGATTGTCCCCGCGTATAGATGGCTAAACGGGCGGCCTGGCACAGCCTACCCCTGGGGTCAGGCACGCATGGCCCGATTAGGCACAGCCAGAAAACGGGATTAGTTTTGTTAAGATGAAGTGATGCTTGTTATTCCTTTCCTTTTTAACCGGAGAAGTCGAAGGAGGAAGAGGACGAGGATGACATTGTGGAGAAGAACCTAAAATGATATGGTCGGAGATTTCTAAGTTTCACTGCTATTTAACAAGGGAGGATGATGCATTGGCGAGGAATTCCATGCAACAATCAATGCAGAGTGGCTCTACAACTTTGGAGGATAAGTGGTAATGTCGAACCACAACGAGGACTACAACTTCTAAGGCCAATCAGTCGAACCACGTCAAATCTCTACAGCTTTAGATGACAAATAAAGTCAATGACTAATAATAAAATCATATAACTTCTGAATCCGACGGCTGAGTACAAGCCGTCGAAACTAAGAGTAAATGGTCACCTTCGCGGTCAAGCTTCCATCGACGGCCGCATAAACAACAGCCGTCGATAGAACGTAAACTAGACGGTTCACATTGACTACACTCGAGAGAGATTCCTAGTATCGACGGTTATTTATAAAACCGTCGAGAAAAAATATTATCTCGAGGGCTTTATCATTTCTAGCCCTCGTCGGTCAACCCAATGTAAATTTATTTCTAAAAATACATGAAAAAATTTGTTGCTGCTCAAAAGCAATTCGTTGACGTTTGTGTGTCAAACATAATCATCGGTAAAAATATAAAAAAATTCCGAGCATCTAACAAGGCGAACACTATTAAATGGGGTGTTTTCCGGCTAAGTTATAAGCTATCGTTCGGTATCGCATGATTCGTTGGTTACTACACATAAAACTTTAATTTCAAAAAATGCAATTTCAAATATGAATCAAAACTTATCAAATGTTGAAACATGGAAAAATTGTTACATTGAATTTTCTCCTTAAAAAATAATTAATATCAATTAAACTGTAATATATAGGTGGAAAATAGTTAATTTAAAAAGAGTAGTATCGACGGCCCAACTATAAGCCGTCGATACAGATAACGCCGTTTGGCTGTTTTACCGTCTGGTTGTAATCACTCGACGGTTTTTTATCAGCCGTCGAGACTAATTCGGTCGGAGCTCACTATCGACGGTCTTATTCAGGCCGTCGATACAGTGCGTACTGTGTCGAGGGGGATTTTTTGGCCGTCGAATGATATTTCGGCGCTCGAGACTACATCCTTTTCCTGTAGTGTTGGGCCTTGGAGACGTACGCAAGGCAAGTGATCTGTGTGCTTATAGGTTCGTGCAATCGAGTTTAGGGTATAAATTCCGTGTAATCAAACTAACCAAAGTCATAAAAACCCTTAAAATTTAAGGATGTACTTCATTATTTACATCTTTAAGACAATGAAATTGCTCTGACCTCTACGTTAGTAGATATATACAATATATAAAAACCGATACTAATAGCTTTTATGAACCGGTACTAAATGTCCGTTCTGGAGTAGTGCGTAATACACTGACACTATGTAATGCTGGTTGGCCCATTTTGACTGAAAAATGAGGGACGTCTAGCACAACATTTTAATCTAGCCCGATCCATATTATTACATGCCACATTGTGCCTCAGCTAGGGCACATCTATTTCATGTTGAATGTCCAGGCCCATACTCACAAGTCTTGCCACAGGATTGTTGGCATATCTCGTAGCATTAGACAAACAAAGGAAAAATTGGTTGTCAGGAATAGATGTTCTAAAAAAAACATATTTTGATCGGTATTCCTCTATTATAGTCATGGCTACGCCGTAATGGTTTAATTTGACAAATGCAAAGATTTATCCTTTTATGGCATCTTCAGAGGAGTGCACAAGATACGACATTGGGCTTCGCTGCAGAAGAACGATAGGTGCACGGATATCATCAACATGTATCGATTAATAGTAGTGTCTATGAGTTTGCTAATTAAATAATGGAAAAATTGAGCTAGTGACATCAAAAGGTCGCTCCCTTTGTTTTCTAACACCGAAAAAACTCCGTTATCTTATCTAGCACTAAACGGTGTCCCCGTCACTCATTTCTAGCACTCCGTCATGGCAACAGTTAACGGTGTCCCCGTTAGTCTCACTGCACAGCGGGCCCCATCTCTCTCCTTTTCCATCTCTCTCTATCCCTCACTGCACCATCGCCGCTGCAAGCCACCACCGCCACCACAAGCCGCCACCGCAAGCGGGGAGAGAGAGGAGGAGAACCAGGAGAGAGAGAACAAGAGGGAGAGGGAGAGTGAGAGAGGAAAAGGCGGCTGTCGGTTGGGAGAGGGAGAGGGAGAGGGAGGAGAGGAGGAAGAAGAGAGGGAAGAGGAGAGGAGAAAGAAGAGAGAAGTAGAGGCGGCGGACCGGCGACGGCTGTAGCGGTGGCGGCGGCATGAAGAGAGAGTGGAGCTCAGGGAGAGGGAGAGGGAGGAGAGAGGAGAGAGAGCGGAGGAAGGAGGAGGAGGAGACACTTGCAAGTGGGCCTCACATGTCAGCTAACTGAGCTAATGGCTCCATCTAACACCCGGGTGACGGAGTGCTAGAAAGGGGTAATGGAGGTGCAATTCAGTGCTAGATTGGAGGCGAGGTCAATTCCGGTGCTAGATTTGAGGGAAGGTCCATTTTCGATATCATCAGCTCAATTTTCCCTTAAATAATCGTTATGATTGAAGGATAAATAATAAGATTAGGTGATGCTTGTTATTCATTTCCTTTTTAATCGGAGAAGTCGAAGGAGGAAGAGGAAGAGGACGACATTGTGGAGAAGAACCTAAAATGATATGGTCGGAGATTTCTAAGTTTCACTACTATTTAACAAGGGAGGATAATGCATTGGCGAGGAATTCCATGCAACAATCAATGCAGAATGACTCTACAACTTTGGAGGATAAGTGGTAATGTCAAACCACAACGAGGACTACAACTTCTAAGGCCAATCAGTTATGTCGAACCACGGCAAATCTCTACAACTTATGACAAATAAAGTCAATGACTAATAATAAAATCATATAACTTCTGAATCTGCAACTTATGTTTATTTTTAGACAATGGAAAATCAATCTTACTTCAACGTTGTAGGATGCTGATATCAAGCTTGGATCAAGCTGTCATGTCGAAGCGAGGATCTATTTGCACTTGTTTCGCAAGCTATGATTGATGCATGTGTATAACCTTAATTTTGATTTGTTGCTCTGTGTACAAAATGAATTTCGATGAATTATGGAAGTTCTATTGTTAATTTATATGAAATGATACTTAAACTTGTTATGCATGATGTTATACATGTGCTTAAAATGAGTAATTAAATGATGGTTCTATTATTTCGTATATAGATGTTGTGTGAGTTCATGGCACGAAGTAATAGTAATATAGGGACTATCACTTTTGTTCATGCCATTAAAAGGAAGTGATATGCATATTATCGCTATTAGCTCGTGGATTGAACCGGTATGTAGTGATATAGATGAAAGTGATATAGAGATTATAATTATTGGTTTCCAGTAGTGATAGGTACATATCATTACCTATTTCAAAGCTGACAAAGATAAGTTGCCTCATTACTGTTGTTTATTTACTGTGGGTGACATAATTAGCAGTGAAGCCCGTTCTGAGCCGACAGTAAAGGAGTGTCTTATACTCCCTCCGTTCCAAATTATAGTTCAATGTTGACTTTTGGACATGCCTTTTGATCATTCGTCTTATTTAAAAAATTAGAGCAAACATGCAAAAATATAAGTCATGCTTAAAGTATGTTTAATGATAAAACAAATCACAACAAACAAATAATATTTACATATATTTTTTAAATAAGACGAATGGTCAAATAGAATATCTAAAAGTTAACAATGAACTACAGTTTGGAACGGAGTGAGTAGCAGTGAATGGCTAGTCCCATACTCATAGGTCTAGCTGTACGTGGTTGCATCTTGTAGCATTAGTATTTGAAGGGAAGATTGACTATCAGGAATAGGTGTTTCACTCAAAGAAAACATATTTTGATTGACATTGCTCTATTCTAGTCATGACTTTGCCGTAACGATTTCGTTTAACAAATGCAAGATTTATATTTCCTTTATGGCATCGTTAGTGTACAAGCTACGACATTGGACATCGCTGTAGAAGGATGATGGGTGCACAAATATTATCAACATGTGTGGACTAACAATAGTATTTGTGAGTTTATTAAATAATCGTTATGATTGGAAGATATATAATAAGAATAGGGGGTACTTGTTGTCATTCGTTTCCTTTTGGACTTTTTTAGTTGTTTTTATATTTCTGTAAGACATTTTTACGATGTGTACATCTAACAGATCGGAATTAATCTCATCTAAAGAATCACTTCATTGCACCTTTCTTGGAACACAATCACGAGAATGGAGAAGAAGATGAACTTTAAAACTTACCATGGTAACGAGAATGCTGAAGCTACGAGCCCAAAACCTAAATGAAAAAGTTCATTTTGCCCTTGAACAACTAGGCAAATTTGGTTGTTCTCCTTAACTCTAAAATCGAGAAACCAAACCATCAAACTCTTCGTCTAGATAAATTACTCACTTGAGTAAAATCACTTATGCGTATTTTTTTCGTCTTATCTTATCTTATATTCTAAAATACAAAGTCAAAGATAAAAAGATAAGATAAGTTAGCATAACGTGAAAAGAATGGCACCTTAGTTTCGGCTAACGTGGAATGATGTAAAAATCTAAAAAGTTATAGAAAATCATATCAAGCTCAAGAAAATAAAATAAGCATATCTACATATGAAAAGATATGTAGACCAAATATGCGATAAAGAAATGATATTTGTGTGTAAACTTATACGTACAAAATATATTTTGCGTTGGAGTGTATTTTACTGATTAAATAAATAAATAAATTATTTAGGGAATTAGTTTGGATTCATGGAGAAATGGGGAAAATATTTTAGTTTCCTAGAATAGGGGAGAAATCAGAAAAAAATACAAGGACGTTGGTTTGACTATTAAAATTTAAATTCATTGAAAAGTAGGAGAACTGACATCCTTCTATATTTCTTACTTTTATCTCTTTTCTTTTCAGCAAGCCAAACCAGTTTGCCCTAAATATACTTAATTTATTTGAGAAAAAACTGTACCCAAACGAAGCTTGAGAAAAAACGCATCCATGTTTCTCGGCCCAGTTGAGCCGGCCCAGCCAAGCCGGGAACCCGGAGCCCAACCGCGGCGACGGAGCAGAGCGAGGCATCCGAATTCCGAAGGAATCCGAGGATCACCGCGCCGCCGCCGGCCGGCAACCCGCCGTCCGCCCCCTCGCGTTGGGTTCCGTGATGCGTCCGTCCGTCCGTCCATCCGTCCATCCACCACACGGCCGGCAGACAAGACCGTGCGATAAGTGAGCCTGCGCCGGCTGCCGCGAGGCCCACCGGCCACAGCGCGCTGCCGCGGCAGGCGGCGCAGCGCCATCACGTGGCGCTGCTCGCCTCCTCACACCGTCGCACGCACGCACAGCTGTGAGCTGTGAGCTGTGCCTGTGCGGCTGAGCCTGGCCGTCGCAGCCGCAGGCAGGGCGCCCAATCCATCCTTGCCGCCGCTGCAGATCCCGAGAAGCTCGCTGCAAAAGCAGCCGCGCGCGGTGGCGGTGGTGGCCGAGCGATCGGATCGGGGATCCGGGCGTGCGGCTCGGAAAAACATCGGGCAATGCCACTTCCTATGATCCCGCGCCGTTTTGGGGGTGAGAGCTCAGGCCTCGAGGAGGAGGAGGAGAAGCTTTTCGTTAAGTTGAGACTGGACTAAACGCGGTAGACGGGCTGCCATTGTTAGGGTTTAACCTAGACTCCGTGAGTATTTGTTTGCCCCATCACAGGAACACAGATTAGCTGCGAATGTCATTAGCACTAACTTTGATCAGAAATTGTAACTAGTGTCGACGTAGACAACGTAGATAACGCCGGAAGACGTACGGTAGCATTGACGACCTTATTGAATTCTTGTACAATTGCAACGTCGCCTAAGGAAGTAGTAGCACAACGGCGACGACGATAGTACAATTACTTCATCGCTGCACCACGAGATCGGATTAGGTATGGATTAGGGGTTGGCGTGATCAAATTAGGTGTGAGTAAATTACGATGATCATCAAGCCGATAAACCCCCACTCCCTTACATATAGTGGTGTGCAACAGGGGACCGAAATTAGATAGATTAGATATGGTGTCCCTGATCAGGACTCCAACTTAGTTATAGATAAACTCAATAAGGATAAACCCCATATTAGGTGATTGTACGGAAATGGTTGTTCCGAGATTAATCCTAACCCCATACCTTCATGGGTATTGGTTTTTTAATGGGTAGATTTTTTCATCGCATTCATGAATTTAGAACAGTGATACCCAGCGGGTTTGTACCATTACCATCCCTAGTCGTCGCCAACCATGGTGTCCTTCACCACCTCCTTCATCAGAAAATTGCTTTTTGCCACTCTGTTAAATGACCTATTATCATTTTACCATTCTATATCTATAACATGTGGGTTCATCTGTGTTTATGACAGTGAGTCAGAGTGGTAAATTAATAATAATCAATGTTGAGAGTGGTAAAAATACAATTGCCCCGTCGTCCATGATGTATGCGGCATCGGCGGCGCCTTCACTCGGCCGTGGTGTCTTCGACATAATAGTTCCTAGAGTCCTTGACCACCCCCATCATACGTTTTGCACCTCCCTCAATAGCCATGAAAGTTTTTATCAGGTTTTCTTGTTCTTGTTCTTGTTCTCGTTCCTTTTAAGCTTAGCATGAAGACTTTTTGTCAGGTTTTCTTGTAGTGTAGCAGGCGACGAACGACGAAACGTTGTGTAATTATTTTTGCATGCTTCTCCGAGAACCACGTAGCAGTGGTATATCTCTGATGTCTATGATATGATCATCTAACATGTTCTTGCCGCTTGCCACGTACGCAGTGGTATTTTTGCAAAACGCCAACTTAATTTACAATGATGTGGGTGCAATTTTTGACTTGAGCCTGGCGTGGGGGAAACAAACAATGCCGGTGTTTCCCGAAGCTTATTATCTATCCCCTCCGGTATAAAAAAAACCAGTCGTTTTAGCCTTTTATCTAAAGTGCCAAAAAAACTTGTCGTTTTAACTTTTCATCTAGAGTAGTAATTAGATGAGACCTTTGGAAAGCCAAAAAGAAAGACATACAGATACATTTATTGGTCCATGAGAAAAGTTTTCATAAATTCATTGCTACCAATTAATAATCAACTAGCCTTTTATAGGGGCCTTAGTATTCTAAATTGTGTCTAAAACGACTAGTTTTTTGACACCGGATGGAGTACATTGTAAGTAGTACTAAGTTTTTTGCATCCGCTTCATTAGCGTAGCTCTAATCCAAATACGCAACCAAACTGGTGGCGCTAGCTTCGCATGAACGCATGGACTGGCTTTCGCATGAACGCATGGCCTGGCCAGAGCTAGGGGTGGAAACGAGCCGAGCCCGAGCGAGCCAGCCTTTGGCTCGCCTCGGCTCATTCGTTATCAAGCCGAGCTAAGTAAGGGATCCGAGCTGGAAAGCAGGCTCGGCTCATTAATAGCTCGCGAGCTAGGGAAAACATTGGTCTCCCAACCTTACAAGGCATTAAACATTGTAAAATATAAGCTAGCATTGTACATATGAGTATAAAAATGACCTGTGCAGGCATATGTGGGGTTTAGGTTATTTTATGATCCTTTTGGCAATAGGATATGTCATTTTCTAATGGTTAAGATAGAATAAATAGTATTAGCATGTAAACGAGCTAAAACAAGCTGAGCCCGAGCGAGCCAGCCTCCGGCTCGGCTCGCTAATGGCCACGAGCTGGAAATGAGACTCGGGCCGCGCTCATTTACAAACGAGCCGAGCACAAGCCCAGCACGAGCCAAGCTTTTACCGAATCGAGTCTGAGTAGCTCCCAAGCTTTGAGTTTGAGTT
Organism: Raddia distichophylla; assembly: GCA_005191435.1. NCBI lineage: Eukaryota > Viridiplantae > Streptophyta > Magnoliopsida > Poales > Poaceae > Raddia > Raddia distichophylla. The sequence goes on from SPJY01032634.1 coordinate 356,509, forward strand.
AAAGTTCCGACCCTAGCCAACGCCAAGGTGAGCAGCCAAAACTTCTTTTTTTTTAAAAAAAATGGTTTAAAACTCGTAGATATATAGCTCATGTACAGGATCGAGGAAACCGTATCGGCTGGTGGATCATTGATCCGTCTCCGTCCCACCCCCACCTCGCCCTATAGGCTATGCGGCTGACGAGCCCAGCGGGTCCCCGCGCTGCTGCCACTGCGAGGCGATGATGACACGGCCTGGCCTCTGTCTCGTACCGCTGCCAAGCCACGACATGCACATCCCGCGCCGCCCAGTGGACACTGCCAGTGAGCGCGCGCACACGCGCTGCCCCCAGCTCCCAAGCCTCCGTTCCATTCCATTTCCTACTTCCTTTTCCACATTGTTTTTCTTAATTTTCCACCGCCTTTAACGACGTCTCTTTTGGATGAATTCGTGAGGAGAACATACAAAGGATTTCTTTCTAAATGAAATGCACGAAGAGATTTCTTCCGAAGAGAAATGTGAAGGAAATATGTTATAGCATCCGAAAGAATCTAATCTCTTCAGAAAGGGAAAATGACCCTTGAAGAAATATCATTGAATATGGTCTCAACACGTGCTCTCTGCTTGCCGCGTTACCTAGCTGCCCACCCTCGGCTATTAGGCCATCTCCAACCATATTTTCTATACTCCCTCCATTCTGAAATGTAGGGCATATAATTTTTTTAATAAAGTCAACAAACGTAAATTTTGACCATTAATTTCTTTCATATTATATCATCAATAACTATAAAATTAACATCATATCAAAGTACTTTCAATATGAATCTAACTATATCGCATGCATAACATTGAACATATATGTTCCTAGCATAATAATTAGTTAAACTTTCTAAACATTGACTTTTTAAAATACATGCGCGCTTTACATTTTAGAACGGAGGGAGTATTTCATTTCCTTCTCCATTGTTTTTTGGTAAAATTGCTAAAATACCATTATGAAATTTTCACTTTGCCAAAATACCACTGATGTGTGTATGACATGTGGGAACAGTGGTATTTTGGCGAAGTGAATTCTTCTATAATGGTATGAGGGCAATTTCCCCTTGTTTTTTCATTTTTTTATTCTCTGTCATCTTCAACCACATTTTTTTCAAAAAAAATTTATGAAAAAAGAGAAAAAAAAAAGAACTAGAGCATTTGAAAAAATCAGAATTTTATAACAAATAAAAAATCGTCTCAGAATAGATACCAGAGAAATTTTTTACTATTTACCCATAAAAAATCACGCAAACGAAAAAATGCCCAAGGTTTACGCCCAATTGCAAAAATACCCCTAGGCGCTCTCGGCCAGGGCGGTATTGGGGGCATGGCGCTCCGGCGGAGCGCGCCAAGGGCTCGGCGCCCTCGCTCAGGGCGCCAAGGGGCAGGGCGCCCTCGCCAGGGCGCCTAGGTGGGGCCGGGCGCGCCGGCGAGGCGGCCAGGGCGCGGCGAGGCGGCGCGCGCGTGGCGCGGCGGTCGGCGAGGGCGCGGCGAGGCTGCGAGGGCGCGGCGGCGGTGTGGGCGCGGCGAGGAGGAGGCCCGGCCCCACGTAGGAGCCCTGGGCGAGGGCGCCCTGCCCCTTGGCGCCTTGGGCGAGGGCGCCATGCCCCTTGGCGCCCTGGGCGAGGGCGCCGAGCCCCGGAGCGCCATGCCCCCGATGCCGCCCTGGCCGAGAGCGCCTATCGGCCGCCGCCCGCAGCTCGTCTCTCCCCCCGGCCCCGCCCTAGCTGCACACCTACACTCTCACTCGCCTCCGCTTGCCATAGCTAGGCCGCGCGCCGTAGGATAGCTAGCTCGAGCGCGCCGCGATGGGGGAGGCGCCGCGGCCCAAGTCGCCGCCGAGGTACCCGGACCTGTGCGGCCGCCGCCGGCTGCAGCTCGAGGTGCAGATCCTAAACCGGGAGGTCGGCTTCCTCGAGGTGAGTGACCCTAACTCACTAGTCACTCGCATCACTCCCCGCACGCCAATGCACCCTGGTTCTTCGCTTCTTCGATCGCTTCCTCCTCCTCCTTGTCCTCCTCCCGAATCTTGCTTCTTTCCAAGCAAAAGCCTGCGATTCTTTCTTTTCTTTTCTTTTCGCCTTTCGATGCGGGGAAGAATCGCAGCATGGCATGTAGGGATAGGAGGAGAGGGAGGGAGGAAATCTCTGAGAAAAAAATTGAGAGAGAGAGAGAGAGAGAGAGAGAGTTGATGTGGAGAGCTCATTGGCCTGGGGTTTCGGAACGGGGGAGTTCGTCGCGGCCCGCGAGGACGCGACAGGCTCCCCTGTTCGGATGTGCCCCGTCGTACCGTACGGACCTAGTCTCTGTCACTTGTGGGGGCTCACTCATGAGTCATGGCCGCGTTGCTTTCTTCGCCATTTTTCTTCTCTGCTCTCTTTTTTTTTTCCCCTCTTCTCTCTCTGGGCAAGAACATGTTGAGATCTCTGCACCAGCCATTTGGGTTTTGGTTTCTGATGAGCGTTAAGGTGCAAAAGATTGCAGCTTTGCAAGTGCAGTCTACGTCCAAGCTCTGATCCTGCGCTCTGCATCTTGCTGAAGCTCTGGGGTGACAGTGAAGAGGTAAAGAAAGAATAAAAAAAAAAACGTTTCAGATTTGCACGGCTCATGAGCCGTGACATCGCCTGGCGCGGGCAATCAATCGGCCGATGCTGGCACGGCGTGCTGCCGCTGCGCGTTGCTCGTGTTCTTCTTTACTGCTTCCATTCATGGCACATGGAGTGATAGACTGTAGTCTGTAAGGGAGCCATGTGTCTCTGCCTGACTGGGGACTCTGCCTTTTTGTAGCAAGAGCTACAGGGACTTGAACGGATTCAGCCGGTCTCGAGGTGTTGCAAAGAGTATGCTCCTCTGTTTCCCTTTCTGCTTCCCTCGTAAAACCTTCCATCTGGTATCTTGTCAGTGGCTGGCAGTGCTTGTTTCGCTCGGATGGGCAAGTAGCTGGGAGCCTTCGTCTTGTTCATCACACTAGCTTCAGGCTCATTGCAGAGTTATTAGTCTTGTTTCTTGATTTTGAGATTTACTGTTTAGCTGGTAAATTCCTAGATTTAGGATTGATTTGCAGTACCTGGCCTGACCAAGAAAAAAGGTTTTCCATTCTTTTTTTTTTCAGGAAAGCATTAGAGCTAGTTTTTGGTCCGGTTTGCAGTAGTTTTGCACTCATGTAGTCATGCTTCCTGCCTTCTTTCATTACATATGCTGAGGCGCTGAGCTTCAAACAGCAGAAGAACGAGTATACCAAAGCATGTAACTTGATGTTTTTACCCTTTAGGTGAAGAAAAAGAAATTGAAATAAAAAAAACTTCCTGCCAGATATTCGTGAAACCAACTATTTTTGTGAAAAGCAAACTGCCCCCACACGGCCACACCAATTGCAACATTTACCACGCATTGATTTCCTTGAGTGTCCGTTCTTGATATTTTTGTAATAGCTTCTGGCTGGTGGTCCAATGGTCAACTATACGAACTGTTCAAGCATGGCCTACATTTTTAAATTTTGCTTCTTTTGGGATTGTACTATGTTTATCCTTGGATGCTGTTGTTGCTCACGGAGTTGCTAATGCACTAGCATATAATCATTTGGCAGTGTCAACGAATTTGTCGGCGCAAAAAATGACCCGCTGATACCAATGTATGATCCCTGGACTTAAATCTCGCATATCGATTTCTTCAATGTTGATGATCAATCTCTCTGACGGGCCTTCCATCTTTCCAGAAACAAAAGGAAGCACAGATCTTGCGGCCTCTTTCGGTGGATCAGGTTTCCTACTCTTCCCTAGTACTCATGATTTTGGAGTAAAGGGACAAAAATGTTCATTCTTGTTAAGGGTTTGTTCAACTTTTTTTGAAAAAAAGTTTGAATTGAACTTTGCTTTAAGGTGACATGGTAAGTAAGTAAAAACAGGTCATCAACTATAGTAAAAAACACTGTGTTTCTGTTGAAGGCTGAAGCAGCCAAGTGTTTTAGAGGGTGCGATTGTGAGGCTATTGGGGATGCTTAAGAAAGTAAGAGAACACCATCTTGCCACCATTTGAGTGCATGAGTAAATATGCATCATGAAGAACATTAGTGTATATCATCTGGCTTTTTACAAGGCTTTCCATATCCTTTGGAGAAATTGACAAAGAACTCACATCTTATTTAGGTCGTCGTTCTGTTCTTGTCGAACACTCTTGAACTGAATTCCATGTTACTCACCGATTTCTATCAAATATTCACCCAGTTGAGGCTAGAAACTTGCAGTTACCACACCGGAAAAGCAATTTGTCAGATATGTCACACTTTGATACTACAAGATATCTGACAGTGGTTTCCCTCTTTTGATGGAGAAAAGTGAGGCCATCTGACATCAGTTGTATGGACATGATGGTAGCTTGCTGGACTAGTGGCATCAAAGCATTTTTACAGTCTTTAGGAGAGCCTTGTATGCTGTCACTATATTTCCTACCAAATGCTGCCTTTTTTCTTTCAGAATTCCTTCTTGCAAAACGACTTTAACTGTTGAAAGCTGCAATATTCAGCTTCCAAGTTGAAAATAAACCCTGCTGGACTATATTTCGTGAATATTAAGCCATGCTAGATTGTATTTCCTGACAAAAAAACTGCCTTCTTTAACTTTCAGAGTTCTTGCAAACAACTTAAAACTGCTGCAAAGTTGCAATATTCAGCTTCCATGTTGAAAATAACCTTCTTTTGTTTCTACAGATCAAAGCTGTGCACTTGCTTTTCATGCCTGTGCTGCTGCTGCCGGTGCTTGCCGAGACCCAAGAGACCGAGCTGCTTCAGCTGCTGCCGCCGCGACACGTCGTGCTGTAGACCGGGCTGCAGCTGCCTGAAGACCCCATCGTGCAGCCGCAGCCCCGGGTGCTGCAGCTGCGACCTCCCCAGCTGCTGCGGCTGCCACTGCAGGCCACGCTGCGGCGGCGCAGGCTGCGGTCAGTGCCGACCGCGGTGCTGCAGCAGCAGCAGCAACAGCTGCTGCTGCCCCAGTGGCGACTGCTGCGGCTGCGCTAACTGCAAGCCGAGCTGCCGCAGCTGCTGCTCCTGCTGCAGCGCCGAGCAGTGCTGCCCGGACTGCTCCTGCTCCTGCTCCTACCCGCGGTGCTGTGGCTGCTCCGGCTGCCTCGACGTCTTCCGGCGGTGCCTGAGCTGCCGGTCGTCGTGCTGCAAGGGGCAGCCGTCCTGCTGCAAGTGCCAGTCGTCGTGCTGCGAGGGGGAGCCCTCCTGCTGCGTCCGGCCGTCGTGCCCCAGCGCGCCGGCGCTGTCGTGCCCGGAGTGCTCCTGCGGCTGCGTGTGCTCCTGCGCCAAGTGCAAGGAAGGTTGCCGGTTCCCGTCGTGCAGCTACCTGTGCTGTACCGGTGGATGCTTGTGCTAATAAACTAGATCGTTAGTGAACAAGTTAGTACTATTGCTTCTTGATCTTCTTCTTGTGCTTTACCTTGAGCTGTTGGGAGTTCGATTTGGGTAAAACTTTGCTAGTACATGATGGTACTTAACTGTAAATAATTTACTTGGCGCCAAATGTTAAGATGAAATTTATTTAAGCGTCTATTGTAGGTGCTATTAAGCGCGAGGGCAAAAGTATACTGCAAAGATTTTTTTTATCTCAGATGAAATTTTCCGCGTGCAAAACCTGCAAAACATAACGTCAGACCATCTAAATTTTAGATCTTTTATGGTATTACAACTAATCCATTGGGCAGAAGTCTACAGAAAGCCTAGTGTTTATCTCAAACCATGTGAAACACAGGCTACAAGATTACACCGTTGGGATGGGAAGCCGATTGAGTGTGCCGGTATAGGAAAATTTTACATTTGTTTTGGCTAAGCCAACCTGAAAAGAATAATACTTGAATATAGAACACTCCTTTAAAGCGGAGGCTCAACCAAGAGATTCACAATTTTTAACGTTCACTGCATAAAACGACTAGAATTTCGATCGAAGAACTCTCGACAGTTACAAAACAGCCATCGAGATTTCATACTATATCTTGATGGCATCTTACAGACCGACGACACAATTAATCTCTCACGACGGCTCCTTTAAGCCATCAAGAGAGATGTTGTCACCGGCCGAGCGGTGGACGGCGCAGGAATAACGTTGGTCTCTATCAACGGCTAGTACATGGACTATCGGGAGGGATATGGCACCGTGCTTTTGGTGTCTAGTGGCCAGTGCACGCAAGATCGCTACAGTTTCAACGGCCCTTCTGCCGTCGAGAGAAGCTTACAATAAAATTACTTAATTTAGTATATATTATAATTACAATACATGTAATACTTAAATACGTTACAATCACAATATTTATTTTAAATATATATTACGTATTATCATAGATCAACAACACACATACTAATTAATTAGTTCATCACACATCAATTGTCAATTATACATTAGACTAGATGATGAATAATCATCGACACCTCTGTAGATTACGTGTTATGACTTCTGACACCTCCGTGGTTTCCCTATCGGAATCAAACTCCGCCAAATAGCCATCATCATAACCTGAGGATGAATGATCAAAGGATATGATTATATATAACGTTGACAGGGCCTTGTGGGCCTTGACCCTAGGTAGCGTTCTCACTGTCGATGGCTGGTCGGAATCAGCGCCTTTTACCACTCTTTTCGGTCGACGCCTAGAGGAGGTGGACCCTAGTCTAGTCATAGAGGAGGTGGAGGAGAAGGGGAGGTGGCGTTGTTAAGGAACCCACCAATTCAACTAGAGGTGGCGGCGATGGCGCAAGTTGCCGCAGCAGAGGCATGCCTTGAGGGAGTAGTGGTTGAGTCATGCCCATCCACTACCGCATTAGCACAATCATATGATCGTAGGAATCGATGAGGTACCCCGGGGGTGTGGAGGCGGTTGGTTGTGCACTGAAGCTCAAGCTAGTAGCGAAGAAAAATGGTTCGTGGATAAATGAGCACGTCGCTAGCAAGATGCATAAATAAGTAACTTTCTCTTGAGGGTTGTATTTTAGCCTCAAGATAAAGGTGTCCCCAATTATTGCTCGCCAATTATCGGCACTTCTATGCGAAGATGTACGGTTCTCTCAATGGCCTATATTTGGTTGTCGAGAGAGGTGCCTTACAACACAAGCTAGTTCTAGTGGGATGGGTCATGGCGCGTACAGGATAAGATCTCTCTCGATGGCCCATGTAGAGGCCATTGACAGTTCCCGTCGTGCAGCTACCTGTGCTGTGCCGGTGGATGCTTGTGCTAATAAACTAGATCGTTAGTGAACAAGTTAGTACTATTGCTTCTTGATCTTCTTCTTGTGCTTTTACCTTGAGGTTGGGAGTTCGATTTGGGTAAAACTTTGCTAGTACATGATGGTACTTAACTGTAAATAATTTACTTGGCGCCAAATGTTAAGATGAAATTTATTTAAGCGTCTATTGTAGGTGCTATTAAGCGCGAGGGCAAAAGTATACTGCAAAGATTTTTTTTATCTCAGATGAAATTTTCCGCGTGCAAAACCTGCAAAACATAACGTCAGACCATCTAAATTTTAGATCTTTTATGGTATTACAACTAATCCATTGGGCAGAAGTCTACAGAAAGCCTAGTGTTTATCACAAACCATGTGAAACACAGGCTACAAGATTACACCGTTGGGATGGGAAGCCGATTGAGTGTGCCGGTATAGGAAAATTTTACATTTGTTTTGGCTAAGCCAACCTGAAAAGAATAATACTTGAATATAGAACACTCCTTTAAAGCGGAGGCTCAACCAAGAGATTCACAATTGTTAACGTTAATTACCCTACAGAAAACGACTAGAATTTCGACCGAAGAACTCTTGACAGTTACAAAACAGCTATCGAGATTTTATACCATATCTTGATGGCACCTTACAGACCGACGACACAATCAATCTCTCACGACGTCTCCTTTAAACCATCAAGAGAGATGTTGTCACCAGCCGAGCGGTGGACGGCGCGGGAATAACGTTGGTCTCTATCAACGGCTAGTACATGGACTATCGAGAGGGATATGGCACCGTGCTTTTGGTATCTAGCGGCCGGTGCACGCAAGATCGCTACTGTTTCGACGGCCCTTCTGCCGTCGAGAGAAGCTTAAAATGGAATTATGAATTACAATAAAATTACTTAATTTAATATATATTATAATTACAATACATGTAATACTTAAATACGTTACAATCACAATATTTATTTTTAATATATATTACACATTATCATAGATCAACAACACATGTATTAATTAATTAGTTCATCACACATCAATTACACATTACACTAGATGATGAATAATCATCGACACCTCTGCAGATTACGTGTGATGACTTCTGGCACCTTTGTGGTTTCCCTATCTGAATCAAACTCCGCCAAATAGCCTTCATCATAACCTGAGGATGAATGATCAAATGATATGATTATATATAACGTTGACAAGTCCTTGTGGGCCTTGACCCTAGGTAGCGTGCTCATTGTCGACGGCTGGTCGGAATCATCGCCTTTTACCACTATTTTCGGTCGATGCCTAGAGAAGGTGGACCCTAGTCTAGCCATAGAGGAGGTGGAGGAGAGGGGGAGGTGGCGTTGTCAAGGAACCCACCAATTCAACTAGAGGTGGCGGCGCTGGCACAAGTTGCGCAGCAGAGGCATGCCTTGAGGGAGTAGTGGCTGAGTCGTGCCCATCCGCTATCGCATTATCACAATCATATGATCGTAGGAATCGATGAGGCACTCCGGGGGGTGTGGAGGCAGTTGGTTGTGCATGGAAGCTCAAGCTAGTAGTAATAGTAAAGAAAAATGGTTCATGGATAAATGAGCACGTGGCTAGCAAGATGCGTAAATAAGTAACTTTCTCTCGAGGGTTGTATTTTAGCCCTCAAGATAAAGGTGTCCCCAATTATTGCTCGCCAATTGTACGGTTCTCTCAACGGCCTGTATTTGGCTATCGAGAGAGGTGCCTTACAACGCAAGCTGGCTCTGGTGGGATGGGTCATGGCGCATACAGGATAAGATCTCTCTCGACGGCCCATGTAGAGACCATTGACACAGCTTATAAATGTGAAATGGTGAGGCGTGGGCGCAGGCTTGAACCCATGACCACATGGGTGATGATTCATTCAAAAAATGGCTTGAACTCATGTTAGTTACAAATGATAATTCATTCAAACAATGGCTAATAAATTCAGAAATATTCCATGCATTTCGATAACTACCCTGGCTTAAAATGTTTGATGATATTTGGTAAAATTATTATAGTTTATGCATTATGTTATAAAGTTTAATTTATATTTTAAGGTAAGAAAATTTATAAAAATGCATATTAAATATGGCAAATTTGATAACTTGTTGAGGTTAGAATGAAAAGTGTATAACCATCAATAAATGTCACCTTTTTTTCTTAAAAGAGCCAACTAACAGATCGGTTGATAATGTGTTTTTTCATTTTTGAAAATTGGAAAAAAATGTGAAAAAGCAGTTTTAAAAGTTCAAAATACCAGGGGCATCGAATGCGAATGAGGCCCTCGCGTCGCTCCTCCTAGGGCGGCTCGGGGGCGACCCAACTCAGCCCACCTCTCCACAAACCCTAGAGCCGCCGTCGATGCCACCGCCGCCCTTCTCTCCTTCTCGTCATCTTCCAACCTCCTTCCTCTCCTTCCTCTTGTCTCTCTTGTTGGTCGTGCCCTTGTTGGACGGTCCCCGATCTTTTGGGCGGCGTGGAGGCCGGATCCGGGCGCTAGGTGGCCGGATCCAGTGGCGAGTCGGCCGATCCGGTGGCTCGAGCGATGGCGAGGCCTAGGCCGACGTAGGGGGGGGGTGGTGTGGCTTGGGCCGGCGCGGGCGACGGTGATGGCGGCGCTGCCTAGGCCTCCTTCCTCCTCTCTCTCCTCCGATCTCCCCTGTCCGGCCAGGTGGCGCCGCCGGCTCCCAGGCGTGGCCCCGACCTCCCCCTTGCTGCGGCGCAGGTGGCGTCGCCCCAACCTCCACCTCGGTGCGGCGTGGGTGGGCATGGTCGCCGTGTCTCGGGCTCCTCGCTCCAGATCTAAGCACAACCGACGGCCTCCTTCCTTCGATCCTCGGTGCGACGGCGACCAGTCCCCTTCTCCAACGTCTCGGCAGTACCCAGTGGCCCCCACCCTACCCTTACCCCCCGATCGGGATGTGACGATGGTGGTTGTTCCCCCACAGACCCAAGATGGGCCAGCTCCTGCGTCCGGCGGTGAGCGGCCCCGGACCCGGACCCAAGGGTTGGCTTGCAGGTGGCGGCGGTGGTGTGCTCTTGGAGTCCCTTCGGGCCTGGGCGTGGCGGCGGCTCCCACTCTTCTCCTTTGGACGCGGTGCCCAGCCTTCCCCTCCACATGTGGAGACAACATGGCGCATGCTTTCCTTCTTCGTTCGCACCTTCGTGTGCAGTGGTGGAACTTCCCGTCGGCTTTCCCTCTTCTTTCTCCCTTCTTCATTCTTCCCCTCCTCCTGGGCCGGTCTTGGTGGTGTGTTGGATAGAGCGGTCAGAGTGGGTGTACTCCAGGGTCTTGGGATTGGTGGCCTCGTAGCTCGGCGGAGCTAGGCACCGACATCTTCTCCTTCTTGCCCACCCCCTTAGCTCGTCTCGGTGGAGGCCGCTTGGGGTGGTTCGCTTCGGTAGCTGGCCGGAATGGACAAAGCAGGTAGGGTCCAGGGGCGTGCGCTTGGCGTCTTCTCAGCTCTTCCCGTGGTGGCTTGGTGGACCATCTCCCGTCCTTCAGCGGCACGTCGACCCCTTTTTGTTACCTGGTCTCGTCCACGTCCACCTAGTCCTCCCCTGCCTACGAGGTGCTCGGTGGTGTAGATTGGCCTTTTCTAGGTTAGTGGCAGGGTTCGGCTTGTGCCGCCTGGGTGGTGTGGCGCCCGGTCTCCTTCGCTTCCCGTGCGTTGGCCACCAGGCGTGGTGGACCCTCTCCGGCGGCATTGGATGGCGACCTTTTCTCTGGTAACGCCCCCATTATCTGCCTCTTGACCCGGTCCCGTCCTCGTCGTCTTGACCCTACCTTTCTCCGAGGTGTCCGGTGGCGTGGGCAGCGTCCTCTACGTCGGGTGGCGGCGTTCGTTCGCGATTTTCGGCTCTGCGTTTTCTGTCGGCAACTCGGTTCTACTTGTGTTTCGACAATCGGCGGCCTTTGCCTTGTGCATTATTAGGGCAGGTCTTGAGTGTAAGCCTCGCCCTTTTGGGCTAGTGTTGGCGTCACCTTTGGTATTGTTCCCTCGTTGGAGTCATCTCCTGTTAGATATTTCCCTGCTCTGGGTGGAAACCCTAGCGGTTTTGCGACGACGGAGGGTTCTCCCTGTCACTACCTCATTGGATGCGTCGTGGTCTCCGTCTTGCGATATGGGTCTCTGTTGGGTCTGCTGCTCCAAGAGTCGCTTGTTGATGTGTGAGTGGTGGTGGCATTTCCCCTTCTCCCTCTCATGCATCTCTCTCTTATTTGGTCTTTGGCCTAGGTTGCAGTGGTGGGGCTGCATTGCTTTCTTTCTCCTCTGTAGGCAGTGTTTTCGGCGGCGTCCGGAGGTGTGTCTGGCTTTGGTCAGGGTTTCAGCGGAGCGTTGCGGTTGTACCCCATGCTTAGAAGGGCTTTTATCTTATTTTCTCCTACATATCAATGAAATAGGACGGCAGTTCTCCTGCCCCTCTTCGAAAAAAAAATTCAACATGTCGCTATATCGCTGTATTCGAGTTTTTCCGTGGTACACACATTCATTATTTGTGTTTTTCCGTGGTACACACATTCATTCATGTGTACTAAGATGCAGCGTTGAAATCTCAATTCATGCACAACTGTAAACACAGATCCAAGTCCCAACCGTTGCAAATCAATTGTTTGGTTGTGTTTTTTTAAAAAAATACTGCCTAGTTTTGGAAAGCACGTCATTTTATGCATTGACATGGTATTCGAAATGTAATTTGACCACGGGTTACTGTCGGTGTCTGGGAAACGCGCTCGGAAGGGCAGCGGATCCACGGACCGGCAGACGAATTTGTAGTTGGAATGAGGCCGAACGACAACCCTTCTCAGCAGCACGGGGCGGCAGCCGAGCTCACGGGGGCTCAGGCCGCGCGGTCTTCCCGGACAGCGCCTGGCGTGACTTGGCAATCCAGGTACTGGCCCGTCGTACGGTGAGAAAGAGAACAGGGGGAGAAGGAAGAAAGAAAGGAATACAAACCGTAAAGACACAAACGATTTACCCTGATTCAAGCCCCCACTGCTGGGTAACAGCTCTACTCCAGCTCTTGTTGATTATGTGGTGGAAAACAGTACAGAGGTGCCGAGACCGGGCTTGGAGGCACTGATCCCGAGCTTACAAGAGGGTTTCGGACAGTGAAACGACTAAGGACTACGGCTACTGCTAAGGAAGCTTCGGACGCGTGTGTTTTTTGGGTGGCTTGAATCACTTGAATCACCTGGCCCCGACTGGATCCGATGCCTTTCCTTTTATAGGTGCGGCGGGTCGCCCGGAGCTAATCCACGCCCATCTCTGCTTTAGTGGTGGTGTTCTTGTCTCGTTCCGGGATGTGTCTGACTTTGGCCAGGGTTGCAGCGGAGCGCTGCGGTTATACCCCGTGCTTAGACGGGCTTTTATTTTATTTTCTCCTACTAATCAATGAAAAAGGACGGCAGTTCTTCTGCCCCTCTCTCGAAAAAAAAAGTTCAAAATGTCATTATCGCTGTATTTGTGTTTTTCCGTGGTACACACATTTATTCATGTGTACTAAGATGCAGCGTTGAAATCTCAATTCATGCACAAATGTAAACACATATCCAAGTCCCAACCGTTGCAAATCAATTGTTTGGTTGTGTGTGTGTTTTTTTAAAAAAAAACTGCCTAGTTTTGGAAAGCACGTCTTTTTATGCATTGACATGGTATTTGAATTGTAATTTGACCATTGGTTACCAATTCAATTTATTTCAGCAATATGTAGGAGTTATGATATTATTGAAATGCTTTCCGAGATGAATCTATATGTATGAATTTTATGTGTTCAATTTAAATAATTGAAAATATTTTTTAAAATAAAATTTTAAAACTTCGTCTAAGACATATATAAAACGGTATGTTTTCGAGAACTATAGGTAGTAAATGCACAAATGATTTATCAAAAAGAGGGAAAATAAAGAAAAAGGTTGTGATTCATGCGCTTGAAAACTATATTATTTTGGCTTGTTCTTTTCGGCTATAAGCTGATGAAGATTTTAATCTAAAAACATTATAAGACGAGCGCCAAAAATCGGACGTCCAATCCGTCGGACTGATTACGCCAGCATGACGTCATCACTGAAACTTAAGAAATGCCTACCGAAACTTGAAAAATAACTAATGAAACTTGGTGAAACTTGGCAATCTGACGATGAAACTTGACAGTTTGAAAAGTTTTACGAGTATGAAATTCAACTTTCAGTAGGCAAACCCCAAGATTTAGTGGACAAAAAAAGTTTCAATACGTGAAATCCAAAGTTTTGGTGCACGAAAAAAACCAAAGTTTTGACTCACAAAAAGTCCAAGTTTCAACAAAAAAAAAAATCAAGTTTCAGTAAAGGAAATCAAAGTTTTAGTGGCGAAATCCGAACTTTCGGGGACCAAACTTCGAGTTTCATAAAAAAAGACAAGTTTCATGTATATGATAAAGGGATCTCCTCCTTACCTTCTTCTTTCCCAGATCCGGCGAGCCCCCACGTCAATCTCGTCTGATCCGACCACCCGAAGCTCCATGACAATACGATTCTTCGCTGCCCCTTACTAGTAGATGTGTAGATAGAATAGATGAGGAAGAGAGAAAAAGAGATGAGAGAGAGAGAGAGGGGAAAATGGGCATGAGGGGAGAGCAACACATCACTAGCCAGTCGCCCCCCTATGCTGCTTGCTGAGCCCATGGAGAGAGAGGAATAGGGAGAGGGAGGAGAATGGATCGTTGTAGCTAGGATCGCGCGCAGAGAGAGGGAGACGGGGAGAGAGAGCAGAATGAATCGTTGCAGCTATGGACTGCGCGTAGAAAAAACAGCAACCAGGGGAGGTGGGACCCGCCCACGTGAAGCACCGCTCGCCCACGCTTCCGTTGAGAAAAGAAGACGCGTGCGTGCCGTCTGGAGCGCCGGATGGCCGACGCACAGTGTTTTCCAAATTGCAATCCCTCGAGACACGTCTTAAAAGAGTTCAAAAACTTATAAAATATTATTTTCAAAATTTAGAAAGAACAATTTAAAATTCTAAAAAAATTATAAAATACTACATCATACAGAAATAATAAATTTTAATTTAATTTAAGTTGAAAAAAAACGAGACCTTTACAACGATGACGACGTTTGGCTCGAGCCGGTGCGCCACGGCCGCGACGAGTGACGACCGCGTGGAAGCAAAGACCACTTACACGCGCTAACCTGTGCAACGAATGAACGAATCACAATTCCGCGAGAAAAGATTATTCCATACAGCGAGGGGGGAGAGGCATTGACCTGAGGGCATGACTCTGATATCAGCGAAGCTCCAGGGGGCTCGGATGCGAGCGTGAGACGCCACACGGGCACACGGCGCACTCTCAGCGAGGTACGACGTGCGAGAGCAGCCGAAACTACCGGGCCCACGCGGCTAGGTCGCACGACGCGTCTACGCGGGGAAGAAGAGGGAGACGCCGGAAGGCGACGAGGATACGTCGCCCCCCGCGCGATGATAAATGGGGCTAGCTCCTCGCCGGCCACCATCCAGTACAGCCTTCTAGTGTTCAGTTTACCCATCCATGGATCTCGTCGAGCTCGTCTGGCCAGGGCCGCCGGCGGCCCCGGCGGCCGCCAACCTGCCGGTGGCGAAGGCGGCGCTCTTCGTCGCCGCCAACGGCTTCGTGTCGCCGTCCTACCTCCGGCACTGCCCCTGCGGCGGCCGCTGCTTCCGCGAGGGCGCGGAGCAGAGGTACTACCAGCTGGCCAACTTCGCGACCGCCATCCTGGCCATCGCCGTCGTGCTCGGCGAGGTGGCGTTCTCGGCGACGGCGGCGCTCCGGCCGCATGTCGTGGAGGCCGCCGCTCGCTGGCTCGTCTGCGTGATCAAGCTCCTCATGTTTGGGACCCTCCAGTTTGCGCTGTATGTTCTCCACTTCTGCCTTAAGATGCTGATCACTGTCCCTAAGAGCAGCAGCTAGCAACTGACGCTCAGACAGACAGCTTGACCTACATTAACAAGCTTGCAAATCTATCTCGAATTCTCGATGGCGCCGGTGAATGGTGCGATGCTGTACAAGTACAATTAGTCTCTGTAACCGCGGCCATTTGATTAATTCCTTGCCGATTCATTCGTCAACTTGCGTGGTTGCATATTCCGCGCGACTAGTATGGGGAATTGTGCCGCTGGCCCGGCCCTGGCCCATCGTGCCTCGGGCCAGTGCAAAACGGGTCGGCGCCATCCGGTCAGAACTTCCCACCCTTCCTGGCCATCACGGAGTGCCAAAAGCCAGGCCCGGCACGGCTCAGAAGCACGCCGGGCTGGCCAGGCCCACGGCACGGGCGATAAAAAGCTTTTAAAAATTTGAAAGTTGTTTAGATGAAAATGTTGTCTACCTGAAAAATATGCAGCTAAAAATGTCCTACAACTTTTATGTTCAATCGAAATTCATCTGAGTAGCAGAAGACCTCGAAAAAGGCAAATTAACAAGGATTGTGTCGTTCGTCCTAATGCAGGCAGAGAAAAAAATACTTTTTATAAATTCATGCGTTCCTCTAATGAAAAAGTTGTCTGCATAAAAAAGATACGTCTCAAAATTATCTACAACTTTCGTGTTGAAACGAAATTCATCCATGCAGTAGAAGACCTCCAAAAAGGCAAATAACCGATGACTATGCCGTCCGTCCTAATGTAGGCAGCGAACAAAATATTTTTATAAATTCATGTGTTGCTGTAATGAAAATGTTTTCTACATAAAAAATATGGGCCTCAAAACTATCTACAACTTTTGTGTTGAATTGAAATTCATCCGAGCAGCGAAAGAACACGAAAAATAAAAATTATTGATAAATGCTCTATTTTGGGCCGTGGGGGCCTGAGCACGGCCCAGGCAGTTGAGCCGGGCCAGGTGGCCCATTATGCCTGGTTTCTAGGCCCAGCCTGGCACACCATTTGGGCCGTGTCGGCCTGGACCATTTTTTCCGTGTCATATCGTGCTTCTTGCTGCCTTTTTTGGGCCGTGCTCGGGCCAGCCGGACAGTTCGACCCAACTCCCAGCACTAGGCGCGACAAAGAGGTCAACGCCAATGAAATGTGTTTTCTAAAAGGCAGCATGAGTTTAGTTGCATATCAGATATTGATGATAAGGGAGCACAACTAAAAGAGGTGCTTCAAAGTGTACAAAGTTTTTTCAAAGTTCGCATGGTAACGACGCTGGAGAGAAGAATGTGGGTTTGAGGCTTTCACAACATGACTAGGCTTCGTTCTTTTGAGCTGATCTAAACGGATAAACAACTGAATGGCTGAAATGACTGAATTTCGAAAGCTTTTTGAAATAGTCTTGAAATTCGGATCCATTTAATTTGACTTGTTTTTTAAAGCGTTGTAACCCACCTTCGTAACAGCGAAAAAAGGCCTCAAAAATTCCAAAGCATGTCTTTTTAAAATATAAATAATCCGTTAAATTGTTAAGCTGCAAAGAACGGAGTTGAAAATGTATCAGTGTAGTCGATTCCATATTATTGGTTGTACGGTTGTACCCCTTGGTTACTAACCTTAACTTGTATCCATCAATGGAGCTTTCCGGTCAATAATCAAGTTTAAATATCTATTTGCAGTCAACCAAGTTTTGTCCTAACAATGAGAGCCATCGTCGTCGTGCTCGGCGAGGTGGCGTTCTCGGCGACGGCGGCGCTCCGGCCGCATGTCGTGGAGGCCGCCGCTCGCTGGCTCGTCTGCGTGATCAAGCTCCTCATGTTTGGGACCCTCCAGTTTGCGCTGTATGTTCTCCACTTCTGCCTTAAGATGCTGATCACTGTCCCTAAGAGCAGCAGCTAGCAACTGACGCTCAGACAGACAGCTTGACCTACATTAAACAAGCTTGCACATCTATCACGCGATGCTGTACAAGTACAATTAGTCTCTGTAACCGCGGCCATTTGATTAATTCCTTGCCGATTCATTCGTCAACTTGCGTGGTTGCATATTCCGCGCGACTAGTATGGGGAATTGTGCCGCTGGCCCAGCCCTGGCCCATCGTGCCTCGGGCCAGGGCAAAACGGATCGGCGCAATCCGGTTAGAACTTCCGACCAGGCCATCACGGAGTGCCAAATGTCAGGCCCGGCACGGCTTAAGAGCACACCGGGCTGGGCTGGCCCACGGCATGAGCGATAAAAAGCAAGATATTTATTTTATGAATTCGTAAGTTGTTTAAAAGAAAATGTTGTCTATATGAAAAAGATGCAGCTCAAAATTTTCTACAACTTTTGTGTTCAATCGAAATTCATCTTAGCAGCAGAAGACCTTGAAAAAGGCAAATTAACGAGGATTGTGTCGTTCGTCCTAACTCAGGCAGCGAACAAAACATTGTTATAAATTCATGCGTTGTAACGAACAAAGTTGTCTACATGAAAAATATGAGCCTCAAAATTATCTACAACTTTTGTGTTGAACCGAAATTCATCCGAGCAGCGCAAAACCATGAAAAACGCAAATTACTGATCCATGCTCTATTTCAGGCCATGGCGGTCCAAGCACGGTCCGGACAGTCGGGCTAGGCCGGGTGGCCCGCTATGCCTGGTTTCTAGGCCCGGCCCGGCACGCCATTCGGATCGTATCGTGCTTCTTGTTGACTTTTTCGAGCCGTGCTTTGGGCTGGCCCAAACGGCCCGGCCCAAACTCCCAGCACAAGGCGCGACAAAGGGGTCAACGCCAACGAACATGTGCTTTTCTAGTGCTCTGTTCAATATAGTCGCATATCAGATATTGATGACAAGGGAGCACAACTAAAAGAAGTGCTGCCCAGTTCAAAGTGTTCAAAGTTTTTTCAAAGCTCACATGGTAACGGCGTTTGAGAGAAGAATGTGCATGTTTGAGGCTTTCACAACATGACTAGGCTCTGTTCTTTTGAGCTGATCTGAACAACTGAACAACTGAAATGACTGAATTTCAAGAGCTTTTCGAGGTAGTCTTGAAATTCAGATCCATTTCGTTTAACTTGTTTTTTTAAAGCGTTAGAACACACCTTCGTAACAGCGAAAAAAGGACTAACAGATCCAAAGCATATGTCTTTTCAAAACATATATAATCTGTTAAACTGTTAAGCTGAAAAGAACGGGGTTGAAAATGTATCAGTGCAGTCAATTCCATGTTATTGGTTGTACCCCTTGGTTACTAACCTTAACTTGTGTCCATCTATGGAGCTTTCCGGTCAATAATCAAGTTTAAATATCTATTTGCAGTCAACCAAGTTTTGTCCTAACTATGAGAAACAAGAAAAGAACATAAGTATCATTTCTTTGGAGGGAAGGGAACTAATTTCAGTGTCCATTGCTTGTTTCACAGTTGTCACCATGCATGGCTTGGACATGGGGAGTTGGGCACATCACCTGGATGTTCCATCGATCCATGATATTTCCATGAAACATGATGGTTCCATCATTGAAAACCTTGGGGTGTTTGACATTGGTGCAAAGCCATCTCTGCACAGGACGTTGTCATGTTGAAACCTGTGTGCATGCAGGATAACTCAACTAAACTCAAGCAACAACAATATTGTCATGAATTAGTATAGAACCCGACACATTAGTCCATACAAGATCATGATATGTAATGTATAGACACAAAATGGATCTTGACACTTTTATTCAACGTGACCCCAAATTGAATCTAAATGATGAAACTTTTCTCAAGTAGCTATTATACAGCTATGATGAAAGGCCAACTAATAAATGTAGCAAACAAAATCTAATCAAGAAAGAGAAACAAAAACACTAAGGTGACACATCAAGCACAATCAAGCTTCCAGTGAAATCACCGTGCAGTCAAACTAATAGAAGTCGTGAAAATTTTTGAAAAGAAATTGTAGACGTAATTTTGGACTTATTCTGCCTCTGTTAAAATATGCAAGTTTAAATTCATCATATATTGAAAGTTAAAAAAGGAGAAAATTCATTCAACTTTTTTCATATTAAGACAAAATTTTCTTTTATATAATTTTTAACATAGGATGAATTTTTTTATTAAATGTAGAGTAAACAGGGAAGTAAATCTACACATTTTCTTAAATTTCTCACGCTTTTTGTTAGTTTGGTTGCACAATGATTGCATATGATATGTTCCCAAACAGCCTACACAACTCAATAGAGGCTTCGTAGTCGGTACAATGATCATATATTTGAAATTTAATATGTGGAAAGTTTTCTTAAAAAAAGAATCACCAAAATGTTTATTGATAATTTGATGTTTGGCTACCTCATTTATTTTCCAACAAAAAAATATTAATTTACATATTTTCCATATATTGTCTTTAATCTAAAAACCATGAATTTACCAATATTTAAAGATAAGACTTTTTTAACACACATCTCAATTGTTTTTAATGAATTATCTAATCTGATCCAATGGTGTATATAAGAGACTCCACTTCCTTTACTTTCTGTTGATTTTTTTTCGTTTCCGATGGCTAGGGACGCATGGCGGCGCCGAGCGCGTGGCCGCGGCTGCTATGGGGACGTACAGCGGCAGTGGTGGCCGAGGACGCATGGCCACGGCGGGCGACGAGCGTGCGACCGTGGGCTCGGGGGACGCGCCGCGACGGTGCTGGCCGGAGACGCATGGCGGCGTCGGGCGACGATGTTTATCAGAGACCCTACTTCCTTTGACTTCCTGTTTATTTTTTTTCGTTTCTAATGGCTAGGGACGTATGGCCACGCCGGGTGACGAGCGCGCAGCCCCTGTGGGGACATGCAGCGGCAGTGGTGGCCGACGACGCATGGCCATGCTGGGCGACGAGCGCGCGACCGCGGGCCCCGGGGAGACGCGCCGCAACGGTGTTGGCCGGAGACGCATGGCGGCACAGGGCGACGAACACGCGGCCGCTGCCGACAGGGGGACGTGCAGCGGCGGGGTCGACGAGCGTGGGGCGGCGGTGTCCAGAGATGCGTAGCATCTCCGGTCAACGAGCCCGCCGGGGGGACGCGCAGTGACAGTGCTGGCTGGGGATGCATGGCAGCGCCGGGCGACAAGCGTGGTGGCGGGCGTCAACAGCGCACGGCGGGCGGGCGGCGCCGACGGTGGTTGCAGATGCGTGGGCAATGGTTCGCATCAGCGAGCGCACGGCGGCGACGGCCAAGGACGTGCGGCAACGTGCGTCGGCGAGCGTGCGGCGACGGCGACCGAGGACGTGCGGCAACGTGCGTCATCGAGCGCGCGTCTTATAATCTTACGGAGATCCACGCCCTAGAGGTTGAGAGGGAGTGCTTAAACGTATCCTAAATGGGCGATGATCAATCCGTTGGAGGGGCTACAGCGGCTCCAAATCAAACGCGTAGAGGGAGACAGTCGACCAGGAGAAAAAAAAAAAGGGAAATGGCGGAATTTGCAGGAATTCATGATGGCTTAAATCTTAAATTGTCGGATGGGCCAAATGGGCCGTATTTGATGAAAGGCCTCACTTTGTTTGTTTCCTAGAATTATATTTTATCTTTCTGCTACTTCGGTTGGTTTGGGCTTGGGCGTTAGTTCCTTTCTTATCACTTAATTAACTAGATTTCTTTTATTGTTGTAAATAGCTTTCTTATTCAAATTATCTGATTATCCTTAAAATCATTTCGAGAAGTATCTCTAAAAAAATGTCTCTGCAAACCAATAAAACTGACCTTTTTTCTGCACGAAGCTCTCAAGTTTTAGTTTAAAGAAATAATTAAATAATCTATTATATAATTTAAACATGAGTCAACGGAGCCGCCAAATTAACTAAAAAAAATTCTCGCATAAATAAAAATATACAATATTGATCAGAGCGAGGCTTCAATCCCTTCTACCGAGAATCCGATTGCTAGTAATATGTTTATGTTCCGTATTGGTATACGGGCACATGCATCAAAAGTTATCAGTAAATAAATAACCATTGTTAGTGCCAAACACGAAGACGTGCATAATTAACGAAGAGACGAGATTGAAAAGATTTTATCATCCATATATGCGTGAGACCATGGTTCCCGGGTGCCTCGGGACCCGATCCCGTGCTAGCGTCCTCGAAAAGGTCCACCGGTTGGGCCTAGCTAGAGCATAACCAGGAGTTGCATAAATCATCGAGGTCATCGAAGCGGAGATGATCTAGTCCCTCAGATTTCGCCATTTTACTAGCCTTTACCTGAGTTCTTCCTACAGTCTCCACGAACGACGCTAGCTGTCGACTCCTAAGGCCTCCTCACGTCACGGCCCCGAGGATCGGACTGCAAAATTGTAAACAGGGGTGAGCGGACCGTTAGGACCTTTCAGGTTCGGACTTGCTGCACAACGACGGGAGAGAGAGCGTGGATGCCTTGAGACAAGGCTTTTTAGGCTGATTTAGGCCTCCCTAGAGAGATAACAACCCTACTCTAGTGGTTCTTTGATTGGTGGATCAAAGGAAATACAAAGGGGGACCGAGATGAAGCTACTTCCTGCCTCTTAACTACGGTGCTGGTCTACCTCTAGGTCGGTCTTCCCTGCGTGTGTGTCTGTGTCTTACCTTGTATGCGTGTATGCGTCCCCCCTTCGATTGCTGAGTGTGGCCTTTTATAGTTGCTCGGCCTCGGGCCTGAATCCATCATGCCGCCGGCGCTAGCGGACCCTGCGTATTTAATGAATCAGTGGATGGCGTGGGAGGGGGGCATGATCGGGGCACACTACTGGAAGTTGATATCCGTCTTGTTCGCTAACTCAGGCCCACTTGTCGCCACATCACTACGCTCGCACTATTCCATCGCCAACCTGTCCCTATAGCGCATGTTTCATAGCTCTCGAAACATGCGGGTCATTACGAATGTCAGAGGGGTCTGGTCATGTTTGTGGCTTCGCTAGGGAGCCACACCCATGAGGCCCCGTCTTGATACGTGCCGAGTGCCGACCTTGCTGGCATGGCCCGAGCAAGGTCTTGGCGCAAATGTTCTCGAGCCCTCAATGGCTTGGGAACTCCTTTCGAGCAACCCTAGCTCAGGCGCCCCTTAGGAGCGGTCCTTCTCGGGCAACCCCTCCGAGTGTTCTTTGCTTGGGCATTTCCTCCGAGTGTCTCGTGCAGCAAATTAGGGAACCTTGATCTAGTCAACGCGGATGGCAAAGTCTCACTCGGGCTGTTGTCAGTCGTGGCACCAGCTATCACTGTGTACATCATTCTATCCCCGTCATGACGACATTGGCATGGAAGGAAATATTCATTTATCTGCAATGGCACGTACAATGACAGTGAGCCAGCGGCTAAGATTCTTTTCAACTTATTAAATTGTATTATTTGCTGGTAAGCTGAATTTCAAGAACTTCTTAAAGCAAATTGGAAAGTGCAACATAGTTTGCTCAACTTGCATTTTAAAGCTTTGTGATACATCTTTGAGACAAAAAATAACTAAAAATATCAAATCATTTGCGTTTCAAAAACCAGAGATGGGAATAAGCAAATAAGTCGAAAATAACAGACCCAAGTGATGGCACATGTGACAGAAACATACTCTGCAACGGTATACGTCATATTATCCCTATTATCAAACATGTGGTATTTAGCATTTGATATTGAAAATTAAAAAAAAAACATACCCATACAATTGCGCCGGTCATCCTGCTAGTTTTATTTATTTAGCACAAGGTGTTACTATCTTCTTCTTGAAGTCAATTTTCAAAAACCTAGAAGTTTGATTTAAACAAATAATTAAATAATCTGAGCACAACAAAATTACACTGACAGCGATGCAAAGCTTCTGGGGGCAAACATGATCAGACTCAACAAAATAATTATCATTTTTCTTGCAATCTTTGTACATGAATCAACCTATACGAAGACTCCAAATTAACTGGACCCTCGTCACAACACTGGTGGCACTTGCACCGAACACCCCAAAAAACCAAGAGAATAATGCGGTTAACTCTGCGTGGCTTATGCTACGCTCCTCTACTACGATCTAGCTTAATTATGTGCAGATCTTTCATCTCACCCTTCTCTTCAATTCTCCTACTGTCCATCTCACCATCGATCTAAGCCCCCCTCTCATCAATGTAGCTTGGTGTTCTTCGGTGCAGCCGCAAAGACGTGGTGTACGGCCCGACGACGCCATCCCGGTGCAGCACAACGTTGTTGTGGACCGCTGAGTTTTGGCACTTATGCCAGTGCCGGTTTTGATGGCTCCGAAGTTTCTCCTCCGCTGACGTCTCAATTCTCACGTCGACCTTCTTCTCGCCGTCGACCAGCTCACCTTTGTTCTTGTTATCTTTCTTGGTGTCTTCCACTGTAAGAGTGAACACGAAGGGGCCCACCTGAAGGTAGTCATTCATGCCTAGTAAGGGCTCCAAGGCCTTGACCACCTCTCCCATAGTGGGTCTGTTCTTAGGGTTTGGGCTCAAGCACTTGTAGGCCACCAATGCAGCCTCCTGGGCTCCCCTGCTTGAGAACTGACCCTCCAAGGCCGGGTCCATGACCCTATGTAGCCTGTCTGACTTTTTGAGGTAGGGTCTGGCCCAGTCCACTAGGCTCTGCTCCCTCGAACGTCTAGCCCGATCGATGGATCGCCGCCCAGACAAGAGCTCTAGAAGCACCACTCCAAAGCTATACACATCACTCTTTGCAGTTAGATGCCCTGTAAGGATGTACTCCGGTGCCGCATACCCGTTCGTCCCCATAACACGTGTCGTCACGTGGGTCGCATCGCCCTGCGGCCCATCCTTAGCGAGCCCAAAATCTGACAGCTTGGCGTTGTAGTCCTGAAAATCCAAGAACCAGATCGGGTTAGGCGAAAGATCACTGGTGACAATCACAGCGAGATACAGTATGTACGATTAGCTTGCAAGACAGCGTCTCTGTCAGTATCAGGCTAGGTGCTAGTATGATATGCACATAATGCGACTACTGACTAATGACAGTGATGCAGTACGGAGCGAACAGGTACAGATTTTCTTTTCGATTCAGAGATGGGGATTCCTTGGATTTGGGCATCCAGGAACCTTCCATGTTCCAACCTCCAATCATGTCTGAGCTGGCTTCCTAACGAACCCAGCCAACCATCTTGACACACGTGGCAATGCCCTGACATTCCACCATCTCGCGTGGACTGACCGAGTGACTGACTATTCAATGGATCATGGTCAAGACTTCGAACGGTATTTCCTTTTCGTATCAAAATTTTCAGAATTCTGAGTTTTCCGGGCTTTTTTTTCTTTTTTCTCTCCTTGCTATTTTCTGAAACTACGGACACACTTCATAGAAAGCTCGGTAAAAGTGAAGCGACACAAACAAAAATATGTTTAAAGTGATACAAAAAAATAAGGTAGTCGAACCGAAATGCGCTGAATGCTAAGATGAACTTACCAAGTCAAGCAAGATGTTGGACGCCTTGAAGTCACGGTAGATCACCGGCGTGTCGGCGTCGTGGAGGAACGCGAGGCCCCTCGCGGCGGCGGCGGCGATCTTCATCCTCGTCATCCATGGTAGAGCGCCGTCGAGACCTGCACGTAGTTGACAAGGACGGCTCAGGTCAGCTTCCCCAAGTCTTTCCGAAGATACGATTTTGGCTAACTACTCTGCTTTAGCTTAAACCACTAAAGTAAAAAACTACCAAATCACGCGAGAGAGATGATAAAAATGTGATTTTTTTTTTTCAGTGCTCACTTTTGAACAGGTGCTTCTCTAGGCTGCCGTTGCTCATGTACTCGTAGACTAGCATCCGGTGCTCGTCTTCGTAGCAGTAGCCGATGAGCTTGACGAGGTTCTTGTGCCGGAGCTGCCCAAGGAAGAACACCTCGGCCTGCAGATTTGAAGAAGGCGAAGTCGATTAGCTCGCTGATCGATGGAGACTCACGAGGTTTCAATCATGCCGCAATGGCGGATCGAAAGAAATGCCTCTGCTCTTACCATCCACTCCCTG
Source organism: Raddia distichophylla (assembly GCA_005191435.1). Taxonomy (NCBI): domain Eukaryota; kingdom Viridiplantae; phylum Streptophyta; class Magnoliopsida; order Poales; family Poaceae; genus Raddia; species Raddia distichophylla. The sequence continues at coordinate 381,585 of SPJY01032634.1, forward strand.
TGGCCCTGCGTGCCGCCGTCGAGGTCGAGGTACTTGATGGCCACCGGCTGCGCATCCAGGCCGGGGCGGAGCGCGGCGTCGACACGGCCCTTGTATACGGGGCCGAACCCGCCGGAGCCGAGGTGGTTGGCTCGGGAGAAGCCGCCGGCGGCGGCGCGCAGCTCGGCGTAGGTGAAGGCGTGCAGGTTGGACCCCGACAGCGTCAGCGACAGGTCCTCCGGCGTGAGCGTGCCGGCGGAGCCGAGGCTCGACAGCGACACCCTCGACGCCGACGACGCCGACGCCGACGACAGCAGCCTCCGCTCCCCTCTCCGCCGCCGCCGCCTCGCCACCTTCGCCGACGGCGACGCCCCGTCCTCGTCGCCGCCACCGCCGCTCACGCAGCAGAGCAGAGACCTCCACGACTGTCCCGCAGCCATCACCCCTCCAACAAGATCAACCGCGCAATGCACGAACCCAAGAACCACCAAGAACTGAAGTAGAAGTACTGAACAGTGAACACCTCAACGCTTGCTTCTTGCTTGAGAGTTGACACCACCTTCGAATCTGTCTGGGGAAGAGGAGGAGGAGGACGAAGAAGATGATGAAGATGAGGAGGCATCTGCGGAGGAGGGGGGTTTATACTTATAGAGCGGCGCCATTACCAACCACAACCGGGGCGCCCTACGCGGAACCGTGGACCCTGTCGTGGGGCACCAAAACCACGGCCGACTGGCCATCGCGAGGCGAAAAATCGACGTCAAAACCGAGCGAAAAGCGGTCGCTTTGGGCGGGAGGGAACGGTTGATCGCTTGCACGACTGTCCTCTCGGCTGTCTTATACATATTCAACTTATCTATTTGTTTGACTTATTTATCAATTTAAATTATTTTTTAAAAGTATCTGTAGAGTCACTCTAATATATTGTTATTTTGGATAGAGTAACTGATGAAAAGAAAAAAAATCTTTTATAATGGTGTAAAAGACAAAGGAAATTTAGTTGAAAGATAGTTAGTAAAATAGAGTGTGAGGATAGATATCTAAATACAGATGCTCATGTATCTTCGAGAGCCTGATCCACTTTATTTAATTTATGTTGTAAAGTTTCTAGAATAATCTCTAAGATAGGAAAAGAATCAAAATTTGAAAGTATTTTTTAATTTAAATGAATACAAATAAATAGACAGTTAAGTAAAACTTGGAGTTAGTCAGACAAACCGACTAGAACAAACCCAGAGTGTCCACGCCTCCCCCCTCTGACTCTCCCGGCTTTTGGACCGGTGAAAGTATTGCCGGCGAGAGAGCCGCCGGTTTTGGCACCGTGGGTTCGACCCTTCCTACGGGAGAGGCAAGCAGAGTTCTGTGTGTGCGTCACGCTTTGCTGTGCCGTAATTACGTGTGGTTGACACTTGACACTTGACAACGCTGGCGATTAGTGTGTAAACGAGGTTGATTATGACGGGATCACGCGTGCTCCATGTCGGTATTAACTGTAATTGTTCGCGGATTAGGTAGCGCCGAGTGTGAGCTCAGAGGGTCAGAGTCAGACACCGAGACACGTGAGAATTTCATCGAAGTACGTGTACCAGGTTGCTTCCGGTGGGTGTTTGAGAGGTTGATCGTACAAGAAGCATTGACTTTTTAATAGGCGCGGGCGTTCTTACCCAAACCTATTATTTGGGTTAATCAGTTGTTGTGGCTATGGTTGGATTTGTGTAGCAAGCTTACGACATCTATGACGAGGTTACAGGAACCATGATATTTGCCCTAGGAGGCACCGACGTACTTACTATTTAACTGCTCTCGAAATACAACTTTTGAGCCACAACTCAACTTGAGTTACTCAAGCATGCAATGGCAAATGAGTTGAAGCCTGAAGACATGGGTGACCAGTGAGCTGGAGCTCTATCCAGTTGGTTGCGACGTGAAGCTGGTACAGCAGCAGCAAAAGCAGAGCAACGCAACGTTTTGGTGGGAAAGCATTACCCTGCGACCCGGGATCCATAAGGGCGTCCTCTCGATCATCTCTGCCACCTTTTGGCACCTTTAGAGTGAGCGTAACAATCGCATTTTTCGTTCGGAAGAGAAGCACCGCCTTCTGTCCCTCCATCTTCTGATCGATGAGCTGCATCTCTGGGAGGCAGTTGGTGCCAACTTAGTTTTTGTGTAATTAAGCGCAGTTATTAACCTTGTTTCCCCAGGGGGAGGGGCAATCCCCCCATCCTGTAATTTTTCTCCTCCATTTGATCAATACATGGCAGCTCTCCTGCCTTTTGTTCCAAAAAAAAAAAAACGTTTTGTTTGGGATAATGTTCTTGCGGCCAGAAAGACATGCTGCACGCACGCACGCACGCTCGGCAGTTCTGAACCACCCCAGCACCATACAGGCACATCCTTCGCTGGAACTTTCAGGTCAATGAGACAATGAGCATCTTGTCCTCTGCTGCAGAGGCACTTCAATTATGATGGCTTGTTCTCTGTGACTCCTCCTTATTTCCTTAAACAATCGAGAAAGCTAAACAATTGGGCGTCTTCAGGTTTAGCTGTTCCCTAAGCAGGATTCAGCCTATCTGTCGTGTTGTTTTTCAGCCCCTTTTTTCATTCTTTTTCTTGTGTGTGTTTTAATCATCGGATGCTTCTTCTCTGTTGATTTGTATCCTATCCATCGATCGATCTGCATCACACGCTTGCAGATTAAGAATGTTCGGGGGTAGATTATTCAAGTTCAAGCCCTGTCCGTGACAGCCATATGCTGTTCTTGCCCGGGAAGATTAGTTTACTGCTTAGTCCGGCCGATGGCGTCCGCTCCCCCACGAGGGAAAACACCAAGAAAATGATGCGAAGCAACGCGAGCTGAGCTGCGATCGAGCTCCTTCTTCCGGGACAAGAAAGCAGAAACAGCAGCGGCGAAAGGGACATCTCTTCTGACGTGCAGTTCATTCTGGTCTCTGATATTCTCGCTAGGAATTCGTGGCATGACCGGTCTCTGCTTCGATAGATGAATAGTTCAGATTTTTACCCTTTTTTTTCAATTTGGTGGTATGTACTGTGTCTGATTTTACCTGTTTTCACGTGTTTTTCGAAAGTTTTTTTTGTTTTGTTCTTTGAGACGAAGATGAGATGTGAACCGAAAACAACAATTTTCAGTGGTCGACTGGTCATACGACGCCAAAGCCACATATTTTCGCTAACAATATGAATAAACCGTCGTATGATAGTTGCAAGAAGTCACGGCAGATGAGTATCCATGAGTTCCATTCAATGTTTTGGTAATAATTGTAGGTGTCATCTCCATGCATGGTAGAGTCGATAGCTAGTTATAACAAAAAAAAAAATGACATCAAGAGATAATATATAGAGTACTGACAACCTCTTCAATAAACTAGCTCCAACATTGTCTCTAATATTAATTTTTATGTGATAGTGTGCATCCATCTTATTGAAATCACCTATAGACTAGTTCTTTTAGTTATTAGTTAGTCTTAATCTCTTTTTCCCTTCTCACCTCCACATAGTAAAAGGGTGACTTGGAATCCTGGTGACTAGATTAGAGTAACTACTATTATGTTTAACAATAAATATAGGAAAAGTTTATTTGAAGTAACAAAATATGTGTAAACTTTGTTCAAATCACCATTAAATATTCAAAACCGTCACTGACTTGGTTGAAAAACATGTTGAGAGATCACTTTTACTCGGTATTGCAATTTAGGAGCCAAAACGTGCAACCTCATGGTCGAGGGACCAAATTAGACTTCTTTCATTAACCTAGTATTGTTTCAATGGGTTAGCGGGCTTAATATAAGGGAACGCCTCCAACCCAGACGACTGTCCACGCGTGAGCGGCCCTTGGGCCCACTCATCGGCAAGCGTGCGGTGAGGCACAGTCGCCTGGGTTCTAGCAAAACCGTTAATATAAAGATTATTTATGTTATCATTTCTTTTGTGAGTGCACTTAATTGTGCTTAATAAAGTGGTGCTCGCTAGATTAGCATGTTGAGAGTCTGAGATAAAATGAACTGAAGGTTAAGGTGGATTTCGAGGTGTTGAATCTACTTCTCGAAACAGATCCGCTTCGTTTTTATAATTTTAAATAATTTTTTAGATGGCTTCGTGACAAAGAAAAGATGGACTAAAAGAGTCAAATTAGTTTTGTGATCAATTACAATGAAGCCACTTTGAACATATCGTAAACCTTTAACCAGAGCATCTCCAATGGTCCATGTCAGCTAGCTATAGCAGGGTCCAAATCAGCACTGTTCCTACGTGGATGAAAGAGAAACCGTGAAAAATGGAGCGCTAGCGACACAGATATCGCCGGTCGATAGCATTTACCGAGGCTGCTATCGTTGCCTTGTAGCCAGTGTATCGACCGCAATAGCTCGATTTCTTTCTATTCTGAGATCCCCTCCTCCCCCAAAATACACGACGCCGCCCTCATTCGTTCCCTGCCGCCGCCGCCATCACCTCCAACTCCGACGGGCCACCCCGTCGTAAGCGGGACCTCGCCGGCGCTGTCCCAGGCGCGGCGCGCCCTGCGAACTCGCCCTCAACGCCGAGGCGCCCACCGCCCGCTGAGCCTCGCGATGCCGCCGTCGGGGCGCACCGCCCGCTGAGCCGCGCGACGCCGCCGTCGGGGCGCACCGCCGCGCCGTTGCCTCCTCTCCAGCCGAGGCCACGCCGCCTCTGTCAACTCGTGCGGCCGGCGATTCGTCCTCGTCTCCTCCGGCAACCATGCCGGGACACGTGCGCCGGTGCCCTTCGTCGCCTTCGGCGGGCGCCGCCCCTGCTAATTTGATGTTTGTGAGCCCCAAGAAACGCGCCTTCCAGGAAGCCCGCGACGACCCGGCTCTGTCCGCAGCCGCTAAGGACGGCGGAGACCCGGACCGGGACGACGTGGCGCTATTCGGGGCCAAGAAAGGCGCCGCCTTGGTCCGCAGCGATGATGTCGTGGCCCCCAGTGGCGAGTGCCACGGGCGTGGGCATGAGGTGGTGGAGGTCAGGGAGGGGGAGGGGGAGGGGGAGGAGGAGGAGGAGGCCGCGGGGAAAACGTGCTGGTCGATCGGGGCGGGGACACGCTGCCGCCTCCCGCCCGTGGCGACGACGACGACGACGGCGACAGCGGCCGTTGTCCTCTCGCTCGCACGCGCGTGGCGGTGGTTGGACGCGACGGGATCGATCCGGACCGATCGGAGCTCGGGTTCTCCTCGGTGGTGGCGTGGTGGACCGGCCCGCGGCATCGTGCATGGCTGCGTGGGGGTCCGGGACTCTTAACGCCTGCAACGTCGACGTGGTATACTCACTCTTATCAATCAATCAAAGAATATAAAAGACATATATTGTCTATCAATATAGAACGTTTTTTATATATCAATACAAAATAAATTAGTTGTTCCCTCAATATTCCTAATAAATGCTTCTCACTGAATTGTGAATCAAACCAGGTGCTCCAGTTTCTTTCAGCAAAAGAAGGTGAATCATGTTGTACAAGTAACCTCAATGCCAATGTCCTTAGTTTCGGAGTAGAGTTATCAGGAATTCCCCACCATTACTTGGGCTCTAGATAGGCTCTATCCTTGACGGAGTCAAATGAATTAAAACCAATTCCAAACGGTGAGAAATCAATGTTGCTTAATTTTGATTAATTAATGTACCAAAGATTTCCTCAGAGCTCTTATTTCTCGTATCTAAAATATCCTTAGAGGTTGGTGACTTAAAATTTCTGTAAGCCAAGCTTCAAAGTAGTACCTATTTAATATTTCTTAAAAGGTCAGGTCTAAATAGTAAACACATAGCATAGCATTGCATCAATAAAAATTAAACAAGTTATGAATAGAAATCAACAATAGAACATCAATTGGGATTTAGGGAGTGTGCCATGCGATATAAACGAGTCTTTGCCCACCGAGACTAAGATCTCATATACTAGTAAGTAAAAGCAAGAAAAATGATGCATTTGTTTCCCTTCATTGCAATTAATTACTTTCTTCACCTTCCCTATCATAGAATCCCACCTTATAGGGTCGATATCAACCACACGTATCATAGAGTAGATAAGCTCTATGAAATAAAAAATGTAAGAAATATTACCCCACCATAAATTATTTTAAATTTCCCCTTCACCATTTGTGCTTGCTCTTGATTGTCATCCCTATACGAAGCCCACTTTTCACTCTAAACCTTCAACACTATAGATTCCTTAATAGCACGGGCCATCTTCAACATAACAACAATAGATGCAAATCTTTATCAACAGTGGCAAGAAATTTCAGCTTACTAAAGGAATTGAACATAAAGAGCCTTTGCGAGTGATTCATGATAAAATTCTTTATGAATAAAGCATCACTTGCAACCTCACTTAACAACTTTAATCCATAAAAAGTGTCACCATCCATGCTCTTTGCAACACAACAATCTTGCCTTCTCTGTTGATTGCTTTTAGGAACATTGGTTCATCTTCTGTCATGGCTAAAAAGTTCAAGAAAGGATGCCTTTAAGCATCATACCACCCATCACACATATTGTAGCAGGGAAACACCCATCCCCTATGAACCAGGAGAAGGCGAACCAGCGCTGGGCAGCGGATCAGAGGAGGTGCCAACCCGAAGGAAGCTTCGCCCTCTGATGGTGAGGCAAAGATGGATCGGAGGGGGTATTATCTAAGCGAGGGCTCACAAGGGACCAGATGCCCCATGGCCAAGACGTGGTTCTGTGGGCATCAAGAAGACTAGTGGACAGAAAGCACAGAGCGCCAACTGGCGTCAAGAATCGTATCGCGTGGCAGAAGGATACATGTACAGACCGTAACAACTGGGTCCCCCTGTAATCCCCTTTGTAACCCTGCTTTAGCTAAGGCAGTGGGGGCATTTAGGTCTTTGCCCCCAGGCCTTGAGGCGCTTTCCCCCAGAAGCCCCTGCCTTAAGGAGCAGATTAGAGGTCAAGAAGTCTTTTTTTGTAAAAATACCTCTTGACCCTCACTTTGCCCTTGGTCGAAGGGCCTGTATCGAAAAATGTAAAAATTGCTGCTATAAATAGGAGTCCCAAGATAATACAGGGGCAAGCAAAAAATTCTAGGCTAACTACTGTGTCCAATCACTGCTTCCTCGAGATGCTTCGCGTACTTCGCTAAGTTGCTCTGTGAGGCAACCATTTAAAAATTGGTTGTCTGGCTCGGACTAACGACAACACATAACACTTATCCCTTTTGAACTCCATGTTGTTTTGATAGGCTGCAACATCCTCTCAACATAGGTTTTTTTGTACACAAGAAAATATGTCCTTATCTTGTTTTAGCTTTGAGGAGTATAACCACCAATATTGTTGTTGGCAGCAAACATAAAGGCCTTCCAGCAAAATGGATTTCTTGCAAGACATATAGATAGCAGATGCAAGTAAAATAAATAAGCATCTAAATACAAGTATGCAACCACCGAATGTGAAGAAAAAAACACTAATTGCTAAATTTTAGCATGCCTACATTGTAGAACTATTAACAATAAAGAAATAAAGTTTGGTGCTGAAACTTGTTTCAATAGTTGAAACACTTTTCCTCTTCTTTGCACCCACACCCTCATGTGGCATGGAATGCCCTAGGCAAGCTTCTTGCGGCGTCTACCTCAACTCTAGCAATTTTTTCACGAATTTGCACAAACACGTCTATTGTGACCTTTGAAACCTAATGATAAATCGATAACCACATGCAATTTGATCTTAGTAATCATGGTCTGCACTCTGTGATCAATGTGTCACAGACATGTGAGGTCGAAAACCACCTATCATGTACTGTTGAGACCGAATTGATAATTATCTTACTTTATAAGTAAAAGCAGTGTGGGTATATTTTTCATATGTACAAATTGCAGTTCACATTCAAAATGCCCACGTGCAAAGCATGCTTGCATGTCCCTCTTACAAGTACGTGCTGACAGGGTAATAGCTGCCATATCTAACGCACATGTATCTAACGCACACACGGATACTCAGTGGCGTAACTAACAATGTTAATAGCTAATTAAACACCACTGGATATATATGCGTATGCACACCATAGTTGCACATATCCTACGTGTGAACAAGGGATGATCTAGCGCGGTCGGGTACCTAGAATGGTTGTGTGATCCGGCAATCAATGCAGAGACACGGAGTACGAGCTGCCGATCTAGGGTAGTCATTTATCAATGCAAAATGGGTCACTCACAAGCCTGTCTAGAATACTCTCTTTCCAGATGCCTTGTTTACTTCCAATTTTCCAGAAGTTTTCTAAGGATAGGTCACTTTAGTGAGTAATTTATGAATTACATTAATTGTTCAAGTTTGCTTCCTCGACGAAGAAGAGCTGACGAACCCTATAACCCTTGACTTACCTTTACCACTTGATCTAACCTTTGCTTACTGTGCTACCTCAAGCTTTTGCACCACAAAAAAGATATACACATATGGATCACACATGTTTTTTACTACAACCATCTTGTGATATTGACTCCTGGTTTTGTTTTCGTTTTTAGCGTTAACTTGGACAGTACACTTGGAACCCTATCCTCCATCCTTGAAAAGCAAAACAAGCTTCTGATCCATATGCATCATCCATAAAAAAAACTCCAGCATCCTTTCTTGTTTCTTTGGTACCATTTAATGATAAAACAAATTTGCTCATATAGCACTTTGAGACGGGCCTCGTTTACATTAATAATTTATTTTTTGTTCTCCTCTCTTTTTTGTATATAACTTTGTTTTGTACCTATATTAATAAAATTAACCAACGGTCTGGTTTGCTTAAAAAATTCAAGTTGAGCGTCCTTAGATGTTTTCATCAACATGATTAAGGATGAGGTTTAGCTTGAGGACGAGGACGAGACCATGGGAGCAACTGTTCATCCCCGCCTCCTCACGACTATCGTTCTCTGCAAAATTAAACTGTCAGTGATGTACACTTCAGGCATGTACGACCCTCTCCTGTTTTCTTATTTTTTGCTCGTGTAACTTGTGTGTTTCATCATTAATTTGTTCCTATCTTTGAGGAATTAGAGGCAGCTCTCCTATCTTTTATTAAAAACAAAAACTTCTCTTAACGTCATAATAATAAAGAAAGCTCCACCATATAACTCCTTCGTCTGATAAGGATTTGGATTCGTGACCTTCCTGGATCCGCCGGTCGCTGTTGCTCTCGGACAGCTTAACTTTTTGGTACTAAAATAACTGTGATAGCTGCGTATTTGCCCATTTTGTGATGCATGATCCACACGGAGGCAGCTGCTAGCCTAGGTGCCAGCCGTGTCAACGTCTCCTTGTTTATTATGCTTATATATATAATTAACCATGGATCCTGGACGTTGCAAATTACAAGGCGTGATGGTTATGTTACATTTTTCCAGCGTGCGCGCGTGTTTACGTTTTTTTTGAAAGCCAATTTGCACGTGGTATTTCTTACGGGTTCACATCGTTTGAACTCATGTAGATATATAGAGTGATTTATCAGCGTTGGAACCTAGTATGGTGGACATCTAGTGATGAGCATCCAAAGATGGCATATTTTGGTTTATACATACCATCGAAAGTGTTTGGTAACTTTTGCTCTAATTAATTACTATTGTATTTTGTTTTAAAACCCCACTAAATTTATAATATTATTGGTGTACTCCTTGGAGACAAATCTATGCATATAATTTTTATGTGTACAATCTAATTATTTAAGGCATCCCGACCAATTTACAAATTTCGTTCTACGATGACGATGTTGCAATTTTTGTGGCGCCGATCAAGGAAGAGATTTCGGCGCTGGTCCAGATCCTACAGAGGTTTGGTGCAATCTCTGGCCTCCGCACCAACTTCGAAAAGAGTCAGGTCATGCCCATTGAGTGCGAGGGGCTTGACCTCGACAACATTCTCGCCGACCTGCCCACGTGGCGAAAGTCCTTTCCCATCACATATCTCGGCCTCCCACTCGCCATCAAGAAGTTAAAGCACGTCCACTTCCAACCTCTAATTGAAAGGATTGCGGGCCGTTTGGCAGGTTGGCGCGGGCAAATGATGTCAAAAGGGGATAGAGTCACCCTGCTCAAGTCGGTTCTCTCGACCCTACCGTCCTACACCCTATCAGTGATGTTCCCGCCTACCTCGGTTATTCAGAAGATCGATAAACTGTGTCGCGTGTGGCTTTGGCGTGGAAATGACAATGTTACGGTGGGCGGGTGTCGTGTCAACTGGAAACTCGTCTATTCCCCGGCTACCCTTGGGGGGGCTCAGGGTGCTTGACCTGAAAAATTTTGCTCGTGCCCTCCAATTACATTGGCTTTGGCTGGCCAAATCCGGCTCCCCCAGATCTTACCTCGTCTCGTTGGACAGGGTGGACCCTACTAACGCGACTCTCTTTAGATCGGACACTGAGTTGGTTCTTGGGAATGGCGTCACCTTTCTCTTTCTGACCGACGCTTGGCTACTTGGGCAATCTTCAAAGTGGCCACATAACTTTTTGCGGCCTCTGCACGAAAAAATCGCATAGTCGCCGATGCCCCACACAATAACTGGTTGCTGGATTTACGACGGAAGTTCGCCCCTAACCTCGTCATGGAGCTGGTCTCCCTCTGGCAAAAGGTCAGCATGCTGCGCTACGTCCGACCCACCAGGACCGAGCCGTTTGGCGTTTTTCCGCAAATGGGAATTTCTCTGTTGGCTCAGCATACCGCATGCAATTCGTTGGAACGACATCTCTGACGGCGCTAGCGCTCGTATGGAAGCAGTAGGCGCACCTCCAAGTAAGTTCTTTGCTTGGACGTTGTTACTAAGGAGGGTCATGACTACTGACGCCCTCCTGCGTAGGGGATTGCCGAATAATTACTTCTGCACCCTTTGTCTCAAATGCTTGGAGACCCCGGAACACCTCTTCCTCGATTGCCCCTTCTCCTCCCATATTTGGGACCTCCTAACTTTCAGGCTCAACACCCCACGCCTTCTCCGCTCCGCATGGACCCACATTGACGATATCAGCACCTGGTGGGCTGAGGACATCTTGCTACCCAACCTTGTCCCGAGTCTAGGATCCGTTGTGCTAGCAACCTTACGATATCTCTGACTCAAAAGGAACAATCGAGTTTTCAACTCGAAGGAGCTGTCGCCGATGATCTTCTTTGATTTTCTCTTAGAGGTCCTACGCTTTTGGAGGGCGGCAGGCACTCGTTTTATAATAAGTTAGCTCACATGTAGTGCGTGTACGGGGGGGATTGCGCCTAAACCTCCTCCTAAATTTTAACCTTGTAACTTTCTTATTTAATTAAAACAAGGCAGTTCTCCTGCCTTTTTCTCAAAAAACAAATGTATACCAGGCTCTTTTAGGTCTGGTTGGGCTTCAGGCTAGGCTCAAGCCCGAGACTGGGAAAAGGCATCAGATCGGGTCGGGCTTGGGCCTAGTCCCGTGAAACAGTCCTTTTCGAAACATGGCCCAAAACCCAACCCAGGCCGGCAAACCCAGCCCAAAAAAGCTCGACTCGGACTGGCAAATCCGGCCCAAGAAAGCCCGATCCGGGCCGGTCCGACTATGAGCAGGGCTTAAGCCCGAGAAAAATGCGAAAATAGACGTGACCGAGACGGGCTTTTGGGCTTCGGGGCGATCGGACTTGCGCGAATTGAGGCCCAACGCACCGAGCAGGGTTGGGTTCGGTCTTGGTCCCGCGGGATCGGTCTTTTCCAAGCCCGGCCCTATGTTTGATCAGTTCTAGACATGTCTACTTTATAGAAAAGTACCAAATTCTACATGTGGGCTCCATCTATACAGTTTGACCTGTGAATCTATGCAAAGTTGCGTTCAGATATGTAGAGTCATAACAAAAAAAAATCAAACAATTTAAATGATTTTATAAGTGTGAACGCGAGGTTTTTGAACCCATTAGTAGCCCTAGGATTGAGAAATGGGTTCAGATGGGTTGATAAATGAAGTTGAACCCCATTTCTCAACTTCTGAGATGTGTGGGTTGGATTGGTTTTGGTTCAAATAAGAAATGGGCTGGATTGGTCTGTGTTCACATAAAAATGGGTGGGTGGGGTGGAAGGAAAAAATAGTTTAATTAAAATGAGGTGGGGGTGGATATGGTTTGGGTTTGAACCCATTAGTAGCCCTAGGCCTTGTTATTTATAGCATTACGTACCGTTGCGTATTGTTGTAGCAAATGTTTTTTTATATAGCCTATATGTTGTGATAATTTGTAATGATTTTTTCATGCCTTTTAGTAATCCTTCCAAAGATTCTAAAACTATTTTTAATTATCTTTTTATAATCTTTAGATTTCTTTTCGAGGTCTCTTAAATTTATTACATTAATATGCCAACGCAACGATTTGCTGAAAAGAACAAGGCCCTAGTCACTTGTAAGGGCTTAGGTTAGGTGTGTGTAGGTGCACTACCAAGTGCTTCACTTGATGTGGCTTTGTAATACCCATCAAACCAATAAAATCCACCAAAAGTTCCTCATATTCTTGTCTCATGTTCGTAATGATTGTGTTTGATTCTTGATCTTGCTTTGCTTAGTCATGGGGTACTCATATTAGGTCGATCAAGACCCTCTCCTATCCATGGGTAAGCTCGTAGTTTGATATCTCTATCCACACTAGAAATGAATTGCCTTCAAGTGATCTCCATCTTGGTTCTTGTTTCTTCAAGAGCGTTGTTGGATGAAAGAGCATCACGAATCACTGAGTGAAGACCGTCCTCTGATTGTTACTGTGGTTCACATAATCATCTAATTGCACTTTATTTTCGACGATCTATCGTAAGCACGATCAATACTTTTCTTAAAACTAGGCGATTAGTGCAAGACATACCTCCTCCTGATTCTGAGTATACTAGGTGATTAGTGCCAAAAATTCGGATATCCATTTATATTTATTTGCTGTTTTGCGCTGTCTTGGTAGCAACATATCGCCTTGTTCTTCTTGTGTCGGCTAGACCAACAGGACCAAGTTTCTGAACCCCGTTATCCTTAATATATATTCGCAATTCAGATTGCTTATCTTGTGTTCTTGCTCGTTCTTCGGTTGCTTGCAGGAATCGTCCTTCGTGGACAGGTCGATCGTGCCTCTGGTTCGGTCGATAACAATCGTTGTGGTGGTTTAGCGATCGCCGGGATTTCCAGTTCCTTTGCGGGGTTGGAAGCCGGATCGTTTAGGTCTCCGTGACACCTACCGAGTTATCTTTACCATCTCTCACCAGAAGATCGGGACCCCGCGTCCGCGCCCATCAAGTGGTATCAGAGCATCCGTTGCCTGGTGAGAAATTTTTGTTTTCTGTTTAGTAGATTGGTTTCATACCTAGAGTCAAGAAAATTGCCGAAAAAAAAATTTCAAGCCCTTTGAGCCTTTGCTATTACCGCATAGTTTAATTCTCGTTGAATTTGTGTTCGTTGTCGAGTCGTTGCTGGTCTTAGTGTTTTGATATTTAGAGTTCCGAGTTCGAGTCACGTTTATCGTCATCTTTGTTCCCTTCTTGTCCATCAACCATCGCTGATTTGTTGTTCGATCTTCTCAAAAATAGTGATTGTTTTCCTTGCTAAATTTTCACCCTTTTCCCCTTCCATAACACCCTCCACCGAATTTAGAAATCTTAATTTTTCCTTTGGCAAAGTTGGATCTGATAGGAAATTTTGTGATCTTTCCAACGAGGATAAGAACGTCCAAATCCGAGTTCAGATGTGAAAGATATGACCGTTTTACTGAAGGTCTCACAATTTGCTCGCGAATTTGAATTGGACTCGGTTTGGAGTTTCCTTTTTGGGTTTGGCCGAGTTGGGGGAGAAGTGGAGCTCGGCCAGGGGTATGTGGAGGGTGTTATGGAAAGATTAGAAGATCCTCTACAACTTTGGTATAGAAGTGTTTCTCAGATTCAGAGTGTTTGGGGTCCGTAATTGCGCCTAAAGAATTGTTGCTCCTGCTGTCCCGTTTGAAAAGTTGAAAAAAAGAGCCAAGCGCAAAAAAAAACACACAAAAAAAAGAGAAAAGGCAAGTGCATATAAAAGAGCCGCACCAAAGAAAAGAAATAAAAAAATAAGGAGCTTGTTCTAAAGTGTACTAGTTGGTTTCTCGTGACGACGTTTGTGTCCCGGCTCGCGTCTCTAGTACGGTTAGACCTAGGACCAGCACGGTATCATCGTTGAACGTTTATTCAACTTGTTTTAACTACTGTGGTTTTAGTACATCCTTTGCTACATATATAAGCCTGTCCAAGCTCCACCATCTACTAACCCAGCAGGGACGGATCCTAGCCATCGCTTTACCACCCTGTGCGTTGGAGTTATCGCCGACCAGTTGCCGTTTGTACCTACTGCTTGCGTGGTAAGAACTGGTAAGAACAAGGGATAGGTTAGAGAGAGTTGTTGACACCCACACACGACAGTACCATATAGTATATATATTCCTGTGTGTTCGTTTTGCTTCCACTAACCATGTCAGGAGGAAGTAATAATGAGTCCGTGCTTAACGCTGATTTCGCAAAGTACATGGAGGACCAGCAAAAGGCCATGGCTGATATGGCCAATAGCATTACTCAACTGACAAATGCAAATGCCCAAGGGATGGAGAGGCTCGAAAGAAGGATTGTCAACTTGATCACGAGAATGGAAGACGTTGAAAGAAGAGTTCCTGCCCCTGCTGTCCGTGTGCCTCCTACTGCCCCAGTGCCACTTGCACCCCCTGCTGCCTCAGTGCCTCCTGCAGCCCCTGTTGATCGTCGCTCTTGGGCTGATGAGATTGAACAAGCTGAGAATGACTACGTTGCTGATTCCGAAGCCGACGATGGATTTGATGCAAACAATGATCGAGATCATCTAAGGCTACGTCACAATCACCAAGGTATGGCTAGAAATCGTCAAGGTAATCGTGAGGTACGTGATGATTCATTAGCCAAGGTTAAATTGACAATACCTCCATATAATGGTAGATATGATCCTGACGCTTATCTTGATTGGGAATTATTGATAGATCAAAAATTTTCATGTTTTACTGTCTTACCTGAAAACCAAGTTAAGGTTGCTGTTAGTGAATTCATTGATTTTGCATCTATTTGGTGACATGAAACATGTAGGAGAGGAAATGAACTCACAACCTGGCAAGCTTTGAAACGTGCTATGCGATCTAGATTTGTTCCTTCTTATTATGAGAGAGATTTGCTGAATAGGTTGCAACGTTTAAATCAAAATAGCAAAACAGTTAATGAATATTATCAGGAGTTACAAATTGGTATGTTGCGTTGTGGTTTACAAGAGAGTGAGGATGCAAAAATGGCTAGATTCTTGGATGGGTTAAACCGTGAGATTCAGGATATACTTGATTATAAAGAATACAATTCTATCACTCGTTTGTTTCATCTTGCTTGCAAAGCAGAAAGGGAAGTACAGGGACGACAAATCAGAACGCGAGGAAACTTAAGTGGTTCATCAAAGTCAAACCTCGAGGCTGCAAAGGTTCCATCGTCAACAATTCATCAAGCACCACCGCCCGTTGTTCCTTCTACCCCTCCAACACGAGCTACGAGTGTAAGCAAGAATTCAGCGGTGCCAGCCCCCGCCAAAAGTGCTTCTTCTGTCGCATCCACAGGCCGTACACGCGACATTCAATGTTTTCGTTGCAAGGGATTTGGACATACAAAGCGTGATTGTTCTAGTCAACGTGCTCTTATTATTTGTGAGGATGGTGAATATTCTTCTGCTAGTGAACATGAGGATGATCTTGCTTTAGTTGCCGCTAACCCCACAGGTCCAGAAGTTGCCGAAGAAGAGGTGTTTGGTACTTCAACAACGGAAGCTTATCCAACACTTGTCGTGACCCGTGTATTGATTGCACAACCAGAATGGTCACAAGAAAGTCAGCGGCATAATCTTTTCCAAACCAAGATGATCGTCAATGAATATGCCGTGCCCGTCATCATCGACGGAGGAAGTTGCAACAATTTTGCGAGTGTTGACATCGTCGAGAAGCTTGGCTTGACTACACACCCGCATCCACATCCATATTGCATTGAATGGTTCAACTCTTGTGTTAAGCTCAAGATAACTAAGACTGTTCGAATTCACATCTCTCTTGGTACTTATCGTGATTACATAGATTGTGATGTTGCACCTATGGATGTTTGTTCTATTTTGCTGGGTAGACCTTGGATTTATGATGTCGATGCTGTTCATTATGGTAGGTCTAATGAATACAAATTTGAGTTTAAAGGAAAAAAATATGTGATACAACCTATGACACCGGCTGAGTTAGCAAAAGCAAGTCATAAATCACAAAATAAAAATGGTGCCAATGATAAACCAAGTGTAACAAAACAAAAAGAAACTGTTGAGATGAATTATGGAATTAAATTGAAATGGCCTGTTCTTTTAGCTACAAAAAATTATAAAGATGATGAGTTAGCTAAAGAACCAAATAACGATTTGAAAGATTTGTCTATTGCTTTGTCTTCTGTTGTTTCTAACCTTTTGCAGGAGAATATGCTTGAGTCGAGGACGACTCAAATTCAAGAAAGGGGGGATGATGAGGACATCAATAACGCAGTTGCCCAAGGCGAGAGGACGTCGAACTCGCTGCCGGGTCCGGTTCGGACTTCCAGGACCAGTGCACCTTCAAACGGATGCCCAGATCACATACGATGTCCAAATGAGGCAAATAAGGACTCTACGGAAAGATATCGAGATAAGCTTTCCAACGGATCCAACCACGCCTTCAAATTCAATCCGAGTCAACGGGAATTGCGAAAAAAATCTGACGGACAGAAACTTTCCGGCGCTGCGTCGCCGTATTTTTGGGCCCAAATCCCGTGTACCCCTAGAGTTAGGGTTGAGTATGTGTCGGCACCTGTTTGGGCACCCCTCCTCTGGCTGCCGCCCTATATAAGTCCCACGCCGTGCTACGTCTTAGTTGGGTTTTGTGTAGTTGATTTCGTCACTGTCGTGTGAGATTTCGCCTTGTTCTTCTTGTGTCGGCTAGACCAACAGGACCAAGTTTCTGAACCCCGTTATCCTTAATATATATTCACAATTCAGATTGCTTATCTTGTGTTCTTGCTCGTTCTTCGGTTGCTTGCAGGAATCGTCCTTCGTGGACAGGTCGATCGTGCCTCTGGTTCGGTCGATAACAATCGTTGTGGTGGTTTAGCGATCGCCGGAATTTCCAGTTCCTTTGCGGGGTTGGAAGCCGGATCGTTTAGGTCTCCGTGACACCTACCGAGTTATCTTTACCATCTCTCACCAGAAGATCGGGACCCCGCGTCCGCGCCCATCACATACACTAGTAAGTAAAAGCAAGAAAAATGATGCATTCGTTTTCCTTCATTGCGATTAATTACTTTTTCACCTTCTCTGTCATAGAATCCCACCTTATAGGGTCGATATCAGTCGCACGTATCATAGAGTAGATAAGCTCTAGGGAAAAAAATGTAAGAAATATTACCCCCACCATAAATTATTTAAAACTTTCCCCTTCACCATTTGTGCTTGCTCTTGATTGTCATCCCTATACGAAGCCCACTTCACTCTAAACCATCAACACTATAGATTCCTTAATAGCACGGGCCATCTTCAACATAACAACAGTAGATGCAAATCTTTATCAGCAGTGGCAAGATACTTCAGCTTACTAAAGGAATTGAACATAAAGAGCCTTTGCGAGTGATTCATGATAAAATTCTTTATGAATAAAGCATCACTTGCAACCTCACTTAACAACTTTAATCCATAAAAAGTGTCACCATCCTTGCTCTTTGCAACACAACAATCATCTTCTCAACAATGTCATCTTCCTTCGTTATTTTGACTTCTCTGTTGATTTCTCTCAGAAACATTGGTTCATCTTCTGCCATGGCTAAAAAGTTCAAGAAAGGATGCCTTTAAGCATCATACCACCCATCACACATATTGTAGCAGGGAAACACCCATCCCCTATGAACCAGGAGAAGGCGAACCAGCGCTAGGCAGCGGATCAGAGATGCCAACCCGAAGGAAGCTTCGCCGTCTGATGGTGAGGCAAAGATGGATCAGAGGGGTTATTATCTAAGCGAGGGCTCACAAGGGACCAGATGGGTCCCCCTGTAATCCCCTTTGTAACCCTACTTTAGCTAAGGCAGTGGGGGTCAAGAAGTCTTTTTCGTAAAAAGACCTCTTGACCCTCACTTTGCCCTTGGTCGGAGGGACTGTATCGGAAAATGAAAAAATTGCCCCTGCTATAAATAGGGGTCCCAAGATAATACAGGGGCAAGCAAAAAATTCTTTCCTCAAGATGCTTCGCGTACTTTGCTAAGTTGCTCTGTGAGGCAACCATTTAAAAATTGGTTGTCTGGCTCGGGCCAACGACAACACATAACACTCACCTCTTTTGAACCCCATGTTGTTTTGATGGGCTGCAACATCCTCTCAACATGGGTCTTTTTCTACACAAGAAAATATGTCCTTATCTTGTTTTAGCTTTGAGGAGTATAACCACCAATATTAATTGTTCTTGGCAGCAAACATTGAAAGGTAGACGTATAGATAACAAATGCAAGTAAAATAAATAAGCATCTAAATACAAGTATGCAACCACCGAACGTGAAGAAAAAACACTAATTATTAAATTTTAGCAAGCCTACATTGTAGAACATATTAACAATCAAGAAATCAAGTTTGGTGCTAAACCTTGTTTCAATAGCTGAAACACCTTTCCTCTTCTTTGCACCCACACCCTCATGTGGCAGTGGAATGTCCTAGGCAAGCTCCTTGTCGCGTCTACCTCAACTCTAGCAATTTTTTTACGAATTTGCACAAACATGTCTATTGTGACCTTTGAAATCTAATGATAAATCTTTCTAAAAAAAAGAGACCTAATGATAAATCGATAGCCACATGCAATTTTGATCACAGTAATCATGGTCTGCACTCCTAGGGTGCTACATGTTGGCCAAAAATGTTTTGACAAAATACTTTCATCTTGGTTAGGACAATAAGCGCAATTTCAACATTTTTTCTTGGGCAATTTCTTACATGCTAATTTAGAAAATCTCAACCCTTACATGTGATCAATGTGTCACTGACATGTGGGATCGAAAACCACCTATCATGTACTATTGAGACCGAATTGATATTTATCATATATACTTTCCAAGTAAAAGCAGTGTGGGTATCAATTCTATATTACAAAGGCCCTAACAGGCCGCACGCTCATGCGTCCACATAGGCGTCTCGCAGTGCGTCCACGCGCATCTCCCTGGTGTCAACACGTCACTGGGCAGTCCGCAGCCGTTCGATCGCTTCGTCAGACAAGATCTGGCCATTCATACCAAACTAATCTATAAAGGCAAAAAATTGACGCACCCTCGGGCCAACGCCCGTTCGTTGGCGCCTTGGCTAGCCGAGGTTGCTGTCGCTCCGCAGCCCCGCGTTTGAAGCCTGCGCCGGCGCTCGTGGTGGCCTTTTTTTTTTTCCCTGTACTACGCTGCCTTGCTCCCCGCGTTCGAAGCCTGCGCCAGCGCTCGCGGCGATTTTTTTCTCCGTGCGCTAGCTGTCTTGCTCCGGAAAATAAGGCACCGTAGGTGCGCTACCCCGCTAGTATTTTTCATATGTACAAATTGTAGCTCACATTCAAAATGCCCACGTGCAAAGCATGCATGTCCCTCTTACAAGTACGTGCTGACAATGTAATAGTTACCATATCTAACGCACACACGGATACTCAGTGGCGTAACTAACAATGTTAATAGCTAATTAAACACCACTGGATATATATGCGTATGCACACCATAGTTGCACATATCCTACGTGTGAACAAGGGATGATCTAGCGCGGTCGTGTACCTCTAGAGTGGTTGTATGATCCGGCAATCAATGCAGAGATAGGAATAAGTTTTGCACAGTGAAGCTTTGCACCACACAAAAGATACAGACATGTGGATCACGCATGCTTTTTACTACAACCATCTTGTGATCTTGACTCCTAGTTTTGTTTTCGTTTTTAGCGTTAACTTGCACAGTACACTTGAAACTAGGGGTGGAAACGAACCGAGCTTGAGTGAGCCAAGGGCTAGCTCGGCTCGCCTCGGCTCGCTCACTTCCAGGCTCGGCTCGGGCTCGGCTCGTTCACCACATGAGCTGGAGAAAAAGCTCGGCTCGGGCTCGTTTGAGGCTCGGTCCGGCTCGTGAGGGCTTGCGAGCCTGATTAATTTGTTGATAACCGATTTTTTGGGTTTGAAAAATGAGAGGTTTAGGGGGCTACGTCAAGGAAAACCTTTAATTTGAGCCTTTGATTATCTTTGATGGGTTAGGTTGGCGGTATATCTAATTGTATACAAGCGAGTAGGGCAATTATTAGTGATATGGGCTGAACATATACTAAGAAATCTACGAATCCACAAGCTACGAGCGAGCCAGCCCTAGGCTCGGCTCAGCTCGTTTTTTGACTAGGCTGCAAAAAAAGCTTGAACTCGGGATCATTGGCCTACGAGCCGAGCCCGAGCCGAGCCAAAACCGAGCGAGCTACAAACAGCTCGCAAGCTTCGAGACAGATTGCCAGCCCTATGAACCCCCTATCCTCCATCCTTGAAAAGCAAAACAAGCTTCTGATCCATCATCCATAAAAAAACTCCAGCATCCTCTCTTGTTTCTTTGGTACCATTTAATGATAAAAAAATTTGCTCATATAGCACTTTGCGACGGGCCTCGTCAACATTAATAATTTTTTTCTGTTCCCCTCTCTTTTGTATATAACTTTGTTTTGTATCTATATTAATAAAATTACGAAAACACTTATGACCGGCGTCCGGCGGCTCCGGACACGCGCTCGCAGCGTGCGTGCGGACGGGCGAGCACCAGGCGTGGCACATGCAGGGTGGGTCCCACAGTATTTTTCTTTTTGGTGACCATAATTTTTGTATGGGTGCTCTAATCCACAAACCGTTTGCACCAACGTGTTCCTCGTATTTTTACGAACAAAACAAGATATATATTGCCATATAAATCTTCAAACTTACCTACTGAAACTTGGGTTTCGCCTACTGAAACTTGGGTTTCATATTCGTTAAACTTGCCGAACTGTCAAGTTTCATTAGGTTTAATGCAAGTTTCGTCAAGTTTTAACAGGTCTCATACTAGTTTCTTCAAATTTCATCAGGTCAATTCAAGTTTCAACAGGTTTTATCCAAGGTTCATTAGGTTACATCGAAGTTTCATCAGATTTCATCAACACACGGCCAAGTTTCATCAGCACAAGGCCAAGTTTCGTTAGTATATGTGTAAGTTTCATAAGTGCCTTCTCGCAAATTCACTCAAAAAAATGAAAAAGTGAAAAAAATCAAAAAAAATTAAAGTATTTAAAATGGGTTGCTCTCGATTTTAGAAGAATTATGGAATTTATTCTACATATTTTGAATACTGTTTGAATTTTATACAAAAATCAAAAGTTTAATTGAAAAACGTGATCAACTGCACGACTAGCAAACTCACGGTAGACATCTGATGCATGCACGGGGCTGCGCGCGTGGTGCTGGACGATCGGACGGACGGCGCTGGTCCGGTGCGTGCGCGTCCGTCCGGACGTTTGACGCCTGGCGCTCGCCATAAAATTAACCAACGGTTTGGTTTGCTTAAAAAAAATTCAAGTTGAGCGTCCTTAGATGTTTTCATCAACATGAAGGATGAGGTTTAGCTTTCGGACGAGGACGAGACCATGGGAGCAACTGTTCATCCCTGGCATATAATTCATTAATTTGTTCCTATCTCGTGTAACTTGTGTGTTTCATCATTAATTTGTTCCTATCTTTGAGGAATTAGAGGCAGCTCTCCTATCTTTTATTAAAAACAAAAACTTCTCTTAACCTCATAATAATAAAGAAATCTCCACCATATAATTCCTTCGTCTGATAAGGATTTGGATTCGTGACCTTCCTGGATCCGCCGGTCGCGGTTGCTCTCGGACAGCTCAACTTTTTGGTACTATATAACTGTGATAGCTGCATTTGCCCATTTTGTGATCGCATGATCCACACGGAGGCAGCTGCTAGCCTAGGTGCCAGCCGTGTCAACGTCTCCTTGTTTATTATGCTTATATATATAATTAACCATGGATCCTGGACGTTGCAAATTACAAGGCGTGATGGTTATGTTACATTTTTCCAGCGTGCGCGCGTGTTTACGTTTTTTTTGAAAGCCAATTTGCACGTGGTATTTCTTACGGGTTCACATCGTTTGAACTCATGTAGATATATAGAGTGATTTATCAGCGTTGGAACCTAGTATGGTGGACATCTAGTGATGAGCATCCAAAGATGGCATATTTTGGTTTATACATACCATCGAAAGTGTTCGGTATTTTTTGCTCTAATTAATTACTATATTGTATTTTGTTTTAAAGTTCCACTAAATTTATAATATTATTTGTGTACTTTTTGGAGACAAATCTATGCATATAATTTTTATGTGTACAATCTAATTATTTAAGGCATGCATCCCGACCAACTTACGTACCTCGTTCTACGTTGAAGATGTTGCAATTTTTGTGGCGTCTATCAAGGAAGAGATCTCGGTGCTGGTCCATATCCTGCAAAGATTTGATGCAATCTTTTGCCTCCGCACCAACTTCAAAAAGAGTTAGGTCATGCCCATTAAGTGCGAGGAGCTTGATCTCGACAACATTCTCGCCGACCTGCCCACGCGGTGAACGTCCTTCCTCATCACGTATCTCGGCCTGCCACTCGCCATCAAGAAGCTAAAGCACGTCCACTTTCAACCTCTAATCAACAAGATTGCGGGCCGTCTGGCAGGATCGATGGCGGGGGCAAATGATGTCAAAAGGGGGTAGAGTCACCCTGCTCAAGTCGGTTCTCTCAACCCTACCGTCCTACACCCTATCGGTGATCTCCCCGCCTACCTCGGTTATTCAAAAGATCGATAAACTATGTTGTGTGTGGTTTTGGCGCGGAAATGACATTGTTACGGCGGTTCCCCGGCTACCCTTGGGGGGCTAGGGGTGCTCGCTTGACCTGAAAAGTTTTGCCTACGCCCTCCAATTATATATGTTGGCTTTGGCTGGCCAAATCCGGCTCCGCCCGATCGTGCCTCATCTCGCTGGACAGGGTGGACCCTACTAACGCAACTCTCTTTAGAGTGGGCACTGAGTTGGTTCTTGGGAATGGCGCCACCTTTCTCTTTCTGACCAACGCTTGGCTACTTGGGCAATCTTCAAAGGAAATGGCCACAGAACTTTTTGCGGCCTTTGCACAAAAAACCGCACAGTCGCCGATGCCCTACACAATAACTGGTTGCTGGACTTGCGATGGAAGTTCGCCCCTAACCTCGCCATGGAGCTGGTCTCCCTCTGGCAAAAGGTCAGCATGCTGCGCTACGTCCGACCCACCAGGATCGAGCCGTTTGGTGTTTTTCCACAAATGGGAATTTCTCTGTCAGCTCAGCATACCGCATGCAATTCGTTGGAACGACATCTCTGACGGCGCTAGCACTTGTATGGAAGCAGTAGGCGCACCTCCAAGTAAGTTCTTTGCTTGGACGCTGTTACTAAAGAGGGTCATGACTACTGACGCCCTCCTACGTAGGGGACTGCCAAATAATTACTTCTGCACCCTTTGCCTTAGATGCCTGGAGACTCCAGAACACCTCTTCCTCGAGTGCCCCTTCTCCTCCCACGTTTGGGACGTCCTAACTTTCAGGCTCAACGCCCCACGCCTTCTCCGCTCCGCGTGGATCGACCCACATTGACGATATCAGCACCTGGTGGGCTGAGGACATCTTGCTACCCAACTTTGCCTCGGGTCTAGGATCCGCTGTGCTAGCAATCATAATATCTGACTCGAAAGGAACAATCGTGTTTTCAACTCGAAGGAGCTGTCGCCGATGATCTTCTTTGATTTTCTCTTGGAGGTCCTACGCTTTTGGAGGGTGACAGGCGCTCGTTTTGTAATAAGTTAGCTCACATGTAGTGCACGTCCGGGGGGGATGCGCCTAAACCTCCTCCTAAATTTTAACCCTGTAACTTTCTTATTTAATTAATACAAGGCAGTTCTCCTACCTTTTTCTCAAAAAACAAATGTATGCCAGGCTCTTTTAGGTTTGGTTGGGCTTCAGGCTAGGCTCGAGCCCGAGACTGGGAAAAGGCGTCAGACCGGGTCGAGCTCGGGCCTAGTCCCACGAAACAGTCCTTTTGAAAACATGGCCCAAAACCCAACCCAGGCCGGCAAACCTAGCCCAAAAAAGCTCGACCCGGACTAGCAAATCCAGCCCAAAAAAGCCTTACCCGGGCCGGTTCGACTATGAGCAGGGCTTAAGCCCGAGAAAAATGTGAAAATAGACGTGACCGAGACGGGATTTTGGGCTTTGGGTCGGACTTGCGTGAATTGAGGCCCAACACACTGAGAAGGGTTGGGCTCGAGCTTGGTTCCGCAGGATCGGTCTTTTCCAAGCCGGCCCGATGTTTGATCAGTTCTAGACATGTCTACTTTATAGAAAAGTTACCAAATTCTACATGTGGGCTCCATCTATTCTGTTTGACCTGTGAATCTACGCAAAGTTGCGTTCAGATGTGTAGAGTCATGACAAAAAAATCAAACAATATAAATGATTTTTTATAGTGTGAACGCGAGGTTTTTTAAAAAAGCTAAGGTGTTTTTCTTCGTAAAGTCTAACCTTCGTATAGAATTGGGTTGAGAAATGGGTTCAAATGGGTTGATGAATAAAATTGAACCCATATGAGATGTGTGGGTTGGATTGGTTTTGGTTCAAATAAGAAATGGGCTGGATTGGTCTGTGTTCACATAAAAATGGGTGGGTGGGGTGGAAGGAAAAAATAGTTTAATTAAAATGAGGTGGGGGTGGATATGGTTTGGGTTTGAACCCATTAGTAGCCCTAGGCCTTGTTATTTTTAGCGTTACGTACCGTTGCATATTATTGTAGCAAATTTTGTTATTTTTTCGTGCCTTTTAGTAATCCTTCCAAAGATCCTAAAACTATTTTTTAATTATCTTTTTATAATCTTTAGATCTCTTTTCGATGGCTCTTAAATTTGTTACAGTAATACACCAACGCAATGATTTGCTGAAAAGAACAAGGCCCTAGTCACTTGTAAGGGCTTAGGTTAGGTGTGTGTAGGTGCACTACCAAGTGCTTCACTTGATGTGGCTTTGTAATACCCATCAAACCAATAAAATCCACCAAAAGTTCCTCATATTCTTGTCTCATGTTCGTAATGATTGTGTTTGATTCTTGATCTTGCTTTGCTTAGTTATGGGGTACTCATATTAGGTCGATCAAGACCCTCTCCTATCCATGGGCAAGCTCGTAGTTTGATATCTCTATCCACACTAGAAATGAATTGCCTTCAAGTGATCTCCATCTTGGTTCTTGTTTCTTCACAAGGGTTGTTGGATGAAAGAGCATCACAAATCGCTGATCACGAATCGCTGAGTGAAGACCTTCCTATGATTGTCATACTGTGGTTCACATAATCATCTAATTGCACTTTATTTAAAACTAGGCGATTAGTGCAAGAAATACCTCCTCCTGATTCTGAGTATACTAGGTGATTAGTGCCAAAAATTCGGATATCCATTTATATTTCTTTGCTGTTTTGCGCTGTCTTGGTAGCAACATATCATCTTTTGAGACAGTTGACCTATCCAAGCATAAGTACATGACACGTCGTCGTCAAACTTTCTACCAATTTGGCGAAGTTCATCTTAATTTTAACACGTAAGCTCTCCCGAAATCGTGCAATCGATAAAACCAATCAGAACTGTACGACATTGGTACTTTCCTAGCACGCTTCATGTTTCTGAGAACAGTTGTAGCACAGGAAGTGATGTCCATTGCTGCTGCTAGGATCGTTCCTGAGTTTTTGCAGCTGAAGCAAAATTACAAACGGATGTCCCGAGCATAAGTATGTAAAATATTTTTATGCTACTATCTAGCAACTTAAAAAACACTATTTGATGTATTATAGGAATCGTTACCAATAAAAAGGTAAGAGTATAAAAGTAAAATTTTTTATCTCAAACATTTTGTGAAGATCCTCTTACAAATGTATTATAACATTTCTAGATGAAAAATCATCAATGATGACCTCAACATTAATGTCATCCAATATTTTTTTCTCAATACATAAAGTTGCTATACTGTTTAATCTTTCATGAGAAATTATAGACATCAAATAGTTTTTAACAATTTCAACTTTGAAAAGCTTTTTTCAGCTGATGTCATAATTATCGTCATAGTAAATTAATAAGATCCGATAAACAATAAAAATATTAGGCTAACCCTTGACATCTCTATTTGACAAGGTCATTTGCAGTATTCTTAACTAAAAAATCGGTAAGAGGCATCACAACGCTATAGGGGTGTGGCCCCCTAGGGGTGGATCCCATATGCCAGACATACATACGTCAAGGCCCCCTAGGGGTGGATCCCATATGCTAGACATACATACGTCAAGGCATATGAATTTAGTGTCATGCATTGTATTTTCCGATGCAAAAAAACAAAGTATGTCTTTATTATACCGAGGAAGTAGCTTGTGGCAGAGAGAAATTCCCATCTGGAGCATGCTTGATACTAGTACACACAGTGTTGATTATAATGTGATTTGGGAATTATTTTTCTTATGTAGTACAGCATGGCCAGCAGTGCCGGCAAATTACTGTACAGTGCAGTGCAGTTTGAATTTCCCACCGCATGATGCAGTGCAATGCAGGCCGCGTGCGTGATGCAGGCCGCATGACAGCGGCACTGCTGTCCATGCTCATATTTAGAATTTAGATATTGATTGTTGTATCATGATTCAAAGGAAAATTCCGAGTCGAGGCAATCCAAGTCCAAATGATTTTAGTTCTACTCTTAGATTTGGGGCGCCTTTGAACTTTCGACGGTGACACGAAATTATGTCATCGATGACATGTTAATCAATCTAACAATATCATCCTTCATTTACTTGTGTGGTCAATGAGCAATGCTCAGGATTCAGTTTTTTAGCAGCCAGTCACGCTGTCATGCTGCGTTTATCGGTCCATGTCGTCCATGACAAGTTTATATATCCTCGGAGATCATGCGTGCAGTACGACACCATGATGCAAACATGAAGAAACTCTTCCTTTTCAGAAGGATATATTTAAGAAGAAGAAAATGCAACACGAAATCCTACAGAGTAAGGACTAAGGATATTCGATCCATCTATCAGGAAAGGTCTCAATCAAAACATGGAAAAACAGCAGCCGCGTTGTACGTAAGAACTCTTGATGTTTCTCGTTCAAGTCACCAAATCACATTATATGCATGCGATGCTATCGCGAGCTGAGTAAGCTGACAGCTCGAGAATTGGCTAGAAACTTAGAAAAGGCTTAACACGAGTGTACGGATAAAAGATAAACTACAAGATGGGATTACTAATTAAATATAGGCCCAGGATTTTTGCAGGTCTTGACGACTGATAAGAGTACTTGAAAATGCTTGCCATGGCGCCATACCTACCTCATGCATGCTGTCGCCATTGCTGAGATAATCAGCTCTGTTCTTGGTGTTGGTGAGGACACAAATCTGAACTCGCTACGCAAGAATGTCAATTTGAAACTTCTGGTAAAGTTCTTGCACAGTGTGGAAAAAGGAGAAAGGCCCATGATTTTTTAGGGCACGAGGCTACAGAACTCTGGATCAGATTGAGCATTCATTAATTTGGCGTCCCAGACGTTTTGATTTATTAGCTGAATGAAGTGTTAGTGTGATATGGGAAAAAGCTGCACACTGTAATAGTATAATTTAGATCTGACCATTATTTATTAGAAGAGTCTAACGCACAACGGTATATTAAAAATTTAAAATTATAGGTTACTACTATACTATACTAGTATATATAAAACATAAAAAAAGTATAAGTGTTAGATTGTGACGACCGGACGGTCTGTATTCATTTTAACCACCAACATGACGATGCAGTCAGACAAATTGCAAAAAAAAAAAACTCTCTTGCATAGTTCTTCATATATTTTTGTTCAGTAGGTTGCTTGCTTTTGCATATGCCGCGGTTTGTATTGGAGTATAAGAGCAACTTCAACGTCTTCTCTACGTCTCTTCTCTTAAATACTAGTTGTAAATCTGTCTCTCTATTTTTTTTATAATTAAACTACGTTGTACATCTGCTACAGTAGTATTTAGAACCGAGGGTCGTCACACAGACGTGTGTTTGGATGCGGATAACACCTGCTTAGCTGTTGATTATTTGCTCTGTAATCCGACTTGAATTTGGAGCTAGGAATGCGAATTTACGTGGAAAATTTTGTGGCCGATTATTTTGACAATCTGGTAGCTTCGGATGGCATCTTTTTTTTTTTTCTACTTCAAAAAAAGCAACGCGAGACTGCGAGAGTCATGCATACGTACATGCGTCATGGTACACGTTTGCATGTGTTGATTACCCGGTAATGAGTATGCAGATTTCTTGCTGGAATTAACAAGTTATCATCAGTTCGAGATCACCCATGGAAAATTCTACTCTCGACAAGACAACAATTAAAGAAACAGTTCGTTGAAATTTATCGTTTACATTTTTTTTTTCTCATCGCACAGAGTCCTTCGTGGAACTATTGATACTACATGGTATTCAATATTTTATCTAAGTAAAGTTATTCCGAGTGAAAAGAGATCCTCAGTTTAAGACTCGATTATAGTTAACGAGCGAGACGGCCTGCGCGTTTGCGCGGCTAGATTTGTTTTGATATATAGATTTTATCTGTAACTCATAATCTATCTCTAATATATCAAATCGGATTTAGAGTTTATCTCTAATATATTATATCAGCTTTAGTATTTGATATGAATTTCTAATATTTTGTTTTAATTTAAGCCACATAGATATTTTTTTCTTGATTTGTGTGAGAATTTCTTTTATTAATCTAGACCGTTATAATTTGGTCCCGCCGTTAATCAAACGGCTAAAATAATCATATTTTATCAGCTCTAGTATTTAATCTGAATTTCCAATATCTTTCTTTTAGTCTAAACCGTTATAATCCGACCCCACAAAAATCAGCTGCATAGATCTTTTATTTTTTTCTTGATTTATGTGAGAATTTCTTTGATTGATCTAGACCGTTATAATTTGATTCCACCATTGATCGAATAGCTGAAATAATCTGGGTGATGAGGACTAGCGTGATGGCTCCGTTACCGGTGATATGGACTAATGTGGTTGCTCTGTTTTCCTCTCCTATAATTTTGTATCAGCCCTTTGCTACCCTAGCTAGTGTCAGTCTCCCAAAAGTGATTGATTTAGCATGTTAAATTGCAAAGAAGAAGTTTAATTTGGATTACAACAAACATTCCAGTTACCCGGATGTTGCTCTATGAAGCTCTCAAAGTCATTAGCTTTTGAGCTAGTTCGACCACTCAGTGATTTTAATTTCTGACACTGGTTCTTATAATTTTGTATCAGCATATAGAGTTTATAATTTGGTCCCACCGTTGATCGAACGGCTAAACTGATCATATTATATCATCTTTAGTATTTAATTCGAGTTTTCAATATTTTTATTTTAATCTAAACCGTTATAATCTGGCCCCACAAAAAATCAGCGGCATAGATATTTTATTTTTTCTTGATTTATGCGAGAATTTCTTCAATTGATCTATGCCATTATATTTGGTCCCACCATTGATCGAACGGCTCAAAATTTTCTGGGTGATATGGGCTAACGTGGTGGCTCCGTTTTCCTCTACTATAATTTTGTATCAGCCCTTTGTTGTGTAAGAAAAAAGAAAGAGAGAGAAGAAAAACCCTAGCTAGTGCCAGTCTCCCAAAAGTGATTGATTTAGCATGTTAAATTGCGAAGAAGTTTATTTTGGATTACAACGAACATTCCTGTTACCCTGATGTTACTCTATGAAGCTCTCAAAATCATTAGCTTTTGAGCTAGTTCGACCACTTAGCTCTCAGTGATTGATTAAAGTTTAATGTCTAACACTACTTCTTATAGTTTTGTATCAGCATATAGAGTTTATCTCTAACTAATAATCTTTTTTTCGTAATCTCCAACTCATAATCTATCTCTAATATATCAGAGTAACGTACATGCGTCATGGTACACGTTTGCATGTGTTGGTTACCCGGTAATGAGTATGCAGATTTCTTTCTGGAATTAACAAGTTATCATTAGTTCGTGATCACCCATGGAAAATTCTACTCTCCACAAAACAACAATTGAAGAAACAGTTCGTTGAAATTTATCGTTTACATTTTTTTTTTCTCATCGCACAGAGCTCGTCGTGGAACTATTGATACTACATGGTATTCAATATTTTATCTTAGTAAAGTTATTCCGAGTGAAAAGAGATCCTCAGTTTAAGACTCGATTATAGTTAATGTTAATGAAATTTGTTTTCAGTCCGTGGGCTTTCGACCGGCCGGCCAGCACCACTGCCTGTGTTGATCAACTGGTAGTGATGCGCATGTATCGAAATAGTGTTCTGTATAGTAGTATTACGACGTATACATCTGATGACCGCGATCCTAGCATGCCACTATTGTGTATTTGTGTGGCATGGACACAACATCCACCTAGTTTACATGAGAGAGCTATTTATGCTATTGTCATACATGGGATGTCGGGCAACGTAACAGCACTCGACTTACCTTGTTGCTCAGTGTTGCCGGACACATTTAGGAGACCGTGGCACCTCTTCATACATGGTGATTGGTACTACAACCGTGCCTCTCTGTGTTGAGTGAAGGTTTTGTGATGAGGTAATTTTTCAACTGATTAGAATATTTTCGTTGGATTTTGGAATTGTGGAGAATTTTTTAAGTGAAGTTGGTGATTTTTGAACCAATATTTGAAATATTTGTTATTTATTGGACTAACATTGGACCGATGATTTTATGACATTTTTATAAATTATTTGGATATATTTTTGCGCAGAAAAAAGAAATAAAAAATGTGTGTGTATGCATGCATGCATGCATACGTGGTGTATATGCATGCATCAGCATGGTGTGCGTGATGTGCATGAGCAGGTGGGCTGGTAGGACAGCGAGCAAGCAGTGCAGGAGCAGGTCGCGTGGGGCGACGGCCCGTGAGGCGAGAGGCCCAAGATGCGTGGAAGTCCCAGGCGGGGCAGGGCGGGTGCGCAGGCGGTCGGCCCGTGCGCAGGAGCCAGCCCAGGTGGGGGGCGCGCAACTCAGGAGGCGGCCCAATTTGAGTAGGATTCGGGCCCGAGATGAATTCGAATTGATTTTTAGAAAAAATCACTTTACCCTCTCAACTATTACAAAAGTTTGGTTTTGCTCTCTCAACTTCAAAACCGGGCATCTAACCTCACTCAACTATTAATACCGGACAAAAAACCCCTTCACCCAAAATCACGGTAGTTTTGGATAACATGACATTCTAGTCAGCATATATTTTCTAGAAAATAAATTCAAAACATTTACAAAAACATAGGAAGCTCAAAAAATAAAATAAAAAACCTAAAAAATTAGAAAAATATGTATAATCCAAATATGCAATAAGATATAATGTTTATGTGTATACTTATATGCAAAAAAATATTTGTTATATAAGGTATTTTATTGATTAAATAAATCAAGTATTTAGGGAAAAAAGTTTTGCTTATGGAAAAATTGGGAGAAACTCAGGGAAACAGAGGGATGTAGCTTTGCCTTGAAATTTCTATTTTAAAATTAAAAATTAAAGTTAGTTTGATCATTCAATTACAATTTAAAAAAGATCAAATTCAATGGTCAAAATAGCATCCTTACATTTTTCTTATTCTATACATCATTCTCAAAACTAAAACTAAAGTAATTTTCACCATTTTTATAGAATACAAACAAAATTTCCCAAATACTTAATTTATGTCATCAATAAAAGACACTATAACAAAAACAATTTTGCATATAAACATATATAGAAACATTATAATTGTATTGCATATTTGGATTCTACACATTTTTCTAAAGTTTTGGGTATTTTTATTTTATTTTTATGGTTTATTTTAAATTTTAAATTTTTTTATGAAAAAATGTGTTGACTTGGATGCCATGTCATTCAAAACCACTATGGTTTTGGGTGAGGTGGGGTATTTTGTTTGATATTGATAGTTGAGGGAGGTTGAGTGTCCAGTTTTGAAGTTGAGGAAGCAAAACTAAACTTTTGCAATAGTTGAGGGGTTAAAATTGGCTTCTTCTTTGATTTTTTCACTATAAATAGGCCTCGAGAGTTCCAGAGGTGATCATAGTAGATTAGAGAGAGATTAGAGAAAATTTTGAGAAGATTTTTGCAGGGAAGAGAGGCAGATGTGCAAGGGGGTGTGTTAGACTTGCAGAATTTGTAGAGGGCAGTACGTAGATGTTGGGTAAAACGTAGCCAGGAGTTGCCAGGAGTTGATGCAGAACAGGGTAACGCAGACCAGAGCAAATTGTTTGTACTTCTATGTAATTTGTCGTATACACAACGGTTATGATAATCCAATTGTAGCATGACATGAGTTTATATTTACTTTACATGTGTGTTCGGGTTGATTAAGGACCAGCAAATAAGAACCAACACTATAACGGGTGGCAACTAATGTTGGCTTTAGCCCAGGATCAATTCTTCGAAAAACGCTCAGAAAACTAACTAGCCGCCGTGCGCGGATCACACGCGTTGCCACAGCTCGTAACACGTTTTGGTGCCGTCCGACTCTATAGCCAAAACAACGGGTTTTTCTTTTTTACTTATCGCGGTTGACTTTTGGACATACACTTTAACCATTTGTCTTATTAAAAATATAAGTCATTCTTAAATAAAATACCTTTAATGGTAAAACAAACCATAGCAAAATAAATGTACTTAAATAATTTTTTTAGAAGACGAATGATCAAAGGACATATCTAAAAGTTAACCGTGACAAATAAAAAATGGAGGGAGTAGTTAGCAAAACACAAGGCTTCTACGTGCTTAAATTAGAACGAACTTCATCCCTAATTGCAATCAAAGTAGACGTACTCTTATACAAAATATATATGAAACCGAGATAGTTACCTTTCAGAAAATTCGAACGAAGGCTATAAGTCTATCTATGCTTCATTCTCTGAAGGTTAGTCATAGTAAAATAAGAAACAGACTCTTGCTACCCAAGTAATCTGACCACTAATATATATTACGTATTAGTCACAATATAGTTATGCGACATATTATATATTATTCGCAGTCTTGCCATCGATCAGCGGTGATGACGTCTAATGATCAGACCTCTGTCGATGCATTGTTCGACGGTGGTGGCCAGCGAGCAGAGCATCACCGTCTCCTTCAGCCCTGCCGACATTGAACGTCGGCCGCCGCCGCAGCACCGCAACCATCGATGCTCCTATTACACCTTCGCCACCGGGTGCTACGTGTGGGACCACATCGCCGTCGGCCTCAACTACCACAACCCCCGCGACCAGGAGGAGCTCAATGTGTCCTTCACCTTCACCCTCTCCAATCCGGTGACGGCGGCGGAGCTGGCCTGACAGGTTACGCTCGTCACGTTCGCCGTCGGCGGCGGCGGCGCTCCTCCACAATGCAGGTCGGTGAGAAAAGATGAGATGACCGTCGCCATGGGGAGCCGACACAGCTAGTTCTGAACGGCGCCGTCGACGGTGTGGCGTCGCGGCTCTTCTCCAGTGAAGCCGTCGTGCCGTCGCCCGAGCTGCACAGCCACATAGGCGGCATGCTGGAGGAAGACACCACCGCGGACGCCACTTTGAGGTTCGTCGACGGCTCCTTGAGGATGCATAGGTGCGTGCTTGCTGCCCGGTCGCTGGTGCTGATGGGGAGATCTTCCGCCCGAAGCCCTGGAGGACGTGGACGCCGCGGTGCTCAAGCTCCTGCTGCATTACATCTACACCAGCAAGCTGCCGGAATCCATGGAGGACGGTGACCCGAGAGATTTAGACGACGTGGATGGACATGCTAAAGCTAATCTGCGAGGACAAGCTAATCAAGGCCTTGATGGAGGACATGCTGGAGTTCGCAGACAAGTACTCATGCGAACATCTCAAAGCTTGTTGCATATTAAGTCGCACATATAAGGTCTGCTTAATTAGTTTATGGTCAATGGCCAACGCACAACGTGACCAAACCTTTGGTAACATCTGTGCATTTGGATTGTAGCCATCATGATATCAACATTTGAAATGAAATGCTAGAGTTCTGGTTGGTTGAGAGCCAAATAAAAGAACCAATGGTTGTCAAGTCCTACGGGGAGTACGGTCAATGTTTCATTGATGCCTTCCACTGTTGGATAGGATAGCTTAGACTCAGTTCTTTTAAGCTGATGCTGATCTGAACTGCTGAACAGCTGAAAGCACGTGTATTTTCAAAGCATGGATGAGCTATTAAACTATTAAGTTTAAGCTGAAAAAAACTAAGCCTTAATTTACCCGTAGGTGTATGATGAGTTTACTCATACTTGATCATTGTAAAGTTTATAGTCATTGCAACTACTTGATCATTGTAAAGTTTATAGTCATTGAAATCCAGTAGGTTGCACAAAATATAGAAGAGAAGATCCCTTGAGAAAACAAACTACTGTTATTGTATTAATTCCTAAACAATGTTGTCCGCTTCCGAAACCTCCGTTCCCTTCACCCCCACTATCAAGGTGCCTGCTCAGGATTATCTTCCAATCCAGCTGGTACGCTTGGCCGCTTGCCTCAGCTCGTGTGTTGGTTGGTACCAACCAATTCGATCATCTTGTCCAACATGGACATGCCAGCGCACGGCGCAGCAGCTTCCCGGCCGGATCTGCCGATCTGCACACGCACTTGCAGCACTTGAGATGGTGTGCGAGATTGTGATTCGGGAGTGATTAGTTGCTTGGTTTTTATAGTTCATGGGAAAGCAGCAACCGCCAGACAACACCAGATGGTGTTCGTCTCTGGCAGTTTGTCCCCTCTGTTGCTAGTAGCTGTCTGTCCTGAACGATACAGGGTAGTAATATATATGGCACTCTATTGTGTATGAGATTGGAACAGAAGACAGAAACGGCTCCCCTTATGCAAGAAAGAAAGAAAGAAAGAAAGAAAGAAAGAAAGAAAGACAGAAACGGCATTCCAATAATGCATGCCAATAATGCGATGTGGTACCTCATTAGCCTTTAGGAGCAGCAAACTAAAACCAGTGTTAATACTAGTTAATGCTACTTGGTTCTTCATTTTTTTTTTGGACACTTCATTGTTAATACTAGTACTGCTGTGGGGACGAAGATTTGCTTGTGGTTTGGTTGGGCCTGATACGGGCAGTCTTTCTCTTAGCGCATCGTTAGAACTTTCATTGGGCCTAATAAGATGGATAGAAAGCAAAATAGGCCCATAGTTTCCATGGGCCACACCGACCAGGACTTGCCGCACCGCAAACATGGACGTTGTCGATCCATTCCATCCAAATGTACGTTCCTTCGGCAAGATCTTGCTTAACGGGCATGTTTGGTTCCTAGTGCTCGTTAGCCACGCCAATAAATGGTCATGACTAACTGAGGACATGATCTTTCGATGGCAATTTCTATGTCGTTTGGTTCAAAGCCAATTGAGGCAGCCAAATTTTGGTAAAATAGATGTTATGCTTGGTGGACTACCAACTGAGAATGTTTGGTATAAAATTTAATATATTCAAAAATATGCAAATAAAATTGATTATAAAATGCAAAAATACCAGATAAAATAAAAAATAAAGAATTAGGAACAAGCTGGCGTGGACCAGCGCGTGTGTGGTGTGTGTTTGTATCCAACAGAACGAGCTCGGTCAGAGTAAGTTCCTGGTTTTTAGCCATTTTCAGTTAGTGATAGCGAGCTGTGAGGAACGTGGGATGGCACGATCCGAGCTCAAGTAGTCTCTCTTTATATTCCTCTTTAAGTTGTAAACGTTGGATATTCTTGTGTGAAATGAAAAACACCCAGAAAATTGCCCCAAACATTGTGCTGTTCATGAGTTCGTCAGTTAACTGAATTTTGCCTGATTCGCTACAGTAGCTGTCTAACAGAATTCAGAGAAGCTTTCATGCTCGCTGCCCGGTCGCTGGTGCTGATGGCGCAGCTGTACGACCCCAGGGAAGGGTGATGGGGAGATCTTCCGCCCGAAGCCCCGGAGGACGTGGACGCCACTGTGCTCAAGCTCCTGCTGCATTACATCTACACTGGCAAGCTGCTGAAATCCATGGAGGACGGTGACCCGAGAGATTAGACGACGTCGACACAACCAAGGCCTTGCTCGTGGTGGCGGACCTGCACGGGATGGACATGCTGAAGCTGATCTGCGAGGACAAGCTGATCAAGGCCTTGACGGAGGACATGCTGGAGTTCGCGGACAAGTACTCATGCGAACATCTCAAAGCTTTTTGCATATTAAGTCGCACATATAAGGTCTGCTTGGTTTATGGTCAATGGCCAACGCACGGCGTGACCAAACCTTTGGTAACATTTGTGCATTTGGATTGTAGCCATCATGATATCAACATTTGAAATGAAATCCAAGAGTTCTGATTGGCTGAGAGACAAATAAAAGAACCAACGGTTGGTTGAGACTTGAGAGACAAATAAAAGAACCAATGGTTGGCAAGTCCTACGGGCAATGTTTCATTGATGCCTACCACTATTGGATAGGATAGCTTAGACTCGGTTTTTTTGAGCTAATGCTGATCTGAACGGCTGAACAGCTGAAAGCATGTATATTTTTAAAGCATAGATAAGCTATTAAGCTGCTAAGTTCTTTTGAGCTGATGCTGATCTGAACGGCTAAACAGCTGAAAACATGTGTATTTTTAAAGCATGGATAAGCTATTAAGCTGCTAAGTTTTAGCTGAAAAGAACTTAGACTTAATTTACCCGTAGGTGCATGATGCGTTTACTCCTACTTGATCATTGTAAAGTTTAGTTTATAGTCATTGAAAACCAGTAGGTTGCACAAAATATAGAAGAGAAGATCCCTTGAGAAAACAAACTACTGTTATTGTATTAATTCCTAAACAATGTTGTCCGCTTCCGAAACCTCCGTTCCCTTCACCCCCACTATCAAGGTGCCTGCTCAGGATTATCTTCCAATCCAGCTGGTACGCTTGGCCGCTTGCCTCAGCTCGTGTGTTGGTTGGTACCAACCAATTCGATCATCTTGTCCAACATGGACATGCCAGCGCACGGCGCAGCAGCTTCCCGGCCGGATCTGCCGATCTGCACACGCACTTGCAGCACTTGAGATGGTGTGCGAGATTGTGATTCGGGAGTGATTAGTTGCTTGGTTTTTATAGTTCATGGGAAAGCAGCAACCGCCAGACAACACCAGATGGTGTTCGTCTCTGGCAGTTTGTCCCCTCTGTTGCTAGTAGCTGTCTGTCCTGAACGATACAGGGTAGTAATATATATGGCACTCTATTGTGTATGAGATTGGAACAGAAGACAGAAACGGCTCCCCTTATGCAAGAAAGAAAGAAAGAAAGAAAGAAAGAAAGAAAGAAAGACAGAAACGGCATTCCAATAATGCATGCCAATAATGCGATGTGGTACCTCATTAGCCTTTAGGAGCAGCAAACTAAAACCAGTGTTAATACTAGTTAATGCTACTTGGTTCTTCATTTTTTTTTTGGACACTTCATTGTTAATACTAGTACTGCTGTGGGGACGAAGATTTGCTTGTGGTTTGGTTGGGCCTGATACGGGCAGTCTTTCTCTTAGCGCATCGTTAGAACTTTCATTGGGCCTAATAAGATGGATAGAAAGCAAAATAGGCCCATAGTTTCCATGGGCCACACCGACCAGGACTTGCCGCACCGCAAACATGGACGTTGTCGATCCATTCCATCCGAATGCATGTTCCTTCCGGCAAGATCTTGCTTAACATCCTTTGTCAAAGAAACCTTTCCCCCTCAAAACAAAAAATAAAAGTGAAGTATACTTTTTAACATATTTTTGAAATTTATGATTTTTTTAACTATCGGTCACTTTAAATTTACGCTTTAACAAAATTGTGTTGTTTATCAAGGTGCAATTTTAGACGTTCTTGTTCCAGCTTAAATTAAATTACATGAAAAATAGTTATTTTTGTATAAGCCAAATCAGGTAATACTTTATAGTCATTTTTATCGGGGTTTTAAACAATTCTTCTTAGAGCTCTAAAAAAAATTTTTAATAATTTTTTGAACTTTTCAAGGCATCTTTCAAGGGGTCACAACTTTTTCAAATTAAAGTTGTTAGCAACTTTCTGCTCAAACAAACAAGGCCTTAGTATAAAATTGCTAGCTATTGATTATCTATTTTATTCGTAGTTTTTTCTTTATTACTATGCATAGATTTGCTAAATACACATGCTCACATGCTTTTCGCTTCATATTTTTCAAGTCAATTATATTTGTTTTAGTCAATCTAAAATTGCACATTGTTAAAATTAAAATGACACTTGTAAATAATGTACAATTTTAGCATAGTTATAGTACAGTTATATTTAGTGTTCACCTAGTCGCTAGTCGGTAGTCAGTCGGTTACCTAGTGATTACCGACTAGGCCAACTAGTCGGCGACTAGTCGGAGACTGGTCGGACTGTCGGAGACTCCAATATGACGAGCAAGAAATATTAATACAAATAAGCATAAATATAAATACAAAAAATAATAATACAAATCGCACACTGACATAGATACAAAGTCACCAATCATCACAATCTACAATTTACAATCCGTCGGCTGAGGGAGCACGGCCGCCGGCCAAGGGAGGCGTCAGCACCACCCCAGAGATGTGTGTTATGGCTACTGCCTAACCCTAGTGTGGTCTGTAGTGTACTAGTGACTAGTGTCTACCCACCTTTTTGGGCCAAAAATTCAGCCCACGCGTCAATTTTCATTATCCAAGTCGGCCAGACTAAATGCTTAGTCGCCGACTTGGACCGACCGACTAGACCGATTTTGACCGACTTTGACCGACTAGGCGGTCTAACTAACTAACCCACCGATCAACCCCTAATTAGTGTGGACTGCCATTGACTAGCGACTAGTCTTGCTAGTCGGCCGACTAGGCGAACACTGATTCTATTAAAAATGACTTGGCATTTATTTTCTTTCAGACAATTGTGTGTTAAACAGTCCCATTTTATAACGAAATCGGCATGACATCAGGCGACTGTAAGTTATTTTATCTCTCAGTTGATTTTCTAGGCTATATATTAAAATCCTCCATAGAACATATGAAAGATCCAATAAAAACATATATGTATATAAAAAATCGATTTAGACCTATCTAAAAATTAGTCTTCCGATTTTTTAGCAATTTTTTTTAATTAGCAGCCGATCAAAGAGCGTGAGGAGAGAATAGCGGTAGGCCACCCGCCGGGTTTTAACTTTTTAACTTTTAACCTCCCTTGTAATTACTCTGTTAGCCTGACTCCAACAGAGGGATCTCCTCTAATATAGAGGATTAACTTCTCCCCTCTTCCTCCCACTCCGGCTCGCCTCCTCTGCCCGCCGCCCACCTCCTCTACCGCCGCCGCCGCCGCCGCCGCCGCCCCGCCCTCTATTCTGCTGCCCTTCTCTTCCTCCCACTCCGGCTCGCCTCCTCTGGTCGCCGCCGCCGCCGCCGCCCCGCCCTCTACCCCGCCGCCCTTCTCTTCCTCCCACTCCGGCGTGCCTCCTCTGCCGCCGCCGCCGCCGCCCCGCCCTCTACCCCGCAGCCCTCCTCCTCTGCCGCCGCCCACCTCCTCTGCTCCGCCGCCATCTACAACATCAAGTCCAAGATCCAGGACAAGGAAGGTAATCAATCTCCTCTCCTGCAGGTTATACTTCATGTTTGTTAACAGTACACTGGTGGTATATCTTTCTATTTTCAATTGGATTATGGCTTGCCTTCTCTATATGCATCTGTTAAATTATTTATGCAAATGCAATTGAAGGTTCATGGCGCCGTAGTTCAGAAATTATCACAAGAAAGTGCGTTAGTTTTGTCATAGTCTTCAATTGGATGGATTTATGGCCTGGCTGGTACAACAAATCACATCTGCGATTTGCAATCTCTCTCTTTCAGTGGATCGTTTTAGTGCTTTGTATTTTAGTATGCGCATAGGAATGGACTAAGGTGAATTAGTATGTGCAAAGGAATGGGCTAGTATACAGTTTGTACTATTAGTGTTCACAGATACTTAGTTGAGTTGCATAGGAAGTACTGATGTTCAACAGGATCCAGCAAAGTGCAAATGGACCTGTGTAGAACTCTCTGAAAACCGCATATCCTGATATGCAGAATGTTTGATAGCTTGGCCAAATCTTATGTTCACTTGTTCTGGCTATAATCTCAGGCTTCCACAAGGAAATAAGGACCAAGAAAAATTTTAAATGATTGCATAAACACATCGTAACTAGAAAGTTGAGAAAAATTTATTGTCTTGATAAATTAAATCAAATTTCAAATTTGTTTTCTTGTACTACAAGAAGTTTGGATCCAAAGATGTCCCTCTACTGTATATTTGCAGATGAATTTTTGGGTGTCAAAACAATTGAACAAGTTCCGTAGCTTGTACCTTCACAGGTCGTAACTGAATTAGAGCGCAGTGCAACACACCTGAAGTGGCGAGCATGGTATATGGAGTCATCTAGTTGGTTAAGGTCTCTCATTATAGTGTTTCCTTGTTTTTTTAGCATGCGCAGAAAATCAATTTTGTACTTGTAGGTGTGAGGCAGTCTTGACACTTTATCCTTTTGTTCGTAAATTGTTAAAATTAATACTCCATAAAGTAACTGTCCTCTTTACTGCATGACTTCCCTTTTTTTGGACGGTTTACTGCATAACTTTCACTTTTATGAAACTTACAGGTTAAAGTTCCTTTGCTAAATATTGCATGCTACTAGGTTTAGTAGAATTTTTCTGATATGACCTCTTTTATGACACGATAACAGATTACAGCCATCACTTGTGTTATTTTTTATGGATGGTTCCTAAGCACACAGCATCTTTGAAGAAAAGATTTTTGTTGCAAAATACCAATAAAGGGATGAGATTGCGGAGTATAAATGGACTGCGGTGCAAACAACTTAAAATTGTCATTCTTGCCATTTTCATGATGTTTCTTCTCTGGAAATGGGAGAAAGGCACATACTATGATACTGAAATCCTCCAACCAGATTCGTTGGTTTTGACTCATCCAGGTAATTTGAAGCATTCAAAAACATTCTGCTGAAATTCATATAATACACTTATCTTTATTCTCAATTTTGTTTAAACTTTTGTAGCTCACTCAAAATCTGTAGATCAGCATACATCCTCAGAAGAAGACTTTCCAAGTGCAGATTCATTGTTGCAGTCAGTAGTTAAAGTAGAAAAACAAGTTACTGGTGCGCCATCACCACTGTCCATGGTAGATGATTCTATTGATGCTGCAGATGAAAAGGATGCGTCACCATTCGAGAAGAAAGGTGATTACACCCATCTTCACTTGTTTCTACTACAACAAATATGAATTTCTTTCTTCTGTGAACATGATTCACCCGTCTTCGCTTGTCTCTACTACAAGAAATATGTATTTCTTTATTCTGTGAGCATGGTAGAATTTTTCTTTTTTTGAGGTAGTCTCCTTGATAAGTTCCTTTTAGTAAAGGCCATTGGACATAAGTTAGTGCTTGGGCTATTTAGCCGTATTACTTCTACCTGATGTTTGCTCTCTACATCATACAGAATGTAACTACAGGAATGGAAAATGGGTTTCTGACAACCGCAGACCACTATACTCTGGTTTTGGCTGTAAACAATGGCTTTCTGAGAGCTGGGCCTGCAGATTAACCCAGCGCAAGGATTTTGCTTATGAAAAATTTAGATGGCAGCCTGAAGCTTGTAAGATGCCAGAGTTTGAGGCCACTCAGTTCTTAAAAAGGTACCTGTCCATAGCTTGTCCAAGTTGAATTTAGGGATGACTTATACGGCACGCTTTGGCCTGATATTATCTTTTTGAGTCATTTAGATAATTACTAATTGCATCATATTTCAGAATGCAGGATAAAACCATTGCTTACGTGGGTGATTCTTTAGGGAGGCAGATGTTTCAATCAATGATGTGTATGCTCACTAGTGGTAAAGATCGACAGGATGTGGAAGATGTCAGTGCAGAGTATGGCTTTGTCTTAGCACCAGGTGCAAAAAGACCAGATGGCTGGGCATACCGATTTCCGAGCACTAACACTACCATTTTATACCATTGGTCATCGACACTCTGTGATTTGGAGCCCCTGAATCCATCAGATGCAGCCACGAGTTATGCAATGCACCTTGACCGTCCACCTGCTTTTGTGAAGAATAACCTTCACAGGTTCCATGTCTTGGTGCTTAACACTGGCCACCACTGGAACCGAGGGAAGCTAAGGGCAAACAAATGGGAGATGTATCTTGGTGGAGCACCAAACAGCAACAGGAATGTTGCTGTCATCTGGAAGGCCAAAAATTTCACCATTCACAGTGTTGTTAAGTGGTTGGATGCTCAACTTCCTCACCACCCACAGTTGAAGGTGTTCTATAGATCAATATCACCTCGGCATTTTTTCAATGGGGATTGGAACACCGGCGGACGATGTGACAATACAAGTCCCTTGGCCAAGGGAA
Organism: Raddia distichophylla; assembly: GCA_005191435.1. NCBI lineage: Eukaryota > Viridiplantae > Streptophyta > Magnoliopsida > Poales > Poaceae > Raddia > Raddia distichophylla. The sequence goes on from SPJY01032634.1 coordinate 424,133, forward strand.
GTGGCATTTTCCAGAATCATTCTGATGATGCTGATGCTGAGGGTGCAGTGAAGGGAACAAGGGTCAAACTATTGGATATCACCGCTCTATCACGTCTCAGGGATGAAGGGCATATCTCACGGTATAGCATTAAAGCTACGCAAGGGGTTCAAGATTGCTTGCACTGGTGTCTTCCTGGTGTACCAGATACATGGAATGAGATCCTTGCAGCCCAGTTATAGTAATCACTAGTTCAATGAGAGAGAGAGGTAATGGTCGATCAACTTGGTCCAGATTCGTATAGATGATAATTATTAGTTAATAGCCTATACTGCAGAGCTTTTGTGGTGCTGAAGGACAAACCAATCAGTACTGTATTCTTTTGGAAGCTCGCTTTCTTGTAGCTATGAGCTTCTATTTTGTAATGTAAGTGTAACATTTCGTATTCGGGGCAATTCTATTAGGAAATGCAGTCCTGATGTCCGTGGAGTATTTCACTAGTAATATGTTCTGATTGCTGTAGCATGCATGAGTATGTTACTGACGTGTTCCCTCGTAAGATTGTACCCGTGACATCTGATTAATTAATAATTAGGATGTTTCAGTTGATATAGTTCATGCAAAGATCTAGCATTGTTCATCTGATTTTCTCATTAGTGTTTATAATCGAAAGCTTTCTTCACCTTGACATGCGTATGAAGAAGCTCGGACAAGTGTTCCACATACCAATGAGTATAACCACGGCAAAGCAGGATCTGTTATCCACCTAAAGTTTGAATATTTTACTGTAATAATGGATCGGGATTATCACTTTGTTTGTTCGATGCACCGACCATCTTGCTCGCAGTGGCTTATTATTCATGCCACCGGGTAATGTCATAGTATTTTGCTCGTGTTTTCAGTACATAAACATGGAAGAACCACTACAAACTGTTACTACAAGTAACTTATATGAAATAATAAAATTTTAATGGCGGCTCTTAGCTTATCTTCATCTCATCGTCTATTTTTTTTACTTGTCTTGGGATTAAAAAATCAATTGCTTCGAAACCATGTCTAGAAAATCATAAAGATACTTCGAAAAACCCTCGAAGTTTAGTTTACAAGAGAGATAAGCTACTCGAAGTTCAGTTTATAAGAAAGAGATAAGCTACTCGAAGTTCAGTTTATAAGAGAAAGATAAGCTAAAGAAGACAACTATGGTTCACTAACTTTGTTGTCGTCGATTTCGCGCAATAAATCGAGAAAACTGAACGATAAACTAAGAAGACGTCCATGATCCAGCGCAGCTAACAGAATTGACATGATAACAAATAAAAACTACCACGCACAACGGAGTGCCAAATACTAGTCCAGTGTGACGACAATGGCAACTTCTTTCTAATCCGTTTTGAAGATACCAGCTTCTTTCTAGAACGACATATACTAATTGATGGTCTTGTCAACAACTCAAGCTTAATTCGTAGGTGGATTCAGGTAAATATCAATATTTAACACTGGCCTGGCTAATTAACCAGCTAAGATTGCAGACTCCAGTCATAGATCACATCGGCGTTGGAGTGTCTCCAGCATAATAAGCGCGAAAGAACCGAGATTAATGCCCGACAAAATCGCACGAATCTTGGAGCACCGCTGTCAGCGATGGTGACGGGGTAATCAGGCTCTCCACGTGTTTTAAGATTCATATTTTTTTTATATATATTTCGAGTAGCATATGAAAACTAACCAAACTCGAGCCATGGTGTACGTACATATACACGGCCGCATTGCCTGTATACGTTCGTGTCATCTCTGGATGTTTGTACCCGCGTATACGCCCCCATGAGGTTCACCAACTGTGTTTCCGGGCAAGTTAAAGCCAGATTTCAAGAGACATGGAGTTTAAACTTTTAGATTTTTTTATTTATTTATTTGTGGCTTTGAGCAACCGTAATTTATATATGAAAATTAGGTAATATGTGTAGGCAAAATAGGGCCGTTTAAGCGTAATATTTATTCTTCCATGTCTAGACCGTGAATGCAAACCCCTGCAATGCAGCGCATGGCCGGCGTGGGCATCCATCCCATGCCACGCAACGTGGCTCGGCGCGCGGGGGCACCTTCCAGAACGAGCGCGCGCGTGGGATGCGTGCCAGGGCGCGAGCTCGCGCCGAGGGCGGCGTGCGCCAGCCACGTCTCGCGTAGACCGACGCAACAGAGAGAGCACCACCGCCAGATTTGGCCTCGCTCCGCGCCACGCAGCCCGCGCGAGCCAGCATCCTATTCCTATCCCTTAACATTGCCTTGCATTTCTCCCTGTACCGTATTGCCCTTTCGCCGTGTCTTCCCTTAACTGTTGATGCCGATGCGGGTGTGTCTTCGCACTGTGCTAGATGTAATCAATCCTAGCAATGTCTACGCGGCCTTGGCGCGTGGCATTAGTTTTATAAGGCTTAAGTGCATTCTGGATTTTTTTTAAAAATAATTCAAAAGAAATACAATTATTTCTTATTTCATTTTATAAAAGTCAACATTTTGATCAAATTCATTAATGTATTCCCACCATGATTTTTTTGTTGCATTTTGTTTTTTTTAAAAGTTTTTGGAACTTTCCTGGAATCTTTTAGATTTTTTATTTTTTACTTTTTTCTAAAATTTTTTAATCATTTCTCAATTCATTTTATTGAAGTCAGCATTTCTAATGTTAAAATTCGTTCATGGACTCTCACCATGTTTTTTTGTTGCGTTTTGTATTTTAAAAGTTTTATGAATTTTCTAGGGTTCTGTAGATTTCTTGGATTTTTTATTCCGCCCAAAAAATCTTCAAAATTTGAGCCATGGTGTACGTACATATACACGGCCGCATTGCCTGTATACGTTCGTGTCATCTCTGGATGTTTGTACCCGCGTATACGCCCCCATGAGGTTCACCAACTGTGTTTCCGGGCAAGTTAAAGCCAGATTTCAAGAGACATGGAGTTTAAACTTTTAGATTTTTTTATTTATTTATTTGTGGCTTTGAGCAACCGTAATTTATATATGAAAATTAGGTAATATGTGTAGGCAAAATAGGGCCGTTTAAGCGTAATATTTAGGCCCTGTTCTTTTGAGCTGATCTGAATGGCTGAAATGACTGAACTTCGAGAGCTTCTCGAGATAGTCTCGAGATTCGGATCCATTTCATTTGACTTACTTTTTAAAGTGTTAGGACACACCTTCAAAACAACGAAAAAACAGACTCAAAAAACTAAAAGCATATGTCTTTTTAAAACGTAGATAAGTCGTTAAGCTGTTAAACCGTTAAGCTGTTAAGCTGAAAAGAGCGGGGCCTATCCATGTCTAGACCGTGGATGCAAACACCTGCAATGCAATGGCCGGCGTGGACATCCATGCCATGCCACGCAACGTGGCTCGGCGCGCGGGGGCAGCTTCCAGAACGCGCGCGCGCGCGGGACGCGTGCCAGGGCGCGAGCTCGCGCTGAGGGCGGCGTGCGCCAGCCACGTCTCGCGCGTAACCGACGCAACAGAGAGAGAGAGAGCACCGCCATATTTGGCCTCGCTCCACGCCACGCAGCCCGCGCGAGCCAGCATCCTACCCCTTTTAGGCCATCCTCATAGCAAAACGCTTATAACAGGTGCTTAATAAGAGAGGATGCTGCCACGTCACTAAACTTTTATATAGAAAAACTTATTTTCAATGCATAGAAGCTTATATGGGTGCTTAGATACTCTCTAAGCACCTCTCTCAGCATGGTGCTTAATTAAGCATCCATACCCCTCTCTAAGCACCCATGCAAACACCTTCTCTATCCTACATGGTAAAAAAAATCTGGTTTTTTTTAAGCACTTGTCTAAGCACCTGCATTGGAGATGGCCTTAGGCCTTAACCATTTCTTCCGGTACCGTATTGCCCTTTCGCCGTGTCTTCCCTTAACTGTTGATGCCGATGCGTGTGTGTCTTCGCACTGTGCTAAATGTAATGAATATGTATATACGGTGCTTTATTATTAAAGCACAAGCGAACAAACCACTGTGTTCCCTATAAAATACAGGGATTTCAGAAATTGTGACTTAACAAAAAAAAATCTAGCGTACGTTCATTTCTGTACCGAGGACATTATAAGAGAGATGTCTCTCTTAAGAGTATATTTTAGGAGTTTGATCATCTTTCTTCTCACTAGCAAACTCCTTCTCATTATGCTCGTCACCAACAGGCACCTCCACCTCATCGGGCTCATTGCTGGCCAGCTCCTCTTTGCTAAGCTCCTAATCATCCAGCATTCATGGTGATCATGACTCCTCTATAGTGGCGAGGCGGATGGGGAGGGCAACGGACCAATAAGAGATTGAATAGGGGATCAATGAAAAGAATAGAGGATGAGGAAGGCAGACAGATATCAAGATTGATAAGAACATCACTGACGAGCTTGTTGTTACTATGTACACGACGTCGGCTGATGGAGTAGGAAAGCGACAAGACGACATGAACCCTCATGCTACGCCATTCAAACCTTCATCAACGGAGGATCAACAAGTTATTCCCAGGTTGCAAGAAGTCCCCGACTATCGAGCCCAAGTTGAAAGGACGTCGAAGTGCACGTTCAAACGAACACCTAGATCACATACGACGTCCAAATGAGGCAGATAAGAATTTTATAGAAAGCTTACGAGATAAACTTTCCAACGGATCCAGCAAGGCATCTAAAATCCATCCGAGTCAATAAGAACCGCGAAAACAAGTTGACGGACAGAAACTGGCCGGTGTTGCGCCGCTATATTTTTGGGCCCAAAGCCCGTGTATCCCTATGGTTAAGGTTGAGCACGCGTGGGCATCTGTTTGAGCGTCCCTCCTCTGGCCGCCGCCCTATATATATGGTCCCCGTCGTGCCTCGTCTTAGTTGAGTTTTGTTTAGTTGATTTCGTCACGGTTCCGTGAGATATCGCCTTATTCTTCTTATGTCGGCTAGACCAACAAGACCAAGTTTCTAAACTCCATGTGAAAAAGCACGTGTTTGTGATAATTTTTAACCGACACAAATATGTACATTATATGTTTAAGGTCATTATATGAACCAACACATATATCTATGCTAGTTAGTTGTAAGATTCGACACAAATATGTCGTGATCTAGATCAACTAGTAATTAGCACCGACACATATAAGCTTTTGTCATGAGGTCTCTGGACAACTAACACTAATAACCTCATCTCTACCGGTTCGTACTAAACTGGTACAGATATACAAGCATATATATGAACTGTTTTTGTGTAAACTGTCTACATAACACTCATAACACTTTATAACCGGCGCAAGCTACCCTCCAAAACTATTTTGAAGAGCAGTAGCATCATTTCGATATCCCACCTGAATAAAATTGCCACCATGGCGGCACATATTGCACTACAATGAATTAAAAACAATAGGTGTCAATGGGTCACATGTCATACATTCTCTCACCCTTTCTTCCTCCACCTCTCCCTCACTCTTCCCTTATCCCCTTTACAATTAATTTCTATCTTAGTGGCCCACCTGACCCTAGTGGTAGATCCGTCCTTAGTAATGAGCGATGTTGGTTGATGTGTGGATGGCATGAGGCTTGGTGTAAAATAGATAGATAGGAAGAAGAAATGCCACACTTACATGTGGGACCACGCCACATCATATCCCCACCAACCACCACATCACAACCATGGTGGAAAAAAACCAAACCAAAAACCATCTTAAGGGGCTATTTATGTTGGTTGTAAGGTTTCATGGAAAAGAATACCTGATTTTCATAGTTCAATGGGTTTTGTAGACGAAACAAGATAGTTAAGGTATAAAATAGAGTTTTTCCTTGTCAAATAAATTATTTATAATTTTTTGTTAGGCTTTTGTGTGTATACAAAGATTTGTTATAATTACAACATTTGTCACGCATGCTTGCAATATTATAAACAACATTTGAAATAGTTTTGTGTGTTTTTCTATTGGTGTGAAGATTAGTTAAATGAGATGCAAGAGTGGTGAACCAACAACATTTGAAATAGATCTGTGTGTTTTTCTATTGGTGTGAAGATTAGTTAAATGAGATGCACGAGTGGTGAACCATTTGTAAAACATTTTCATGTGTAATTATAGTATTTAAAAGAAGCATCTTACAATATTTTATGAGTTTTTGGTGCTAGCGGTGCATGCATTAGTCGTATCGATGCAATATCCTTGAACTACTGCTAAAACATTTACACATAACATTTGAAGTGCTTACCTGAACCTCTTTCGAATCTAAATGCCAAAAACCTAGACAACGCCCTAAAGCTTATAAATAATCTAGGATTTTCTACTAAAAGTGATCATGAAAAATTTATTTTTTTTACTAACCAAATATCGAGGCCATTTTCCCCAAAACATTTAAAATCATTTTGTAACAAGTTTTGGTTCTTCAAACTCATGTTACATCCTGAACTATCGCGCTTCGTGTACATAGCCCCCTGAACTATAAAACCAGATATTATAGCTCACAACTATGCAAAACCAACACACTTCCCCGTGGTGGTTTCTGAGAGTGGTATTGCCATGCTAGCACACCACGTAAGTTGTTTTGACCACATAACCGCTGTGTCAATGCCACATGTACATAATATGTCATCTTTTTTTCTACCACTCCTCTCGCTCTCTCTTCCTTTCTTCTCTCCTTCCCCACGTCATTCCCCAACCGATTCCACCCAATCCTCCATCCCATTAGCCCAAGATCTAGCTACAACGAGGCAGTCTTGGTCTGCAAGGAAGGACCGTTGGAGCTCGGCCTTGCTGCATTGTGCCCGCCCGCCGTCTTGGAATCGCCATCCTCGAGCTCGCCGTCATTGTCCTTACCGTCGTAGAGCTCGAGCTTGCCGCGGCCGCCGCAGTGTTCCTCAAAATCTCCATCCTCTTGCTGAGACCCCGTATGTGTCACTGGCACACCATCGTTGGAATCAGGCTTGCCAGCTTTATCCTCGCCATAGTAGAGCTCGGGATTGCCACGACCGCCTCGCTGCCCACGCTCTCCCACCTTGTTGTCTCCAAATCGGCCACCACCGCCCACAACTAATCTGTCGCCGCCACCGGCCCCAACCAATCTGTCGCCGCCACATCCAATCGGCCCCCTCCAAACTGAACACCCCTATCTCCAAATTGGTGAGCTCTGGTGAGCGACCGGCACTCTAAGACGACGAGCTTGAGCACCGAAGGAGCACACTGACGACAAGCCTGAGCTCGATAGGGGCAGCGAGGGAGACGTGAGAGGGTGGGATTTGAGGCGGCACTGGCATAGAGAGAGGAAGGCAGCGCCGGCGTTGGGATTCGAGGCGGAGGAGGAAGGATGTTGGCGGCATCGGGGAAGCGGCAAAGAGGAAGGCCGGCAACAGCGAGCTTGATTCAAGCAGGGGCGAAGAGAGGAGACGGGGACGGAGACGCTGAGAAAAGGCGGGGGTAGGGGAAGAGCGAAGATGGCGGCGCTCGAGGAGACCGACATCGTGGGAGGAGGCGACGCTTTGGGAGACCGACGCCATGGGAGGAGGCATGCTCGGCGAGGCGGCCAACGCTGTGGGAGGAGGCGGCACGGTGGCCTCTACGGGAGGAGGCGGCGCGCTCAGTGAGATAGGGAGCGAGGTAGAAGAGATGAGGGAGATAGCACGTGGGCTTGCTGACGTGGATATATGCTTTACACTTGTGATGCCATGTACGATCACACGGTGGCAAATCTATTCATATGGGGAGTTGCGGCTCCGAACTTCGGTAAAACAAATATCGTGTCACTCTCTCTCATTTAATTTCCGCACTTATTTCCCTTGCAATGCTTGTGATCAATTGTGATGCCATGTCTTAGTTTTTTTTGTCACTTGCTTTATCACTTCCGCTCGCTCGATCATCGAAACTAGGATTGGGTCACTTTTAACATGATGCTTAATCAAGAATGACCGAAACAGTTTAAAATTGCCTATTCACCCCCCTCTAGGCCATAGGATCCTCTTTCAAATGCGTTATGCAAACGAAACAAGATAGTCAAGGTATATAATAGAGTTTTTCCTTGTCAAATAAATTATTTATAATTTTTTTATGCTTTTGTGTGTATGCAAAGATTTGTTACAACATTTGTCACGCATGCTTGCAACATTATAAACAACATTTAAAATAGTTTTGTGTGTTTTTCTATTGGTGTAAAGATTAGTTAAATGAGATGCAAGAGTGGTGAACCATTTGTAAAACATTTTCATGTGCAATTATAGTATTTTAAAGAAGCATCTTGCAATATTTTATGAGTTTTTGGTGCTAGCGGTGCATGCAATAGTCCTGTCGATGCAATATTAAAACATTTACACATAACATTTGAAGTGCTTACCTGAACTTATTTCGAATCTAAATGCCAAAAATCTAGACAACACCTAAAGCTTATAAATAATCTAGGATTTTCTACTAAAATGATCATGAAAAATTTATTATTTTTTGCTAACCAAATATTGAGGCCATTTTTTCTCAAAACATTTAAAATCATTTTGTAACAAGTTTTGGTTCTTAAAACTCATTAGGAAAAGGTCTATTTTACATCCTAAACTATCGCATTTCGTCTATATAGCCCTCAGGACGACGAGCTTGAGCACCGGAGGAGCACGCTGACGACAAACCTAAGCTCGAGGCAGCGAGGGAGACGTGAGAGGGTGGGATTTGAGGCGGCACTGGCATAGAGAGAGGAAGGTAGCGCCGGCGCTGGGATTTGAGGCGGAGGAGGAAGGGTGTTGGCGGACAGAGAGGAAGGCCGGCAACGGCGAGCTTGATTCAAGTGGGGGCGAATAGAGGAGATGGGGATGGCGATGCTGAGAAAAGGCGTTGGTAGGGGAAGAGAGAAGACGGCAGCGCTCGTGGAGATTGACACTGTGGGAGGAGGCGGCGCTCTAGGAAACCGACGCCATGGGAAGAGGCACGCTCGGCGAGGCGGCCGATGCCGTGGGAGGAGGCGGCGCGCTGGGTGAGGCGGACGCTGGCCTCTATGGGAGGAGGCGACGCGCTGGGTGAGGCGGACGCTGGCTCTATGGGAGGAGGCGGCGCGCTCGGTGAGAGGGCCGATGCCGTAGGAGGAGGCGATGCTCGAGGAGAAGGGGGCGAGAGAGAGATCTAGGAGGAGAGAGATAGGGAGTGAGGTAGAAGAGATGAGGGAGATGGCACGTGGGCTTGCTGACATGGATATATGTTAACATTTGTGATGCCGCGTATCACACGGTGGCAAATCTATTCATGTGGATGCCATGTATGCGAAACTACTCTTAGACACCGTCGTAGGGGTTATTTGCACCGTTTTTCTAGTTTTTGCGGGTTGAAATACCTGTTTTATAGTTTGGGGTTAACTAGACCAGACGGGATAGTTCAATGGGGTAAAATAGACATTTTACCAACTTATTATCGAGGGTACGTTTTGGGGCTATGATTTACTACCTGGCTTGAGCTTGAAAAAAATAATCCATATTACACAGCTAATATTAGACGATAGTTACTATGAACAAAGATAGCTATCGTATCATCCTCTCGTTAATCCCAACTCCCCAGCTGTTGAAAATAAAACATGTCAGGCTGGAAAGGAGCAGGTCTTATCCGAAGAGGAGGCAGAAACGGATGAGGTAAAATAAGCTTAATAAATTCCCCGTGAGATTCTCTCTCCAAGAATGCATGGGCAGTTCCGGTATTTCACGATGCCTATTGTTGGCAGATTCTTCCTCCTCTCCCCTCCCCTCCCCTCCTCTCCTCTCTCTCTCTCCACGCCCCCGAAATCCACACCTCACGAACCACGCAACAGGAGCGAGGCGACCCACAAAAGACACGCGCGGAAGAAGCCACCCTTGTGCTCCATTCCTCCTCCCCCTTATTAATCCGGCGAATTCGCCGGCTTAATCTTGGCAAGATCGAGTCTTGCCGTCGAATTCGTGCTCTGCTGCCGTTGGCTCGAGCCGGCGAGCTCTAGAGAGGGCGGCTCTTGGCGCGGGAGCTTCCGGTTCGTCGTCGCCTCGGAATCTCGGATTGGTGGCGGAAAGGTTGGAATTTGGGATTTGAGTTTGTGCTTTGCTGGGTTTGTTTGGCGCGATTCGGTTGGTTTCTCTGCTCGGGGTTGCTGATTTGAGCGAGTAGGTTGGGCGGTTGAGAGGTTGGGGAGTTACTGGCGACCATGTCCGTGCCGGCGATAGCCGTGTACACCAGCCCGCCGGGAGCCGTCTACACGTCGTCGGAGCTTGAAGCGAGCTACCGCGGCTCGGTGCCGTGCGCGGCGGCGGCCTCCCCGTCGCCGGGCAGCTCGCACCGCCACTCGGCCGTTGCCGGCGGCCTCTCCTGCCTCTTCTCCTCCCCGGCCGCCGCCCCTCGCAGCGCGGCTCACGACGAGCTCGGCGCGCTGTGGCACGACAGATCCGACGAGCCGTCCATCGCCGTCGCCGTCGCCGTCGCCGGCGCCGGCGGGGGCGGGGGTTACTCCTACCCTCAGCCGTCCTCGCCGTTCAAGTGGCGTGACCACCTCCACCACAGCCCCGTGTCGCTGTTCCACAGCCCAGCCTCCTCGCCGGCCTCCAGGAGCCCGTCCGCTTCTTGGCTCGCCGGCCGAGAGCGCGAACGGCTCTTCTCCAGCTTCGTACGCAACGCGCTTGGCTCCTGTATCGACTATTCTCCGGTCACTACTACCCCACCGCTTGGCGTCACCGCGGCCGCCGGTGTCGACGTGGGCGAGCTTGCCTTCGAGCTCGACGAAAACCTCTCCGAGTCCGAGGTGGAGCCGTCCTGCGAACCATACGCTCGCGACCTCCTTGCCGGCGCCCAAGCTCGCCACCGCATCTTCCACGATGAGCTCGTCATCAAGGCCTTCTTTGAGGCCGAGAGGGCGCACCGTGGCCAGGTGAAATCCCAATTCCCAAGAACTCGCAAGATTTCCATCCCTAGTTCTTTGATTTGTTTGCAAGGTCTCGTGTATGTTGCTAAACATTGTGGCATTCGTGCTTTGGTTCTGCCATCAGAGACGGGCGAGTGGTGATCCATACCTGCAGCATTGCGTGGAGACTGCCGTGCTTCTTGCCAAGATAGGTGCAAATGCAGCGATTGTCTCCGCTGGGCTTCTGCATGATACAATTGATGATTCGTTCATGGATTATGACCATATCTTCCGTATGTTTGGCGCCGGCGTGGCCGATCTCGTTGAAGGGGTATGCATTTTGTTTACTCCATCTTGATATTTGTTTTAGATGGATTAGAATAATTTAGGATTTTTCCAGGGCTAATTATTTGAATTATATATGTTATCCTTATTGCTAATTGAAAGTCAATGGGCATGTGCTCCTTTTGCTTAAACTTTCAATCACATGGATAACTTTACCACTAAGTAAATAACGTGCTTAGTTGGGTTGGCTACTGAAGTCTAATGTTTTGACCTTGTATGCTTCTTCATCATGGTACCAAATTACCAATTTGTTGTTTTCATTGTAGCAATAGTTTGTGCCGTGGCTTTGCATTTACCAGGTCAAAGTAGCCCATTGTTTAGGCTTTGCTTCTGTTGAAATTACTTTTTCCAACATCACAACGTTAGGATTTTTTAATGAAATTATTCTTTTTCTAATAGCATGTTCTCTGTCTTTTTACATGCATAAATTAGTCCTAACATTTTTGGGCAAATGGAGAACCATAATAGGATTATGAGATTTGCCTTTTGTTTTGTGCTAAAAAATTTGGGTTGCTGCATATGCTATCCTTGTTACATATGCTGCAAGGATTTATTTAGTTTGTACACTTTCTACACTGTCATTTGCCTTGTTATGTTTACATCTAAGCCATAATCTATTTTTGTAACTGCCAAGTTCATGAATATAATTTATTTGTTCAGGTCTCAAAGTTAAGCCACTTGAGCAAACTTGCACGAGACAACAATACTGCAAGCAGGACTGTTGAGGCTGATCGCCTGCATACAATGTTTCTTGCAATGGCTGATGCGCGAGCTGTTCTGATAAAGCTAGCAGATCGTCTGCATAACATGAAAACGATAGAACCTTTGCCGTTGGTCAAACAACAGAGATTTGCTAAAGAGACTATGGAAATCTTTGTGCCATTGGCTAATCGGTTAGGAATTGCTAGCTGGAAAGACCAGCTGGAAAATATTTGTTTCAAGCATTTGAATCCAGAGGAGCACAAGGAGCTTTCCTCCAAACTTGTGATATCCTTTGACGAAGCACTTCTTACATCTACTCTAGACAAACTAGATAAAGGTCTGAGAGATGAAGGCATTACATACAATAATATTTCTGGGAGGCACAAGAGTCTGTATGGTATATACTCCAAGATGATAAAGTATGCCAAACATCATTGTACATAGTTCACAATTCAGAAAAAAATAGATAATTCAATGAGAATTCACAGTACCTGATCTAATTATGCGTGTGATGACTCCAGGAAGAACTTAACGATGGATGACGTTCATGACATCCATGGTCTACGGCTTGTGGTTGAGACACAAGAGGATTGTTATCGAGCTCTTGATGTCGTCCATAAACTGTGGCCTCGAGTTGCTGGAAGATTTAAGGATTACATTTTGCATCCAAAACTGAATGGGTATGCATAATAAAAATCTGATTCATTTTTTAAAATCTTCACGAATCGAATCATCAATACTAATCTATGATTTACAGGTATCGATCCTTGCACACTGTCATAATATGTGAGGGCGTCCACCCTTTTGAAGTTCAGATTCGTACAAAAGAAATGCATCTACAAGCAGAGTATGGATTTGCTGCGCACTGGAGATACAAAGAAGGTGGTTGCAGGCACTCATTTGTACTCCAAATGGTGGAATGGGCAAGATGGGTGCTCACATGGCAATGTGAAGCAATGAGCAAAGAGCGGCACTCCGCTCTAGGCAGCTCTGATACCATTAGGCCACCATGTCCTTTTCCCATCCACTTGGAGGACTGCCCTTACTCCTACACTCGCCAGTGCAACCATGATGGCCCTATATTTGTTATCATGCTTGAACATGATAAGGTATGCCTTCCCTTTTGACCTAGCTTCAACATATGTTGGTGAAAATGGTTATAGCTCTGTTGTTTGACAAAACGGTATTTGTGATTTAGATGTCTGTCCAAGAGCTCCCTGCGAACTCAACTGTAGTCGATCTAATGGAGCGAGTTGGGACCAATAGTCCAAGATGGAGCCCTTACAGTTTCCCATTGAAAGAAGAACTGCGACCAAGGGTTAATCACATGCCCATAAGTGACACGAACTGGAAGCTGTGCATGGGTGACGTGGTGGAGCTGACTCCTGCCCTCCCACACAAGTCGCTATCCGAGTACCGTGAAGAGATCCAGCGCATGTACGAGAGAGGTGGATTCGCCCTTGCCACCACCCGGGGTGGCTCGAGAAGCTGACAACGTGTGTTAACCGGTTGATGTACAATGCCCTCAACCTTCATTTGGTTGCTTGTAGATATGAACTAATTCTTGCAGCACAGAGAGCCCAATGAATGCCTCCAGCAGAACTGTCATAGGTGTGGAGTCTGGTGTTCTGATCGAAGATGCTGCGGTGTAAAACGCTTTACGAGCTGATGAAATTTGTTTCAGATCCTCCAAGATTCGGGAGAGTACACTCCAAGAATATGCACTGTCATTGTGTCACTGCTACATCTTTGTGTGGACACAGTTTCTGAACTTTCATGGTAGGAAAGCAAAATGCAGTGACATCAGGTTGCACATCCGCATAAGGTAGCGCATATGTTTACGAGGTATATATGCATCGTGCATGAACCATGCGCTTTCAGGCTTCGGCAGAATGTTCTGGCTGAAGATTCTTGTAAGATTCACGTGCAACTTCTCGATCTCTTGGCCTGGGTTCGGGCGTTATTAGTCGCATGTCGGCAACTGTGGCAGTTGGAAGATCCTGGCCATTCAAATAATCATCTCACCTTGTTCTCATCTGGATCCTTTTCATTTAGTTAGTCGGGATTGGTTAGAGATGAAACAGATAAGCCAAGGATCGAAAACCACTCGTAATGTATTACTGTATTTGATCCATATATCGGATTTGGACAAGGTTAGTGTCGGATACAGTATTTGATCCATATATCGATACGGATTTGGGCAAGGGTAGTGTCGGTTACATAGGCCTTATTTGTTTCAGCTCAAAAGGCCTTATTTGTTTCAGCTGAAAGTTGCTAAAAAAATTTAATCTTAAATAGTTGTGACCCCCAAAAATCATAAGTAATGTGGGGGATTTTAGATCCACAAGCCAAGCCACAAGTCAAGCCAACAAAGAAGTCAAGCCAACAAAGAAGTAATGCGAGGGATTTCATTTTAGATTTGGTGCAAAACAACAAAAGTCAGAGCGAGCTGGGCGAGGTGGGCATGGCAACAAGCAGCAAGCCAACAGGAAGGAATGAGAAGGGAGCCGAGCCAAGTGAGATATGGTCACAAAACGATCTAAGCCAGAAGAGTCTAGCCAAGAGAGAAGGAATAAAGGATGAGTCGAGCTAGGCTTGGGCCCACCCAAGGTTGTGATGATGTGGTACAAGTCCCTAGGAGGACGGTGACAGCGCAGAAGTGTGGCGATGTTATGGTGGATGACGAGGAAGGAGAGGGGAGGCTGACAGTATGGCCAACGGTTGACCGAAGTAGACAATGAGATAGGAGGTGTGAGAGGCTGCGAGGGCAAAATTAGCTGGGGCTACTGAAGACGTGCATTCAAGAGGCTCGCAAAGTCAGAATTTCTAGTTTTTTGGGACTAAGATGGCTCCATTGGCCCCTTTTATGTTATTATATAATAAATAGATTGATCGCTAGTTAATTAATTAATCAACTAATTCTTACATGGTTGCAAACTTAACGTGGAAGCAACCGGGGAATAGGCTAGTAATAAAAGATTGAACATACCTATGTCCACAGATAAGTGATACTCCTTCGTCCACTTATATTTGACTATTTTGAAGAAGTCAAACTTCGTAAATTTTGACCACTACTTAGTCAAATTATATGCATCCTTTAGTGTATAAAATTTGTTTATGTATGTTTTTATTTTAAATTGTTTTTGATGCAATGTTATTTTGTGGCAATTGATAATATATAATAGAAAAATTGGACTCATAGAGTAACTAAAATTAACTGATCATTGACTACTCTTTGCACTTTTCAAAAGGGATCTTTCGGTCAATGTAGTGGCTAAGCGTGCCTTGATTAGAAGTGTGGTGCGATATCATAGAGCCACGGTGATCTGCTTACAGGAGACCAAGATGAGTGTATTACGGTGGATTGTGTTAGGGAACTACTTGGCCCAGACTTCGTTGATGACTTCTACTACCTCCCTGCCCAAGGGACAAGAGAAGGTATTTTGTTGGCAGTATCGTCATGTTTCCACAAGTTAGCGGAGGTGCATGTTGGCACATTTTCACTATCGGCCTCGGTGAAGACCCTTGGAGAAGAGCAAATTTGGTCTTGTTCAGGCGTGTACGGTCCTCAAGCTCAGCAAGATAAGTTGGCTTTCCTGAATGAAATTACAGGTTTGCGCCATATCGTCCGTGATGCATGGCTTGTTTTGGGGGACTTTAATATGATCTACAAAGACGAAGATAAAAACAAGCCGGTCCGAAACAGACGGGTGATAGCTGCTTTCAAAGAATGCATCGACACGGTTTCTATCAAAGAGATCAGACTGCAAGGTAGAAAATTCACGTGGTCTAATTAGAGAGCGGATGCAACATTGACCAAGATCGATCGTTTCTTCGCCTCGGCAGATTGGGAGGGGTTGTTCCCTGATTGTCAGCTGGACGCCCTATCCTTGGTGGTCTCGGACCACTGCCCATTGGTACTCATGGGACAAGTGAACAAAGCTGTTTTCAAGGGGTTTAAGTTTGAAAGCTTCTGGCCTACTCTCCCGGGTTACCAAAGGTGTTGTTTAATACTTGGAATAGACATGTCGCTGCAACAGATGCTCTCAGAAAATTGCACATTAAGCTCTGCCGCACCGCAAAAGCCTTGCGTGTTTGGAGTAAACAGAAGATCGGCAATACGGCGTGGTTTCGTACTGTGATAACTGAAATCATTTTGAGATTAGACAATGCCCAAGAGGGTAGAGCTTTAACTGAGCTGGAGCTACTTCTCCGTAGACTCTTATGATGCAGATTATTGGGCATTGCGGCTATCCAGAGGATCCGAATGAAGCAAAGATCAAGGTTGAACTATATCAAAGCGGGAGACGCCAACACAAAATTCTTTCACATAAAAGTGAATGAAAGAAGAAGAAATAATTTCATGGGCACGATTTTGGCTAATCAGAGGCAGATGGTCACAACGGATGAAAAACATAAGGTTTTCGAAGATTTTTATGTCGGACTACTAGGTACTAAAAAGGATAGACCTTTCACTCTCCGATGGCAAAAACTCGGGTTGTCGACACTTGACTTGACCGATATGGAAAGGCCTTTCGCTGAGGAAGAGCTCAAAGAAACGATTTGGGCCTTACCGCAAGAAAAGGTGCTGGGGCCCGACGGGTTCATCGGGAAGTTTTACAGAAGCTGCTGGCCCACTATCAAAGGTGATTTACTCAATGCTTTAAAGCAGCTGCATGACGCCGGAGGCAGGATATTCCATCTCCTAAATGCAGCACATGCCATTCTCCTCTGGAAAAAAGAAGAAGCGAACACTACCAAAGACTTTAGACCCATAAGTTTGACACACAACTTTGGAAAGATTTTCAGTAAGCTCCTTGCAAATAGACTGGCGCCGTACCTTGACTCTTTAATCTCTAATGCGCAGAGTGCTTTCATCAAGAATAGATGCCTGCAGGACAATTTCATGTTCGTCAATTGTGCAGTCAAAGAGCTGCATAAAAAAAGGACCCCTGCAATGTTTGTCAAGTTGGATTTTCAAAAGGCATTTGATTCCGTCAGTTGGGAATATCTTCTCGAGTTGTTGCAACAATTCGGCTTCGGAGCAAAGTGGAGAGACTGGATTGCCCTATCTTTATCCTCAGCATCATCTAAATTGGTCATAAACGGGAGCGTGGGAAGGTCCTTCAAGCATAGAAGAGGATTGTGTCAAGGTGATCCCTTATCTCCACTATTGTTCATCCTTGCTCTAGAGCCACTCCAGCTGTTGGTTAGTAAGGCGTGTCATCTTCACAAATTCAGCAGCATTTCAGAGAAGGTGGATAAAGCACAGCTCTCCATGCATGCTGACGATGTGGCTATATTCCTCAAACCAATCACCCAGGACTTGATCACTCTCAAAACAATTCTTGCGTGCTTTGGAAAAGCTTTGGGGCTGGAGGTGAATGCATCCAAATGTGAAATCTACTCTATTAGGTGTGATAACATAGATCTACAGAATGTCACCACACAACTACAAATGAGGGTGAAGCATTTCCCTTGCACATACCTAGGATTGCCGTTGAAACCTACTTTGCTCAAGAAGAATGATTATCAACCCCTGTTTGAGAAGATCGGGAAAAGGATAGCCGGATGGAAAGGAGGCATGCTCTCCAAGGCTGCTAGAGTCGTGCTATTCGATTCCGTCATTACTTCAATCGCAGTGTATCATCTTTCAGTGTTCCCTTTAAGCAAATGGGCGGCGAAGAAGATCGATAGGTGGCGTCGTGACTTCCTATGGAGAGGAGGATGTCACCCTTGCCAGGGCCAGTTCTGGTGAATTAGAGAAGAGTGTGTCGGCCCAAGAGATTTGGAGGACTAGGAGTCAAAGACCTCAATTGCTTTCAAATCTATCTATCTATCTACATAAAGAAGAGTTAAACGGAGCCACTACATTAATCCTAAAATAACGGTCAATATTAACCTCTCGAAAAATAGTAGAAATTCTCACGTTAATCATAGAAAAAAGAAAAAATCTACATCATCGAATATCGATATAATTATGTAAATCTAACAGTCAATATTAACCTCTATAACAAACTACTGAAGCTGATATATATATTAGAGATAAACTCACGTTAATCATAGAAAAAAAGAAAAAATCTACATCGTTGAATATGGATATTATTATGTAAATCTAACGATCAATATTAACCTCTCAAAAAAAGTAGAAATTCTCACGTTAATCATAGAAAAAAGAAAAAATCTACATCGTCGAATATGGATATAATTATGTAAATCTAACGGTCAATATTAACCTCTATAACAAACTACTGAAGCTGATCTATATATTAGAGATAAACTCTAAATTTAATCTGATATATTATCTATATCTTAACACAAATCTAGCCGCGCAAACGCGCGGGTCACCTTGCTCGTTTATATTTATGTTACAATCTGTGTTTATAATTTAGCTCCCGGCTCCTAAAAACTCTGGAACGACACTAGGAGGACTCCGAGGAGGAGGATGGTACGTATTGGTGCCCATGAGCAGGAGAAGACGCAGGTGAGGTGGTGGCAGGACGCGAAGAACAGAGAGGCCCAGTTGGTTGAAGATGATGGGAATGGTGGCGTTGGCGACGAGGTGGAGTCTCAACTGGTTTAAGACTCTGATTATGAAATGATAGGACGATGATGAGCTGAGCGAGGACACTCAAGTGCTAATTAAGTGACAGCAGATGATCTATGTCAAATGTCTGGAGTTACAAGTAGCCCAGCAATCGCATAGACCATTTCTTCTGTGTGATGCTCTAAAATTTTTGTACTTCGTCTCTCATACTTGTGTAAAGTTAACAAAAATACATTTATTTGCATATTGAAAATTTTGAAAATGTTGCCTTGCTTCAATTACATTGTTGTTTCTTTTCTCCTTGTAAGGAGGTGGCTAAGTTTTAACATCATGTTCATTGTGCCATTCGCTTGTAGTTATACCCATATTTTTCTTTATATACCAACGCAGTCAACAGAAGAAAATATTATATTATTGTTCATCAGTAAAATCGTTCTCTATATTCCAAATCCCTGTTTCTTGAGTACACAGTAATGTTTTTTTGCCATTTTGGAAATGAATTCATGCAGGTTTTTGGTCTTTTACGCTGTTACCGTATTACATCTTCTCCAGAGATTGCTATGCTCAAACACATAGAGGTCAGGCTATTGAAAATCGTTTCTTTTTCCTCTTCTTCGTTTTCATTGATCTAAAGCTGTTTATTTCAATAAAATTCCATGTTCTGCTTGTTTTTCAGTTAGTCGCCACGTTTGTATGCCATATTCGAGAGGTCACATGCTGGATCAATATTGTCTCCTCATTGTGGTTGGTGCTTAATTGTCTTTTGCTTATTAAAGCGATAAATTATTGCAGTCCTATTGCTTTTCTAGTTTCATCATAGGTATCTTGAGAACACATACGATTTCAGTAAAACCACCTGTTTTAAGTAAGAGAGGAACTCTAATATATATTAGCTGAGAAGGTTGACCACCACAGAAGTTTCAATGGAAGGGCAGAAATCTTTGCATGGGTGGAGAGCCGCAAGGGTGATGAGGGAGGTGATTTTTTTTCAGTAAAAGCAAGGACATCTTATTGCACAAATCAGCCAGCAGAGGAAAATCAAAGAGTCATTTTCCTAGGGAAAGGAAATGCTCCATGAAAATTGCTCCTGATGGAAATAAAATAGAAGAATGCAAAGCCATAATAAGTTCCAAACAATGTAGGAGGTTTGAAACTTGGTCACATTCAAGACCACTGAAAAGTGATGTGAAGAGTAAGCAGACTTATACGGAAAGAAGACCAGGATACTGCTACAAAAGAACATATTAGTACCGATTGGAAGTATATTAGTATCGATCGGGAACAGCAATCAATACTGGTTTTTATACCGGTATACGTTATTCGGGACTGATACCCAAAGGGATTAGTATCGATTGATTGAATTGGCCGTCCGACGTTGTAGGCCATGTGTGTCATACATCTTTAAATGATGTCACGCTCTATCGTCCTATGTGAGGAGAAGGACGCTCCTAGAGTAGATGCTATCCAGAAGGTATATCCTAAATATAAACGAGTGTTTTCATTCTCATCCAGCGACTAGGCTTGTACTGTTTATTTTCTCTCTTTCTATGTACGGCTCTGGAAGGTTTTTTTTTTCCTCCATTTGGATATGTTTAAGGAGTGATACACGCTGGGGTTTCGATCACATACTTTTCTAGAATTCCATTATCCAAAGGCAGCCACCGTTGACCAACAAAGCCTCCCGTGTGTGTATGACAGGTGGGCCCGTCGTTCTAGCGTCCTGGACACTGCCTCCGCTTCGCTTGGCCATCGGGCCAGAATACTGTTTTTTTTTCTAATTCCCAGACACCACGAGGGCCATAATGAAACTAGTCCTAATTCTCATCTCTCTGAAATCACACGTGGCATCCTTTGATTGGGTACACGACTGCGTCTTTCTTATTTATTTGGACGGATTTAACGTAACATATTTGCTCTCTAATTTATTATCAAAAAAATGTTCTCCGATTTGACCGAAAACCCTCGGGAAAAAATATATTTTTATTTTCTCCCGTCCTCTTCTTCTACGTGGAGGCAAAGGAAAGCAGAGGAGAGAGAGAGAGACGACGGCGATGGCGTCGCTGAGGCGGACGGCGGCCGAGGTCGCGGCGCTGCTGGTTCTCCTGGGGTTCCTGCTCCTGCCTCCTTCTCCGGCGGTGGCGGCGGCGGCGGCGGAAGGAGGAGGTGACGATCTTCCCCCCTCTCAGCCACCACTTCTTGTTCCCTCCATGGGCAGATCGCGCCGTTGCTATGCGTGTCTGGCTCCCGCTGTTCTTGCCTAGCTGGTGGTTGTTCCTCCCGATTCGCGGGTAGTTGCGATCGAACCTTAGAAGCTTGCAGAGTCGCGCGGTTGAGGGAGTCAACTCCGCCGGCTGTGCCGGTGCCTGGGTTCAATGCGAGAACTGGAGAGCATAAAAGGGATTCAGCGAAATTTTATGTGGATTAGATGGGGTTGATGAGGGAAAGCTAAGTAATTTTGTGCGAGTTTTAGGATATTGGATGCCATCATTTGAGCTTGGCATTGAGTGTCTGCCATTGTAGCGACTGTGTGCCTAGGGATTGAAAAGTGAAAACAAGTGGGATGCGTTCATATCCTTGCTGAGATATGAAACTAGTTCTGGATATCACTGCACCAACATTAATCTTTGATATGTTTCCCAATGCAGAGCTCAGGATGAAGCGCTCTAATGGCGGTTATTCCTACAATAGTACTCTGGCTCATATTTTTGTGGAATATGCATCTGCTGTAAGTTCCTCCTTGAACAATGGGCTAGTGCATGGTTTTGTTGAGAAGAGAACAGCTCGAATTAGTTCCTCAAACCAAACCTTCTATTGTCCTGGCTAGAGAAGTTCTATGATTAGAATATTTTTTTAAAAACATTTGCAGTTCCTTCCCTTTTGTACCCAGAATAATCAATCGCTACTACCCAACCTGTTTGGTTGATTACAACTTGCAAGATTGCTACTTCCAATTGTTCTTATCCTTCATAGTTTCTTTTATTTTGTATAGTTTACAGAGAGCTTGCTAAGAACTTTGTATTTTCATTTTTCTGAAAAAAAAAAGGTTCATAATCGTGCCCTATGTAAATGCATTTCAGGTTTATACAACTGATTTAACTTCACTTTTCGCGTGGACTTGCCGAAGGTGCAAAGGTCACACAAAGGTAGGTTCTTATGATGTCAAAACTACACTTGGGTGCTTGTGCTGCTGCTATAATTTGATGTTTATTCATGTAGGGTTTTGAGATGATAGAGATAATTGTAGATGTGGAGAACTGCTTACAGGTTCACTATTTTAAAGTGTTCTTGCAATCTTTTTCTGCTTGCATGCAGTTTTCAATGAAAAAAAATGTTAATGCATTAACAAAAAAGTAATTTGTGCAGGCTTTTGTGGGGATTGCCCGTGATCCACGATCCATAATCATTGCTTTTAGAGGCACCCAACAACACAGGTATTAATAGTGGTGCCATTAAACATAATTTTGACCGTATCTTATTCCATGAGGACGCATGCTTCCAGCAATTCATAATAGTTTTCTCTCTAAAAGCTTATGAAACGTAATGCATTGCTAATAGCCATTCACTATTTCCCTAAGAAACAACTGATCACATCTCTCTAACCGTCTTCCTCAAAATTTTACTTGTCAAGTGTCTCAAATTGGATTGAAGATCTCTTCTGGAAGCAGCTCGATGTAACTTATCCAGGCATGCCAGATGCGATGGTAACTCCACTTGTCAAGTTTCTGTTGTTACTGAGAAATATAATTGAATTAGCTTTGCTTGCTATAATGCTGTTTGGCTATGTCATGTTGCAGGTCCATCATGGATTTTATACTGCATATTACAATACAACTCTGCGGCATGAGATTTTGAAATCTGTTCGGTGGGCAAGGAAGACGCATGGAACTCTACCCATAAATGTTGTAGGTCACTCCATGGGAGGGGCTTTGGCATCATTCTGTGCCCTTGATCTATCTGTAAGCCCCTTGGAGCCATCTAGATTTTCCACAGCTTTGGGTACTTCCTTATTATGGGATATCATGGAAATATATGTGAAACCAGTTTTTCATCAAACTACATTATAAACAGCTGAATTTATTTTCTCCTATGTTCTTTCATCATAAGGTTGTCTGTAGAGCTGGAGATATGTTAGATTTTTTTTGAACTAATAAATATGTTGGATTCATTAAACTTACTCCTTGCCTTTTATTTCCAGGTTAAGTATGGATCACAAGAAGTCCAGCTCATGACTTTTGGACAGCCTCGGCTAGGCAATCCTGCTTTTGCTGCATACTTCGGTGCGCAAGTCCCAAGAACAACCCGCGTGACCCATCAGAATGATATTGTTCCGCATTTGCCACCATATTTTTATTATCTAGGTCAATGGACATATCACCACTTTGCAAGAGAGGTCAGTCTTACTTGAAAAGAGTTTACTAAGATGCATAAAATAAATTGAAGTTTTTTTAGACCATCATTACTTGTTTCTTCTGCATTTATGTGTCTTCAGGTTTGGCTTTGTGAGACCATAGTAGATAATGTCGTCACTAGGAATGAGACTATCTGTGATGGTTCTGGTGAGGACCCAACCTGCAGCAGGTATCTATCAGCCTCAGATTTCTTGACATATATATATCCCTCGTCATATTGCTTATTATTTCCTCTTGCTTGAAAAGATCGGTCTATGGTAGAAGCATAGCAGATCATAAAGAGTACTACGGTGTCACACTACATGCTGATTCGCCAGGAACCTGTCAATTTGTGATTGGCTCAACCAACTCAGCATACAGTAACATCATTGAAGTTGATGGAACCATCATCTTGTCAAGATATCCACAAGAACTGCATGCCGTGGAGTCTTTTTAACCTTGTACACAAGCAAGGATAATACACCCTTGTACAGTATTTTATTTTAAATTTTTGTGTACATAGCTTGTGTAATGTTAGATGTACTAGATGCTCCAGGAGCTCTCCTGAGGATAAGGAGAGGTTTCACCTTTAAAATGGCCCCCTTCACTCAAGTGAGAATTGTATATGGAAGTCCACGAACATTATAGACACATCTGAACTGATGTAAATAAAGAATCACAGGTTGGAATATTGAAATATTTGAGGGAACCCTGTGTGTGCCACAATTTCGCTCAACTGGTTTCTCCCTTTCCATGGCAAAGATATTTTCCTATTTCATCTCTGCATTTTCTCTCACCTTTCCAGGTGTCTTCGTGTCAGATATGCATGACACCAAAGATTGTAGCTCCTTGCAGATCTGAGGAGCCAATAACTGATCAAATCAGGGAAGAATCTCAAGATGCAAAGCTCTACATATGGTCAGCACTACCAGGTCAGAAACTAGGGATAAGGATCCATGTCTATCCAAATATTCTCAACTGTCATGCTTTTCATGTAGGTTTGCACAACCACACATGAAAAGATGCATTGTGGCATATCAGCTGTGACTGTTCCATAGCATCCCTTGCACAGCATGTCTGAAGAGTGAAGATATGCAAAGCAAGATTGGGCACTGAAGCAAGGCATGTCGAATGCCTGCATGTCAGATGTATCTGATAAGGTCACACTTGTATCAGATGTAGCCAGTAAGATGGTGAAAATCTTTAGATACAACAAGAGCTTGCAAATGGAACAGATTCATTCGGCGCAATAGATAAGGTCAGAATAGTGTGTGCCTGTGTGACGAACTGAGTGAAATTGTCGGCCTTCGGAAGATGATATTCTGAACCCAAAGTGGATGGGAGCTGATCCCCCTATCGATCCTTAGCCGGTGGAATCAGGTCCTTGTGTCATGTGACGAAGCGTGGCCGTAGTGTTGTCGGCACCACTTCTTTCTTATCTGGACTTCTGTATTTACATTCAAATGTCTGAATTAGTTTGTGAAAAGCATGTTTCGGATTTCTGACTTGAGAAAAGAAGCAGAAGAACAGTTAATTACTGTAGAAGGCATGGATGCCTTTTTGTACTCCGTATGAGACAACAAAAATGCTTGTTGACTAGCATGAGCTTGTTTTCTGTATTTCCCAATGTTTAATTGCTTATTTTTTAAAATTTTGCAGTGCCTTCAATACAGGAAACAAGCAAGCTTGTGCTTGCCGGTTTAAATTTTTGTGTCATCGACACACTAGTCGACGACAAAAAGGTAACTAGTGTCGGCGGCCAGATTATAAACCGCCGACATTGTCCTATCCAGTCCATTTGAATGTGCAGCGTGATCGAACATTTAAATTTTAGGACACGCCAAAAGGCTCTATGTCGTCGGCCTAACGAAGACCTAACGAACACCAACACAACACAACATCACTCACAACCAGATAATGGCTCAGACGGAAGCACTTCAATGAGGCCCTACATGGCAGTGGGCGATTCACTTGGTATTGTCGGATATGTAGAACGTCGCCAACACAAACCTACTCTCATTGCTATGTGGGCCTGGTTGGGAGGATCCGTGCCAATGCCGCCCGTGACCTAGCTGGTGGACCCGGATGCGCTTTGTGTCAGCGGCTTCTGTGTGTGCTGTCGACAAAGATATTAACCTTAAGAACATGTGTTGTGTTGTTGTGTTCGATAAGAACAATGCAGCCACTTGCTTATAGGAGTAGTACTCGTGTTCGCTCCCTTAGGCGACCAGGGTTCGAGCCTCAGATTCGGGTCCTTATTTTAATGGATTGCAACAAACGTTTGATATTTTAAACCGCATCGGACATCCGTGGTCCAACCTATAAGACTAGCGTCATGCACGATCGCTTGACAAGTTTTTTTGTTTTAAAAAAAGAAAGATTTAAATGAATTAGATTTTACAAGAGGTCAACTGATAATAAGAAGATTCCAATGTTCCACGGGCCCTGGTGAACAACTCTTCAGCGTCTCCTACATCAGAAAAGATGTGTTAGATTACAAAAGGGCCAAACCTATGTTTCCATTGTAAACAAGTTGATTAGCTGTTATTAATTGCACCTACCTATAATCTTAAGCAAATTAATCCTTAATCCGTAGCAAGTAGCAACGCCTTTTGTAGCCTATAAAAAGGCAAGAGCCAACCCAGAAGCAAAGCAAGAAACCACAGCACCTCCCAGTCTCAGACAGTGAGGCGGAGTGAGAGCTCTAGAAGCCTCTAGAAGCTTCCGAGCGATCATCGGCGGCGGCGCGCGGATCGATAGATGGAGCGCGTGGCGAGGCTGGCGTCGGAGCGGGCGGTGGTGGTGTTCACGGTGAGCAACTGCGGCATGTGCCACGCCGTGACGTCCCTCCTCGGCGAGCTCGGCGTCAGCGCGGCGGTGCACGAGCTGGACAAGGACCCGCGGGGCAGGGAGATGGAGAGGGAGCTCGCGAGGCGGCTCGGCCGCGGCCCGCCGGTGGTGCCGGCGGTGTTCATCGGCGGCAGCCTCGTCGGCGGCACCAATAGGGTCTTGGCCATGCACCTCGCCGGCGAGCTCGTCCCCATGCTCAAGAGCGCCGGCGCCCTCTGGCTGTAGCTAGGAGAAGAATCAAGAACACGTACGGACGGTCGACGGACGCGTGTGCATGCATGCTCATGATCATGATCATGCATGCGTGCAAATGCTACGTACCTTTGCTCCTTGTGATCGTCAGTTACGTGTACAGGCCGGAATAAGAGCGAAGTGCAAATCGTCGATGCAGAATTAAGGCATGCATTTAAATAGCCCGCTATAGCTGCGCTATAGCTCCGCTATAGCTTTTTCAGACATCAAACGCTACGCTAAGCACTAAAATTCCGCTAAGAGAGCTATGCACGCTATAGCCGCTAAATTGACCGCTATTTCCGCTATTTTTATGGCCGCTATAGCGCCGCTATGCTACTTTTTTCAAAGTCTTTTGAAACTCCAACTATGGCTAATGTATTTTGTTTTGCTCTACTTCATTCTTACTTTATCTCACATAAAAGATAACATTATAAATATTGAATTACTAAATAATCACATAAATTAGTTTCTCTATAATGAAGTTGTAGAAGAATATATCGCAATCACTTTTTCTAGGTGTTAATTATGATCTTGTGTGTGTACATTAGATTAAGTAGTTGTAAAGTAATGTGTTTGCTTCTTATTTAAATGGATATGACTAGTGTTTATGCAAACATTTCATAATTTTTTGTAAAACCGCTATTTGCCATAGCTCCGCTATAGCTTCGCTATAGCCTTTTAGCTTTTGAAAAAATGATGCCGCTATTTGCCTTAGCCCGCTATTTAAAACCATGAATTAAGGCCAGGTTTTTTATATCCTGTCCTGAGAAGAAATGAATAATTAAGGTAGCCAGTGTTGATGTTCTTGTTAAGCTAGCTGTTTAATGTAATCGATGTCTATATATACCCGTCTTGGAATATAGTATATACGTACATTCCCAGTTCTTCTGAAATCTGAACTGATATCCTTAATCAACAGCATGCAAGAAACCTTTTTTGTGTTTTGCATAGTGGTATGTGCAGGGCGCTTCGTACTTCTCGTGATCTTGCATCACTGTGTATCGCTGGAGCTCCAAAGATCCAAACACAATGTTGGTTTACGTACATACTAATTTCATGAAGACTTACGTTGACAAAAGAAATTCAAGTGGGGTCATAGTTGAGAAAAAAATAATTAGCAGTCAATGAATGCATGGTTGTGTTATGTGCGTGCATCTGTCTCTAGTTGGTGCAGAGATCGGAAGTTACTTTCATAATTTTAAAAATAGTGGAATGAATTGACATAGTGATTAGATGTCAGAATATGTTGTGCCCTCCAAGTGTGTCCGCGGTGTGGATGGATGCGTAGTGCGTTGGTTGCTAGCTTTCAAGTCATACGATGGCGACTTCTTTGTGCATCCCATGAGATGGTGGCGACTGAATTGGTTATGGGTAGCTGCTTATTTGTTGTGCATCCCTTGTTGCGGTGAGGACTAAATTCTTATTGTCCAAAGCATGCCTCACAACATAGTCAACATCGGTGGTGGCTAGCGATTATCGTGCATCCTGTAAAGTGGTGGTGGTTGGCACCTTGACTAGTAGAGGAAGGCATATTGGCCTTGCATTGCCCAAGGTGGTGGCGCCAGCAGTTCTGTCGTTAGCGCCCCCTTTCGTCTTGTTCATGCATCCCTGACGATAGGCGTTTCTTGCATTTCGTGAGGCGGTGGCAGCTAGGCCGGTAGTGGGTGGGTGGCGCTTCATCCATGCATTCCTTTCGGTGGTGGAGGTGGTTATGCCTTCAAGATCTTGGTAGGTTTCGTTAAGCCGCAATTTAAACTGCGGTCTTAGCGTCTTTGTCATTGTTGTAATTCCCCTCTACCCCCTCTTCTTTTTTTCTTTTCTCTAGGACTGATCCCTTTAAACAGGTTCCCCCCTCCCTTTAATACAGAAAGCCAACACTGCTGAATGGCCAATCAATTAATTAAATAGGTTGAGATAGAGGTAGGTGCTGGGAAACGGGTAGGCTACGCGAGCGCAAAACCAAAAATTTTCTACCACGAATCACCCAGGAGCACATGCCACATGCAAGTAGAGGATCACAGATCGTTACCTTTGACACGCAGATGCAGCGGAAGCAGTTTCTCGCGCTTAGAGGAAGTAGACGTACACGTCCAGATCACCACCGAGTGATTGCCCGTCCTCGCCGAGTGGTTCCCGAGTGGTCGTCGGTGTTCGCCCGAGTGGTTGTAGATCGCTCGTCGACTGCTCGCCGATGTCTCACCTGTATTCGCTGCGATCCAACCGAACAACGCGTCCGCATACGGCAGCGCCTCTAGCGGTATCCACACGTACCAAGCAGGAACGCCTCACGAGGTGTGCTAGCACCTCACCGTGCAAAAGAAATTCAAGTGGGGTCATAGTTGAGAAAAAAATAATTAGCAGTCAATGAATGCATGGTTGTGTTATGTGCGTGCATCTGTCTTTAGTTGGTGCAGAGATTGGAAGTTACTTTCATAATTTTAAAAAATTGTGGAATGCACTAACATAGTGATTAGATGTCAGAATATGTTGTGCCCCTCCAAGTGTGTCCACAGTGTGGATGGATGCGTAGTGCGTTGGCTGCCAGCTTTCCCGTCATACGGTGGCGACTTCTTCGTGCATCCCATGAGATGGTAGCGACTGAATTGGTTACGGGTAGCTGCTTATTTGTTGTGCATCCCTTGTCGTGGTGAGGACTAAATTCTTACCGTCCAAAGCATGCCCCACAACATAGTCAACATCGGTGGTGGCTAGCGATTATCATGCATCCTGTAAGGCAGTGGTGGTTGGCACCTTGACTAGTAGAGGAAGGCATACTGGCCTTGCATCGTCCAAGGTGGTGGCACCAGCAGTTCTGTCGTTAGCACCCCCTTTCGTCTTGTTCATGCATCCCTGACAATAGGCGTTTCTTGCGTTCCGTGAGGCGGTGGCAGCTAGGCCGGTAGCGGGAGGGTGGCGCTTCATCCATGCATTCCTTTCGGTGGTGTATGCGGTTGTGCCTTCAAGATTTTGGTAGGTTTCGTTAGGCCGTAGTTTAAACTACGGTCTTAGCGTCTTTGTCACTGTTGTACTTCCCCTCCCCGCCCCCTCTTCTTTTTTTCTTTTCTCTAGGATTGATCCCTTTGTACAGGTTCCCCCTCCTTAATGTAGAAAGCCAGCACTGCTGAATGGCCAATCAATTAATTAAACAGGTTGAGATAGAGGTAGGGAGGCTATTTAACATGCTTGACCATTTGAGTTCGAGTCCTAAAACCGACTCAAATGTAAAGGTGGATTCGAACTAATCTGGATATTGTGTCCGGCTCGACTCGACCCAGTACCGAGCTTAGGGGCAAACTTAAGATCTATTTAAAAGTAAGCTCGGATAAGCTTGAGCTCAGTTCAAATTGAGTTCAAAAGAAGGGGTTAATGTTGTTTTAAGGGAAAGAAGGCTATATGAGCTCTGTTGGGCTCGATTTCGAGCTTGAGCTCAAGCTCGGATCGAATTGGTTGGACTAGTTGGGTATTGAGAAAGGGATAGATGGTGCAATGATGTTTTTGCAGACTCAGTTGATCTCTGTGAGGACTCGAGTTCAAGCTCGATTCGAATTAGGCTCAAGCTCAGGAGTGCGCTCGAGATCAGCTTGTCAATTAGTTTTCAGGAGTGTACGCTCGAGATCAGCGCACTCGTTAATTAATTTTTTGGTTTGATCTATACTCGATCCAATTTCAAATAGCTTGTCGATCCCATGCCTTTGATCTCGCCCTAGTCAAAAGTCCACGTCTTTCTTTAGTGAAATACCAACGCTCCTTGTGCAAATTTTTTTCTCAAAGTAAAGAAAAAAGTTGAGCTACAGCTACTAGGCTAGCATATATGGTACGGCATGAAACAGTGGGTGCCCCCTGAGAAGGCGAGGAGCTAGCCAGAGAGATGCCCCAAATCCAGAAGGAATCATCACAAGATGCAAAGCAGCTCTTGGAGATATATCGCCCTTGAGAGGTTTGAGATGAGACCGTGACTTGAGAGCCATATGTCAACTTGGCAGAGAGAGATTTCGGAGCATAATCAACACAGGTTGATGCCTCGATCCTCACGACATGCATCTCTCTCTATCCATAAATATCCATTATTATCCCATTGATGAACTCTCCGGCATGTTCTTCGGTAGTCAGTACTATACAGTACGTAAGTGCTCGATCGTATTTATGCACTGCAAGTGTTGGACATGCATGCATGCATGTTTGTATATATCAAGGAGAAGCAATTAACTGGCTACTGGCTAGATGATATATCTCTCAGGATCTCATCAGCATCAATCTTTTGCTAGCTCCTGATAGGTCATGCATGTAGTGTATGAATAATGCTCATGCAAATTAGTTAAACCATGATCGAAACCCGTTTGCGCCGTCGAATCGCGGCATCGCAGCAGACGCGGTCCGAACGATCGATGATTCGGCCAGAGGATTGAAAAGCATGGAAACATATTCAGATTCCAGGATATATCAATGTAATGGCGCGAGTTGGATAGAGAGAGAGAGATTTTGGGTGAGGACATGGAGCTTCATGCATGCACTGCACAAGATGCTATTCTGACTTGACTTCTGAGCCTGATCGATCGAGGTGCAGGCCGGCTGTTTCTTGGTCACATCAGCTGCCGGAATCGGTTCCAATCCATGCATATATGCGTCGCCGTGGCCGTACGACGCCGGTGTTCCCGGCCATTGTCGGCGTCGCCGCCGATGATACTTGATACTCACTCCTCAGGGCTCTGCTTCAAGCGCGGGAGTTTGAAAGGAATACTATACGTGAAACAACTCAATTCCAAAGTCCAAACTGATCAGCCTTATGTTGAAGCAGTTTGGGTGATTGGTTTACAGGACGGTGATTGTTCTCTTGCTTGCATGCATGCACTGATCTGAACTTGGAGAGCTTCGCACGAAGAAAGCACAACGCAGTGCTGCATACATCCATGTAAAAAATGTAATAAGGCCACAGAGAGTCAGAGACACTGATCATCAGATTAGATTAGCTTAATTCAAACAGCTATATATCACGCCTGTACAGTACAGCCAATCTGCACATGCATGCATTGCTCAAAGACAGTTGACCTCTGGCCTATGGAACTGAAAGAAAGATGCAGATACCGTTTCGTTTGATGGAAGGCACAGCAACTACATGGACAAGATCACAACGGCAAGTCAAATCAATCGCCATGAATTTATTCCTAGCTACTATATATTCTCCGAGAGGATATGCATGCATGGCCTGGCCAGACGCGCGTACAAAGCTGCAGCGATTTCCATGATCCAATGGGTGCCGGCGTGCAAGCCCGCGCTGTTTAACCAACGTGTCTTAACTATCTCATGGATCAATTGATCAAGTAGCTAGATTAGATGCCATGCAGAATTTTTTTTTTTAGCAAACGGACAGGAGAACTGCCATGTATTGATAAAAAAATTGGAGAAGAAAGAGGTGAGGGGAGACATTGGCCCCTCCCTCCGTGAGC
Source organism: Raddia distichophylla (assembly GCA_005191435.1). Lineage (NCBI taxonomy): Eukaryota > Viridiplantae > Streptophyta > Magnoliopsida > Poales > Poaceae > Raddia > Raddia distichophylla. The sequence goes on from SPJY01032634.1 coordinate 455,463, forward strand.
CGAATGGGGCAAAATTAACTAATTACAAAACGAGCTCCTGCGGCCTTCCAAAGTCGCAACTCCTCAATCAAAAGAAGAAAAATTAAAAGGCCTGTGGTGTTCTGTCGACCTGACGAAAAATGCGGTTGTTCCTCTCCAGCCAAAGATGCCACACCGTTGCGAAGACTACGGAGCGGACTCCGCACTGTGCGGTGCCATGAAGAATGTCGTGGAGCCACCAATCAGCTACGGAGCTGCGATTCGACCATGTGGCAGGGCTGAGGTGCTGTAGCCGGGACCAGACGGAAGAGCTGAATTCGCACTGAAGTAACAGGTGTTCTGGGGTTTCTAGGTTGCGCCTGTAGAGGGGGCATAAGTAGTCGTTAGGGAGGCCGCGACGCAACAGGGCATCAGCGGTCATGACTCTACAGTGTAACAACTGCCAAAGGAAGAACTTGTATTTTGAAGGGGCCCATGGCTTCCAAACCTTATGCATGGCTAGTCTGGTGGTGATGCGGCCCTCAAATTGCAGCAAGTATATAGGCAGACTTAACGGAGAAATAATGCCCTATAAAAAGGGACGCAGGACACAATCTTCTTCTCAGATCAACCTAGACGAAGCAAGAAGCTTCTAGAACCTTCCTGCAGGATAACGCATTAGTAGTATATGGAGCGCGTGGCGAGGCTGGCGTCGGAGCGGGCGGTGGTGGTGTTCACCAAGCGCAACTGCTGCATGTGCCACACCGTGACGACGCTCTTGGGCGAGCTCGCCGTGAGCGCCGCCGTGCACGAGCTCGACGGCGACCAGGAGGGGAAGGAGAGGGAGAGGGAGCTCGCCAGGAGGCTCGGCGGCCGCGCCGTCCCGGCGGTGTTCGTCGGCGGGAGCCTCGTCGGCGGCACCAGCTCGGTCATGGCCATGCACCTCAGGGGAGAGCTCGTGCCCTTGCTCAGAAGCGCAGGTGCACTGTGGCTGTAGGCACCGCGGAAACAAGAGATTAAACTACAAGTGAAAAAGAGCATGTATTTTATGTACGTGCGTGCATGGAACACAAAATAACTACTGATTTACTAGATCTTAGTAAAATTTTAAAAGCTCTCAGTCGATTTTCTCACATACCTATGTCACCGTTGTCTTTCTCTTCTCCAACCGCAGCTGTTGTCTTCTCCCGTCGCCATGTATGGAGCTCGGGTTAGGGTTTGGGTTGAGGTGGGATTCCCACTACCCGGGGGTTAGAGGGAGGTCGGGTGAGCAGCGACATGACAATGGGGTTGGGTGAGTGCGAGGGCCACGGCGACAGTGCCGGAGCAAGGGGAGGGGGTGAAGGCGGTTGGGATGGTGGAGAAGGGTGGATCAGCGTTGGAGAGAAAAGGTTAGGTTGGGCGGGAGAGCTGCGGCAACGGGGGGTGGGGCGGCGAGGCGACGGCCACGATGCCTGCAGCTAGCAGCAAAGGCGGAGGTGGGGGAGGAGGAGGAGGCGGCGGCGATGCAAGGAGGGAGAGGGGATTGGATAGAGACATGGGAGAGGGAGAGATATGAGCCATTGGATTAATATTCAGAGGTTCAGAAAATTGACTAGCTAGGAGTTAAAATAACTCTCTGTTGACTAATATGTAGCCCCTTCCAAATAAATAATGACGTGAGAATTATGTTGTGTAGCATATATAATTGCGTGCATATGTAAATAAAGAGAGAAAGTCAAAGAAAGGGTGTAGTATGTAGGTATCTTTGTTTGTGGAAGATATATGTTACCATGGTTTTGTTTTAGTTATGCATGTTACATGCAACTTTGGTTCTTACAACGATGTATATAGATCGATGTGCACTTATGACGAAAAAAACAGTCATGCCCCCAACTCTATAACAGAAATGAGATGTCCCATATACATGTGGCTATAGATATGTTCACGATCACTCAATCTTTCTTCGAGATTCATGTTTTGCCTTATTCCTCTTAGTCATTCTAGCAAAAAAAAAAACTAATAATTTTTAAAATGCGCTTGCCTACAACTATGCCCGCGGTGGTCATCGACCAAATTAAGAGGACAAATGATCTCATAGCTCAGCACTTGCCTGAGGGTGTGCTATGAACGCATGCCTAGGGTTTCCTAGATGAGATGCAATAGGGTGCAACTCAAGAACAAGTTCTTGGAGGACTCCAGCGATACTAAACAAAAGGTACATAAGGGATTACTTGGCCCACCCCTTTTACCGACTTGTTAGTACGTTGTCCATAGGTTGTCCTAGAGTAGCAGCCAGGTGATGAACCTGTGGCAACCCAAAACCTAGGGCCACCATACATATTGTATAGATATTTCATTTAGTAGTGCCCTCAAATTGGATGTTGTATGCCAAACGTGATGTGTAGTTCCCAAAATTGATTACAGTGATGTACAAATGCATTTTATGTCGTGTATAAATACTAGTTCTCTTTCTAGTCCATTATACAAGAGAAGATAAAGGGAAAAGAAAGAAAGCACATGTACTTAGCTATCTATATGTCTCTCCGTGTATTTTGAGGGCCATTGGATCTGAACATAATGTTTGAGCATGCCCCTGGTCCATCACCATCTTTCTCATGCTTATTTTGAAAGAAGCCCCATCAGAAAATTCAATTCCTAGTTATTATGTATTTCTCTCTCTCTCTCTCTCTCTCTCTCTCTCTCTCTCTCTCTGGTTATCGATCATGTGTCACCATGTTTCCTCGGTGCCGCACCACCATATGGTTGTTTGTCAGTGGCTAGTGACAATGGCAGTAAGAGAGCGTTGGTGATCGATAGCCTGACCAACCATGTTTGCTTATCAGAGAAGTCAAGCAAGTAGCGGCCAAAGGTGTTGAGAAGAAGATGGAGGAATTAAGGAGGGAGGGTGGAGGAGGAAGTAGCGTACCAGCACAGTGGAAGGGAGATGTGGGTGGCACATGGTCGGTAGACGAGCGGGCCATGGTTGCCGATGAATGAAGCCAAACTCCAAGTGAGAGGAGGAAGAATAACAAGAAAATATAATGTTTCCTAGGGACGTCTTTTCTACAAGATAATAACACAGATGAAACATATGTGTGAATATATGCGTTTGTCGTTGGCCGACGATCACGTCAGCATGGGGTGGGGGTTAAGCAGCACCGGTAGTCAGCAGCTTGGCTGGATGTGAGTAGAGAGATCAGAGAGAGAGAGAGAGTCAGTGCAATGACGGGGAAATTGGGTGGCTCATAGTAGGTCGCTAGGTTTTGGTCATGATCACCAACAAGGGTAGCCAAGGAAAAGAAAATTGACAATGTGTCACTCTCTAGAAATGTAGTTTCATTGTTATGCCAACCTTGATGTGCACTTCTATAAAAATGTCACTCTCTATATGCCCCCACTTATTTTCTTTTTCCATTTTAGCCATTGTAGAGTATTTTTGGGTAATTCTCCTTCTACCAAACACAAAAAACCAGTGCCACTCTTTGCTAGCTATCCACTACTATCGCTAGCATCCCACCTCCCTCCGCCCCATCTCTCTCTATCCTTGTCCTTCCCTATCCAAACCATGCTTCCTCTTCCTTCCTCCCCCTTCTCCTCCATTGGTTGCCATCAAGCTCTCTCTCTCTCTCTCCTCTCCTCTCCCCTTCGCTAGTCATCATCGCATGTGAGTGCTCTTATTCGACTGTCACCTCTCCTCCAGTTTTGGCCTTGATCCACTTGCCCTAACGCCTCACCCTAGTAACACCATTTTTGGCTGATTTTTGCACCTTGTTAGCAATGGCCATGCCCAAAGGGCTCAAAGAACTTGCAAATAGGTATAGCCACAAGATCAGGCGGGCTTGGGGAGCTCGATGGCGGCGAGAAGGAGAAATGTGAAGGCCATGGAAAGAAGAAGAAGGAGAGGAGGAGACCCAAAATGTTAAAGAAACGAAGCCGCAATATAGAGCACCATTTCATATAAGCGCATATTAAGTACGGCAAATGATAAAACCTTTCAAAATGCCATATTGTGAGTCGACAATGTGGTGGTTGGGGGTGGAATAGAAAAGGAAAGGCAGCGGATAGAAAGGAGCAGCAAGGATTTTTTTTTTGGCAAGAATTTGATGTATCATAGAAAGTTTTCTAAACGGCAACACAAAACGATAAATGTATGTAAATAGATGTGATTGCGTGGATGAATTATCGATAAAGATGTTAATTTGTGGTCCTGCGCAGTAAACACGGAGGCTCTTCCTTCTTCTTTTTTTTGTCCGTGAAATAACAGAAGAGAAAGGCCACCCATCACCATCGGTGGTGCTTGTACTTTAGTACGTCCTGTAGATGGGATTATTCCAAATGGAAGCTAATCTGCCATAACAGAAAAGTCATTTTCTGTTTCCCAAAGGAAGGTAGAAAAGATCCATCTGGACCGTTTGATGTTTGATCAATGATGGGATTATGGCCCATCTCTAGCCCCATTTGCCCCCAGTTACTTGCTCTGTCCCTTGCTGTACTGCTCATTGTTGGACGCCCTTGCTTGTCCCCTCAGCATCTTTTTGTGGGCTGTCACCTCATTAGCAGGGCTGGTAGCTGATTATCACCTCATTTTGCCGGGTGTTTCCGATTGGATTAATAGCAGCTAATAGTTATATGATCTGCATAGGTAGGTGGTTAACACTTTGCTAAGCTGTAGGCTTGTGAAACTCAACAGAAGACAACTTTCAGAGCTATGTTTGCATTAATTTACGATGGCCAGACCAAGTTATAGACTACAGTAACTTACTTGTTAATGGTGGATAATTATGGGGGAAAATGCACCATGAAAAATTGCACTACTAGCAAGCTTTGCTATGCAGCTAGGAAGCGTAGTACGGGCACAGAGGATCCCGTGTGATTTGATTTTGATTTTGATTTTTTGGGTACAGGTCCTGACTTGTACATGGGCAGATGGGATTTAATGCGGCTGTCGGCTACTTGCTACGCTCCAAGATCCACCCCTGCCTGCGTGAAACAAAGTGAAACGGGGTGAAGTGGAGCAGTAAAAAAAGAGAGCACACGCGAGCCTGAACCTGAAGGCTACCTCACCACAAAGATCATCTTTTTACCTCGAGAAAGGTACTAAACTTTTTTAAAAAAAATGAACAACAAAAAAGCAAACAGAAACCGGCATAATAATGTAAGGAGAAAGAGTATTAAAATCCTACATTTCATGTGAAGATTTTCTTTATGAAAGTACTCAAGTCCAAAAATGATAGTAGCAAAGATAGATCAGACTCTAAGAGATCTCAATGCATGTTCACCCTGAGAAATTATCTTACTACATGCCAACATTTTTTTCCTGAAGAACTCTCATAATCTAAATAAAGTAGCAAAGATCAGAGATCTAATGAACGCGTGTGTCTATGATGTTTGCATGAAAGATTATCCTACTACTTACATGTAAAAGATTTTCTTCCTCTGAATGCATGTGTGTGTCCTTCTCTTCAGCGTTTTCCGTGCAGATTTCGGTCCACAATGGTCAGGGCAGTGATTGATGAGGAAGTCAGGTTGGCAGGCAAAACGCAGGCTTTCCCCATGTCTCAGGTAACTCTGAATGCACACTGGGGTTAACAACCAGGCACCACATGTCCTTGTCTCAAGGAAAATCATAATTGGACCTTAAAAAACTGGTGCTCCTTCCTAGATAGGCACTGAGCACAGATTTGCTTTGCTACTTTCTTTTTATCTCTGTCAAAGGACAATAGAAAAGACCCAAGGAAAGATGTTTTTTTAGATGTGGCCCATCTACAGTTGTGTAGCAGAGGGTAGACCGGTAGCAATGTTGCTGCTGAGAAACATTTTCATTTTTTTATGCAAAGTATAGGAGTTTTTTCATTTTATTTTAAAAAATGCAATATACAAAAGAGAAGAAGAGGGAAGGGGAAGACGGCCTGACCAAGTAAGGGTTTCAAAGATCAATGTTGCGGTGAGGGATCGGTCCTTGGTCGGCTGTGTAATTGATGATATTAAGAAAATGACTGTCAATTTCGCTAGTTGTTCCTTCACCCATGTGAATCGGCTATCTAATGTAGCTGCGCACACTCTAGCTCGCTTGTCGGAGCGCTTAGGCTGTAAAATTTACCACTCTGTAACTCCGGATTGTATCCGGGAGACGCTCTGTAATGATGTCAGTTAATCTATAATATGCCGATTTATCAAAAAAAAAGTAGTAAGGGTTTCAAAGAAGACACCAACAAACAACACCAAGCACGTAACCACAACGGCTAACCATAACTATAAAAGAGCAAAAACAGCGTTAATTGCCACCGCCACAAGGATGCATGGTCAAAATGCTAACTGACGAAGGAAGCCGCCGTCATCAGATGGGATGTACAATCCGGGTGTTTGATCGGCGAGTCGACCGTCACCACCACGCAGGATGCTTGGCCGAGGCACGAACCAACACCACCAAGGCCACCACCCAAGCAACATCGACGTGGCTTTAACCTCACCACAGTAAAGCACCACTGCAACGACTTCAACAACGAAGCGGCAATGTAGTCGCCGCTGTCGCTTGCCCACTTCAGGGTTTTCACTCAGGACGAGTGAGGAAGGCCCCTCGGCAAATGCCATCAAGGTGGGCACAACGCCAGAATGGCATTGCCATTGCTAGCCATGATGGCAGGGCTTTCGCCCAGCACACCCTCACCCCCGTGGCAGAGCTGAAGAAGGGTCACAGAGGACTGACTCCGCTGCCCAACACTGCCAAAAACACTTCCGAAGAAGGTTGCACGATTGTCGTCCACCTAGCCAACTTGAAGCCGCCAAGCTCCCGCAAGGGGAGGGAAGAGCAAAGCGGAAGGCTAACACCAGCTTCAGCTTCAGTTTTAGCTTTGCGAACTTTTTGTTTTTGTGTTTGACATGCATTTGTATAGATTTTGTATGCTAGAAAATTGAAATCTATGCTATAATAAAGAATTTCGAAAAACCATTATGATATTTTCGCGGTGACATTAATTGTTCTCTGCGATAAAGAAAAATTCTGCTGTGACTAGAGGGGAATTTTTTTTACAACATAAATCATATAACCAAAAGGCATGTTTGGAACGTGAGTTTTCTTTGGGTCGTTACAAAATTAAATTGCTTTTCTATATAATTAAATCCTTCAATCGACACAATACAAAAATTTAATTTCTTTGGGCAAGTTAATGAGGCAATACATTTATCCCATTCCTTTGTTCTTGGCATGTCAGAAATCTGCAATTCTCTCTTCAATGAACCCATGAACTATAACAAGAACAGACCCGGGGCAAAAATAAAAGCTCGGGAATTGAGGAAAATATTGGACGCCGCAAAGCGTAAATTCATCTCTCGTGCATGATAACAGTAAAGTGAAGCACCTTTCCCATGGCTGCCGCTGCCGCTATCACTGGATCACACCACACGACGGAGCGCCGCCTGTAAAACTTTCCACACAGCCGCAGACTTGCAGTGCAAAGTTCAGAGGCTTCTTCCCCCTATCCGTGTCCTCAATCTCACTCCTCTGAAGAGTGAAGAGAGAGAGAGAGAGAGAGAGAGAGAGGTCAATGCCACTGTCGCCGCGCCGCTCGCTCGGTGGTCGCTGGCTGCAGCAGCGGGGCCTCCATTTACGACGCGCCTCTGCCTCCCAGAGCAAATTTATGGCGCGGTGGCAGCGCGGCCGCCGATAGCTGCCGGCTCCTCGTCGTGCTCCGCGGCGTCCGGTCGATCCAAGAAGTAGGGTTATTCAGTTCTTGTGTTCTCCTCTTTGATTGATTCCTTTTTTTTGTTTTGTTTTGGTCTTTCCCTTCCCTTGCTTTGATGTGCCTGCCTGCTTCTTGGGCTTTGGCAATGGCGCTTCTTTAGAGGCTGAAAAGAAAATGTGTTGCTCTTGCTCTCTGTTCTTGGCCCAGCCGAAGAGGTGATGGTGTTTCTTGATTTTTCTTCCCTTCTTGATGATGCTGTGGTCGCTCACTAGTGAGTAGCGACTAGTTTATTAGTGCCCTGTCCCCGAAATTTCTGTCTCTCGTTACCTGAAAAAAGAACTTCTTTCTGTTTGATTTCTTGCTGTTCTTGCTCAAGTTCCAACGACAGGATCCTTTTTAAAAACCAAAAATTTGTCCTTTTCCCGTATTTTTGACATGATTCGTTTCACTAAACCCCAACTGCTCCACTAACATTCCGTGTTTTCAGGTGAGGAGAGATCTTCAGTGTGGTCACTCCGTTGCAAGAAACAAATTGGTGCTTGAAGTCTTGAAGAGGCCGCGATGCCGAAGATGTTCGGTTTCTCTCGTCGCCGGATGAAGTTGGGGAGGTAACATTTTACTTATGTTTTATCCTTTGACATTTTCCTCATAAACCTTGGTGGTCAGAGGTTTCTTTGGGATCATTGTTGGTTGGTATGGGCATTCACTTCCACCACTCAAGCATGTGTTTTAGTTAGTTTCCTTGATTTGTTTCATAGACATTTCGCTGCATAGATGATTCAGTGCTTTATGTAAGAGAATAATTATTTTTTAATCTAAAAAACTTAAATAAAAATACTTAATAAATGTTTTTAAGAGATTCTTGGTTCAGTGAGCCCCAGCCCCCGGACGTTCTGGATTGAGAACAGAGGTGTTCTTTGATTGGAAATCAAAGCTTTGCTTTGTGTAGAAAAACAGTTGCTTTGTAACTAGCAGATTTTTCCATGACATTGTGTGCCCAGCTATCTCATCATATTTTATTTGTTATAACTCTAGTGCAATATAGTTGGATCTGATATACAATTATAATGGTTGTTATAATGTTTCATCAGCTCCTTTATAATTTGGCCCCACTGAAACTTCTCTCTCTCTATTAATGAGTTTCCGGGATTGTTGTGGGATTCACAGACCTCCAATGTGAGGGAGGTACATCGAATATCATTGGTTGTTTGTAGAATTATAAATTTCTGTGTTTTCGGCAATGAGGTTGGACTTTTGTTACTGTGTTGAACTAGAATTGTTTATCCCAGGTCCATTTGTTTCAAAACATATTCATAAGGTGCCTAATTAAATGCCTCTTTGTGCATTCCTTCTGTTTTCTCTTACCTTTTCATGGTTCCATTATTTTTACAGGTTAAAGGGTCATTTTCATGATCCTTTCCATGGCTCCCGGAGTCCTGCCCGGACCACCAAGCGTTCTAGCCACCCCAATGTGAGATTTTCTAGTTGATTTGCTTTAAAATTGCTTTCTGATCTTGTTGTAATTTGACGTATTTAAATGGTTATTAGCCCTTACGGTTTGTTCAGGGAGAAGACCCAGTGACTACATCAGGGAGTGGTTCCGCCGATGACCTTGCATGGCGCTGTTCATCTGATACTTTTGATCTCAATGGCCGTGCATTTGAGAGCACAGAGAACTGGGCAGTGTTGTCAACAGAAGGGGACAAACCGATTCCTCGTTTTGATGTAACCATCATTCTAAACTTTCCATTAAAGAAAACTAGAGTGATGCTCTCATCAACTCAGTTTATATCTGAAGTCTTTGTAACACATTCGTCTGGTTTTGAACAGCATGCAGCAGCTATGGTTGGAAGTAAAATGATAGTTTTTGGTGGTGATTCTGGTCATCATTTGCTCGATGATACGAAGGTAATGGATGCTATGTTTCTCAAGGATCTCATCTGCTCATGTTGCATGGCCTTGTGCCAATTTTGAGCGAATTTCATGTTTTAGATAACAGAAATGCTATCCATCCTACATCAAAGATGTACACGGCCCTTGGGCCAATTTCATGATCTCATTTTTTTGTATGTTCTTCAGATATTGAGCTTAGACAAGCTTACATGGGATTCTGTGGCTCCTAAACTTCGTGTGCCACCAGGTGGACGCTCTCCAAAGTTTCGACCATGCAAAGGTCATTGTCTGGTATACTTCTTGGATCTCATTGTTCTCACTAATATGGTGCTTTCTTTGATTTCTTGACATGGTATAGTGGTAGTATATATTAAGGATTGTTGCTTGTGTTTGAAGTTCCTTAGTAGTGTAATAAGTACACAATTGATGATTAGCATCCTTTGCTTCTATCGTTTTCCTTCATCATGTTTTTCAGTTTTCAATAATCTTATCTATGACATACAGTGATTGCATGCCTTTTTCAACTGTTGAAATTAAATGATGAATTTTTAGGTTCCATGGGGGAAGAATGTCATACTTGTTGGAGGAAAAAGTGATGCGCCTTCTGACAGGATATCAGGTTAGGCTATGCTATGTAATTTTCAACACATGGATTTGTTTTTTCATCTGATTTGCTATCAAACATCCAACAAAAATAATTAGGATACTTATTGTACTGCAGTATGGACCTTCAATACAGAAACTGAGCTCTGGTCGCATATGGAAGCAAAGGGCGATATCCCGGTACTTATTTGATTGTTGATTTATACAATGTATTAAATGTTCATGAAAAATGACCAGAGACTGTTAATTAATTATTCAGGTGTCTCGAAGTGGCCATACAGTGACTAGAGCAGGTCCTGTTTTAATTCTTTTTGGGGGTGAGGATGCCAAAGGGAAGAAACTACATGACCTTCATATGTTTGATCTGAAATCTTTGACATGGCTTCCTTTGAACTATAAGTGAGTCATCCTTTCTAAAATCAAATGACAAAAGGTACCGTTTTAGTAGATAAGAAAAGAAAAAAGGAACTACAAGAAGGTTTCTTTTGTTGGTCACTTATCTAGTTAACTTCTTCTCTATTCTTTGAAATGCCAGAATATAGTTATCTGTTAAATGTAACACAATTTAGCAGTCCCTGCATCAAAGCTTCTCAATTTCAGATCCATTTTCTTACTTTTCTACGTGTTTTTCCCCTGATTTATGCTCATTGTTTTAGAGGTGCTGGACCGTCTCCGAGATCCAATCATATAGCTGCACTTTACGATGATAGAATTCTTTTGATTTTTGGAGGACAATCAAAATCCAAGACCTTGAATGATGTTCACGCTCTAGACTTCGAGACAGTGAGTTCTATCAGTTTTCCTTCTGGTTTTCCATGCTAGTGGCTCACTAGAAAAATCCAATCTTCTTGCTAGATGGTATGGTCAAGGGTGAAAACCCATGGTCATCATCCATCCCCTCGAGCCGGTTGCTGTGGAGCTCTCTGTGGGACTAAATGGTATATTGCAGGGGGTGGAAGCAAGAAAAAGCGTAAGTTTTAATTTAGTGCTATAATATGGCAAATGAAATGAGTGGCTCAGTTCTTCCCGTTCATTTCTATGTTATAACCTTAGCATATACTCCCTCCGTTTTTTTTTGTTTGACGTCTTTGACCATTCGTCTTATTCAAAAATTTAGTGCAAAGATGTAAAAATAATACATATTTAAAGTACCTCTATTGATAAAACAAATCACAACAAAAAAATGATATTTACAAAAAAAAATTGAATAAGACGAATAATCAAAGGCGTATTGAAAAGTCAAAGGCGTCAAACAAAAAAAAACGGAGGTAGTATATACTTTTAGAAGAATTGCTTCTTTTGCAACCATGCCCCATGATCATTTTCTAAGACAAACTCTTCTCCCTCTCAGGTCATCCAGAAACTTGGGTTTTCGATGTTCTGGAATCCAAGTGGTCTGTTTGTGTAGTACCTCCAAGTTCCTCAATTACTACAAAGAAAGTAAGCTCAATTCATGCTTGACCTAATCATTCAAATCAGATTCCTGTTTATTTTATTGTTATCATTTTTGCTCTAGTTGCTGAACAATTGAAGATACAACTCATGCAGGGTTTCAGCATGGTTCCTTTGTACTACAGGGATAAGATTGTTCTTGTTGCTTTTGGAGGAAATAAAAAAGAACCATCTGATAAGGTAAAATATCTGAACTTTGTTACTAAAGAGATAACCGTTTTTTTGTCTGTATTTGGATCGCATTGTTTCATTTTTGCACAAAGATTGTATTTTCTGATATCTGCTTCAGAACGTAATTCTGTTCTTTTAAGTATTTTGCTTAAGTTAGCCTATATTTATTTTATCTATCCACTATTCCTGATTAGAAATTATTTTGTGTTTTTTCAAGGTCGAAGTACTAGTGGTGCTGCAAAACGAGCATTGTTTTAGCTGGCGGTCTGCCCCTGATGTAGAACCCTTAATGTATGAGGACTCTCCTCCAAGCTCAAAGGAACTTGCTGATCATCTCAACAACTGTGGTCCTCTGTACTCTACTAGTTCTATAACAAGGCGTAGTCTCGCTACCACAATAGAGAACTCATCTGGAAGGAAGTCCCTCCCTGATTCACTGCTACAGCACCCAAATATGGGCAGCTCATCTCTCCGCAGGCAATTTCGTCAGGAGGAGGACTGCAGCCTGGCCCAAAAACTGCAGAAACCAATCGATGATGACAAATACAAGGATGTTGATGATTGCTCTGATCTACCCTCAATCACAATCCAAAAGCCACGGAGCAATACACTGGAGTCTCCAGATGCTGATGCTAAAGCGAAGCGGTTGGGCCGAAGTGCGTCGGACGTTAACAATCAGTATGATACAAAAATAACAAACCTGGCCAGGAGAAGCATGGCATTGGAAGAGCAACTTGCAGCTGCAATGGCAAGCAAAGATGAAGCGGAGAAGAACCTATCTTTGGTCATTGACAGCAAGGAAGAGCTCGAGAAGAGGCTAGCCGAGAGAGACAGGGATGTTGAAGCACTGAAGGAGAAGGTGACAGGATTAGAATTGGCGCAAGAAGAGTCAAACAGCCTCTCAAACACTGTCCATGCTGACAATGTGCGCCTTGAGCGTGAAGTGGCGTTCTTGAAGGCCGTCATGGATGAGACCCAGAAGGCAAGAAGAATACTCATGTCATATCTCCCTGCTAGTGTTTGCGCTGTTGTACTGACATTACGCCGTCCGTATACAGGAGCTGCACTCTACCCGTGGAGTTCTAGCAGGCGAACGCACAAGGGCATTCCAGCTCCAGGTAAAGGATGAAATTGCTAAACTTTATGATTCTTTCCTAATTAACACAAGATTGCCAATAGCAGCTCCCAATTTTTTATGACCTGTTGTCATGTTTGAGCTCCAATTTTAAAGTTGCATCCGTAAATCTGTCCATGTAACACGCTGTCGACACTGCTTTGCCAGGTTGAAGTGTTCCACCTGAAGCAAAGGCTGCAAACAATGGATGGAAGATCACCTACACCAAGAAAACCTCATCAGAATATGTAGGGGTTTGAAGCCAAATGTACAGCCGCAAATCCATGGTGACGAATCATGAGTCTGCATAGTCGGCCCAGTCCATGTCCAGTTCAGTTGTAGCATCCTGATCCTGTTGTAAATTAATTAGTGTACTTAGCCTAATATGCCGTAAATTTTGGTCCATGCATGGAGATATCTGTGTGCTTAATGCTGAGGTTTAGCTTGAGAGGAAGATGTTTATTGGAGATTACCAGATGAATCGATTTGGTGCAACGGTCTATGATGTCTGTACAACTATTTCTGAAACTTATCTTCAAAGGGAATTAATCAAGTTGCTCCGGAAAAAGGAAACAAAAGCCATGTAGAATAACAGGAAATGTGTTTGAGCAATATGCAGAATGTATCTTACAAGAGAATTTCCTTGGTCAGCATGTCATGGGACCTAAAGAGTAGCCTAGAGAAATCTGGACGGCATACTTCCATTTGGACGGCTGAGACGAGAGCAAAGACCCACACTTGCCGAATTGCGCGTGGCTCGTGGTTTATCTTGTGCTTGCAGAGATATCGTGCAGCGCCAGACATGAGAACAAGGGAGCCTGGCTCCACGTAGACAGGGATTGTTTTTTTAACGAGGGCAGGAGTGTCGCCATCTATTTAATATAGGAAGAAAGTATATAAAAAAAAAGAAGAGAAGTCATCAGACACGACATCCTATTGTAGCTCCATGCTATCAACACGGTCTAAACCAAGCACAACTGGATGCAAAGCTTAACTGTAGCCCCAAGCTATCAACATGGTCTAAGCGGACTGCACTAACACACCCAATACAACAACACAATGTCAACCAACAAAGACAAACAACAGCTGACAAGCCCACAACCCTAAGACAACATCTTCAACAAGGTAGCGGCGATAGAAACAACGCTGTCACCCGCCTGCTAAACTAGATTTTCACCGAAGGGGGCTACAGGGGATGTTGCACATATAGTGATGTCTCCAAGGAGGTAACAGCGCAGAACAGGCAAGGACCAAACGACATCGCCATCACCAACCCAAGTGGGGAACTAGGATAGGGCTTTCACCTAGTGCATCAACTCTGACGACAATCCTGTAGGGAGGCCCGCCGCCGAAATGTCAAAAAAGTGTCGCCGCCAAGGGGCCAGTTGGACTGATAGCCGCTGCAACACCACAACCATCAAGGGACCCAAGCCATCGAGCCCTTGATAGAAAAAGGGGAAGAGCCCGGAGAGCCCCGATATCTGATGGCAAAGGACAATTGTTTTGATCCTCATTTATGAAGTCCATGCTCACACCAACATCGACATCACCAACACAAATAGCTTCAAGAATGTGCAAGGAAAGTTCAACAACCCATGAAAATAGATCACCAAATCTCATTGCTTAAACAAGAAAGGTCAAAAAGGGATACCAGCATTAAAAGCAATTTAAAATCATGTAAGTTCTTGGCATTTGATGAAAATAACACTGTTGTAGTTTGAACTGCTATAGGAGAGCCTGTAAATGACAAAATTCAAACATGCTACAACCTTCTCGAATAGTTCAACATATTTTCTATTCATGGAAACCCAACTGTAAAGGTACATTGGTAGATGTAAATTACTTCTACATTGCTACCATCCATGTATGCAACATGGCTAGATAAAATTGATGATACTAAACTGTAAAGACATGCTACAACCTTACTCTCATGAAACAAATAACAGCCTAATCATCACACAGAACAAAATGGAACATTTGCATACAACCCTAAAATTCTAAAGTCTGATGGCTCAGAAACAAATTGAACCTAACAGGCAGCTAAAGATCCAACCTTTTTCACCAAGGCCAACAGAAGGAGAAAACACAAGCACGGATTCAGAAGGGTCTTCCTCAACTCTGTTTTGATTACACTAAACACCACAGTGCACAGCAGTATATTTACGTATTTAGAAGAATTCCGCCTTCGTGTTGAGTTCACACAAAAGTAATCCGCCCGCTTCCAAAGGAGTATGTTTGCTTTTTGTCTTGCGTAAGCCTACTCACAAATATACGTTTGTTTGTACTCAACAATATCGCCTCGAAAATACAGAGGGACGTACTACATCATCCACCAGATCATTATTTTTTTTGAAATCCACAAGATCAACTTAATAGTTGCTATTGTAGTGCAAAGAAAGTCATGCCAAAATTTGGTTATCCAGTACGTCTCAAGCATTAATATATCTCATAAGTCAATTTTTTTGTTGCAAGCTATTTTTTTTTCCTGATGTCTTAATTATTGGAATCTAAGATTTGATGGAACCACAATTTTGTCTCACAAGACCATGGCAAATTGCATGAGAACACAAGCAAAAAGAGAAATTGAATAGAAAATCCAATCACTGCCATAGATAAGTTCCATACGGCTAATTTACTCAAATAATGGTACGATCAGAATAACATTAACAATCATAAATTTGAAGATTACAAGTATATAGGATATACTAAACAAATCAAAAATACCCTTTTACTCATTTTCTTCCATCGACCTCACACTCTTACAAGTTCATAGAAAAGAATTACATTGTTCATTTGAGAAAAAAAAAGTGATTGCACAAGGCATGAATCACATGCGCCATTTTATACACCTTGTCATCTCTCATACCTATACGCATGCACACGTACAAATGTACGTATATGAATATGAGTGTACGCATGCATGCATGCACAAAATCAAGGGAATTAACCACGTACGCATGCTTGCACGTATGTGCCAAAGTGAGTGGATGGATGACGTACGTGCGTGCATGGTGAATGTTATCTATCGCTCGTCTTCTTCATCGGCGTTGTCGTCAACCTCTCCATGGTGCCATGCTTAATATCCTTGGAACTGAGGCGGCGGCGGCGACGCGTACTGCGCCGACACCACCGGCGGCATGATGAAGTTGTCAAACGTTGGTGGAGTCTCCGATTCTTCTGGACCTGCCGGCGGTGATGACTCTTCTTGTGGCGGGGATTGCGCTGCAGGAGGAGGGGAACTCACCGGAGCGGGTGGAGGCGGCGACTTTACCGGTGGTGGTGGTGAGCTGACCGGTGCCGGTGGGGGAGGAGAGCTCACTGGAGGTGGCGGTGAGCTGACCGGGGCGGGTGGCGGCGGAGACTTCACCGGAGGAGGTGGTGAGCTCACGGGGGCAGGTGGAGGTGGAGACTTCACTGGTGGTGGCGGTGAGCTAACTGGAGCCGGTGGTGGTGGGGACTTCACCGGAGGAGGTGGTGAGATCACTGGAGCTGGTGGAGGTGGCGACTTAACTGGTGGTGGTGGTGAGCTAACTGGCGCCGGTGGCGGTGGAGACTTTACCGGAGGAGGTGGTGAGCTCATCGGGGCGGGTGGAGGTGGAGACTTCACTGGTGGTGGTGGTGAGCTAACTGGTGCTGGTGGTGGTGGAGACTTTACTGGAGGAGGTGGTGAACTCACGGGGGCTGGTGGAGGTGGAGACTTCACTGGGGGTGGTGGTGAGCTAACCGGTGCCGGTGGTGGCGAAGACTTCATTGTGGGAGGAGATGAGCTCACCGGAGCATATGGTGGTGAAGACTTCTCAGCCGGTGGTGGGGAGCTAACTGGTGCTGGTGGTGGCGGAGATGAGCTCACCGGCACCGTTGGCGGTGAAGATTTCGCGGGGGGAGATGAGCTCACCGGAATCGTTGGTGGCGAAGATTTTTCTGGTGGTGATGAGCTCACCGGAGCAATTGGTGGTGAAGATTTCACCGGGGGAGATGAGCTCACTGGAGTCGTTTTTGGCAAATATTTCTCTGGGGGTGATGAGCTCACCGGAGCAGTTGGTGGTGAAGATTTCTCTGGAGGAGATGAGCTCACAGGAGCCGTTGGTGGCGAAGATTTCACTGGGGGAGATGAGCTCACGGGAGTCGTAGGTGGTGGTGAGCTAATAACTGATGCTGGAGGCGGTGAAGATTTTGTCGGAGGAGACGAGCTCACAGGAGCATATGGTGGTGAAGACTTCTCTATCGGTGGTGGCGAGCTAACCGGTGTCGGTGGTGGTGAAGATTTAGCTGGAGGAGATGATATCACCGGAGCATATGGTGGTGAAGATTTGTCTGACGATGGTGGCGAAGATTTCGCTGCAGGAGGTGAGCTCACCGGAGCATATGGTGGAGAAGACTTTTCCGACGATGGTGGTGAGCTAGGTGTTGCTTGAGGTGGTGAGTAACTTGGAGATGCCGGAGGTTGAGCCTTCTCGACCGGAGGTGGAGATGATTTTTCCGGAGCATACGGAGGTGTTGGCTTCTTGGGAGCGTACCTCTCTTGAGGCGGGCGTGAGCTTCCCGGAGCGGGTGCCGGTGCTGAACTCACCGGCGCGGGTGTTGGGGAGCTCACCGGTGCGGGTGTTGGGGGAAACTTCACCGGTGGTGGTGGGGAGCTCACCGGAGCGGGTGGTGGGGGAGATTTCACCGGTGGTGGTGGAGAGCTCACCGGAGCTGGTGGTGGGGGAGACTTCACCGGAGGCGGTGGGGAGCTCACCGGAGCTGGTGGTGGGGGAGACTTCACCGGAGGCGGTGGGGAGCTCACTGGAGTGGGTGGCGGAGATGACTTGGCCTGTGGTGGCGCATAGCTCGCCGGAGTTGGTGGCGGGGATGACTTGGCCTGAGGAGGCGCATAGCTCGCCGGAGTTGGTGGCGGGGATGACTTCGCCTGAGGAGGTGCATAGCTCGCCGGGGTCGAAGGCGAGGGGGAGACAGCCGGAGGCTGCACTTGTGGCGGCGTTGCCTTCTTCGGCAGCCATGCGGAATTTGGTGGTGGCGGTGGCGGAGCACCGTACCCAGCCGGCGGCGAGGTCTTCGGCGGGGAGCTACCCGGTACAGGCGCCGGAGACGGCGCTACCTTGGGTGGTGGAATCACCGGCGCATAGGGTTTCGGTGACGGCGCCGCCGGACTTCCCGGCGCCGGCGCGGGCGTTGGCACCTCAGGCCGCTGCGGTGAAATCATATCTGGAGCCGGCGGCGCGCCGTCGCTCGGACGCGGCGAGCCAGGCGTAGGCACCGACGACGGCGACGGCGTCACCGGCTGCGGCGAGATGAGCGGCGGCATCGAGGTGGGCGGCGCCGGCGAGGCCGGCTTCCCCGGCGCCGGCGCCGGCCCCGGGTAGCCGGCGCAGACGTGCTTGCTGCAGTCGACGGGGCGGGCGAGCACGGGCGCGCACTGCAGCGCCGTCTTCTGCGCCGGGCGGAGCGAGCCGAGGCAGTTGCCCTTGTCGTCGAGCGCGACGGCGGCGTTCTCCGACGGCATGCACGGCGCCGACTCGGAGTTGAAGAAGTTGAAGGCGAAGCTGAAGTTGACGAGCGCCGGCAGCTCGCAGATGGACTCGTGGACGATCCCCGTGAAGACGTTCCTGGAGACGTCGAGCTGCTCGAGCTTGGCCATGTTGGCGAGCGTCTCCGGCAGCGTGCCGACGAGCTGGTTGCCGGCGCAGTCGACGACGGTGGTGTTGTGCAGGGAGCCCACCTCCAGCGGCAGGCAGCCGTCGAGCTTGTTGTTGAGGAACATGATCTCGTCGAGCGTCTTCCCCATGCGGCCGATGCTCTTGGGGATGCAGCCGACGAACTGGTTGTTGGCGAAGACGACGACGGAGGCGGTGGAGTTGCCGAGGTTCTCCGGGATGGGGCCCACGAAGCGGTTGCTGTTGACGAAGATGGCGTCGTACGGCTTGTCGAAGAGCGGCGGCGGGAGCTCGCCCTCGAAGTCGTTGAAGCGGATGTCGAGGTACCTCAGCGCCGCCATCTCCAGCACGACGAAGGGGAAGAAGCCGACGAAGCGGTTGTTGCTGACGTCGAACTCGTGCAGCAGCGACAGCCGGCCCATGCTCTTGGGGATGATGCCGCAGAAGCGGTTGGTGTTGATGTGGAAGAAGGCCAGGTCGGTGAGCAGGCCCAGCTCCGGCGGGAGGTAGCCGGCGATGTCGGCGCCGTTGAGGTCGATGCCGGCCACCACCGTCAGCTTCTCGTCGTCCAGCGCCGGGACGCACACGACGCCGTTGTAGGCGCACACGTCGTTGCCCACCCAGTTGCTGGTGTACCCCTTGGGGTCTGAGTAGAAGGCGCGCTTCCACGCCTGCAGTGCGATGTACGCTCGCCGGAGGCGGTCGTTGGGGAAGCTGCCGGCGGCGGCGCCCACGCGGTCGTCGAACTCGAAGCCGGGGGGCAGGTCGCCGCCCTCGCCGCCGCCGGACTCCTTCATGGCGAGCAGCTGGCGGTGCGCGATGTAGGACGCCTCGGCGCTGGTGACGGCGCCGGCGCCGGAGAAGGAGAGGCACACGGCGGCGGCCAGGAGGAGCGCCGCCGCGGCGAGGCGGCGGCCATGGCGGAGCTGCAGGAGCCGGTTCATGGGGAGGGCAGGGGGCGTGTAGTGAGTAGTGACTAGTGAGTTCACCCTCCCCTTCCCCCGGGGGGTGCTATATGGAGGGGTGGCGCCATGGCCGTTGCAACAATAGCTTGCGGTGGCGCTGGCGTCCAGGGTGGCCGGTGGCTCCCCGGCTTTGGCGGCCGTGGTTGGAGGAGAAGACAGGGGCGCCCCGCGTCGCGCGCATGCATGCATGCGTGCCAAGCTCGGAGCTCGCGCGGGGTTTCCGAGGCATGCACGCGCGCGCGCGTCTCCATGAGTTCCAGTCTCCTGCATGCATGCAGATTCGATCGGGCGAAAAAATTTGTCTTCAACATTTGAAATTTCAAATTTGGTTAGTTTCAATTTTATGGAAATCCTACCAGCAATGATTTTCACTGAAACGATTCGTGAATTTCATTTGAATGATTTTCAATGGTGCCTAATCGCCGGAGCAATTACACTGTTTGACAATGCATGTGGCGTATTACACTGATTTTCAATGGTGCCTATTACACTGATTTGAATGATTTTCAATGGTGACAATTACACTGATTTTCAATGGTGCCTAATCGTATTAGGAGGACCACCGATGTTTACTCGCATGTGGCGCGTTGTGATCCGGACGGTGACTCGTAGCACTATGGTTTTTTCGTGGAAGGGGTTCCTCCGGACGAGGCTCGGTTCACCCTGATCCTAGGGTTTGGTCACCGGACTCTGTTCGGTGGAATTTGTTTTTCCAGTGTTTGTTCTTCGGCCATTGTCTGAAGGCTTCGGACTGACGTTTTGCTGCGTCAGCGGACGTTGTTCGGTGGCCGCTAGACACGGTCCGACTGAGTTGCTTGACGGCATGGCTAGTCCTTTGTTGCACCATGTGTTGCAAACAGGTTGCACCACGTGCCACAACCAGCGAGCAGTCTGGTAGAGCGTTGTAAGATATAATAGATTAGTCATTTTATGGTGCGCTCAAATAAATATTCAAATAAATATCGGTCGTGACTGTTCCTTCGGATCTAAAGGTTCAAATTACTTTTGATATTTTTTATAGAGAAAATTGCATAGTTCTCCACTGAACTTGCAGAAAATCTCACTTAGCCTCCTAGATTTGTAAATTGCGATGCCAGTTCTCTAAACTTGTCTTCATTTGCACGATTGCTCCAAAACCGTTACAACTCACGTTACATGTTGAGGTGGCATCCATGTAGTCGTCAAGTGCTGTTGTGGCCGTTAAAAAATGATGTGGTTACCCACATATTTATCTACTTTATATCCACTTCATCTTCATCTCTCCCTCTCTCTCCTTGATGCGGTGCTTGGCAGCATCGACCCAGGCCACTCCCTGCCCTCTCCCGAGCTCGCCCCGTGCGCCTCTGCTTCCTGAGCTCGTCGCCGCACGCCGTCTGTTCACTCCCCCAAGCTCGCCGCCGCGTGCCACTCCCTACTCGAGCTCGCCGCCGCCGATCCTGTATCACATACCGAAAATCAATAGATGAATGGTCTGTCAAAGAGGACATTTTTTCATGGCAAAGGGATCATGTAATTTTTTTATAGTAGATACTGCTATATATAGTATAATCCTTGGAGGGGTAAAATGATCATTTGTTATATATAGATGTCACATAAGTTATTTTTAAAATTTATATCTGATTTAACTTGCCCTTGCTGGTTCGATAGGATACCGTGCAATTTTTTCTAGGATAAAACTTCAATTCATATTCATCCCAACTAGAACCTTAACAAAATTTCATATTTGGCCTAACTAGAACCTTAACTCGCCTAGTGTCTGTTAGATTATTTGGGGCCAAGCCGCCAAGGCCCGCTTAAACAAGAAATAAATGACACGAGCAGCCAGAAGGTGCGATAAGGCTCGGCCTTATCTCTTCCTACAGTGTTTAGCTAGGGGAAAAAACAGGCGATTCGAGAGGAGGGCCGGATCTGGGGTCTGGCCTCGCCGGCGGGGAGAGGGAGGAGGCGGCCGGCGGCGCGGGTGAGGGTGAGGGAGGGGCGGCGGCGGGGGGCGGCGGTGGTGGGAAGAGGGAGGGACGGCGGTGAGGGGAGGGAGAGGCACGGAGAGGGAGAAGAGAGACGGACTGGGGGAGGTGAGGGACGGAGGTGGCGGCGGCGGCAGGTGGCGAGGGAGATGGAGAGGGCGGCGGCGCAGGCGGGAGAGAGGGAGGAGGCGGCGAAATGGCAATGGGATCGTGGCTGGGGGCGACGGGCGGTATCACAAGCCAGATCAGATGGAGCAGAGGAGGTATCGCGAGATGGACGGTCCGGATTGAAAGTTCGAACTACCACCACCACCACTACCACGACCACAAGGATAATAGATTAGTCATTTTATGGCGCGCTCAAATAAATATGGGCCGTGTCCGTTCCTTCAGATCTAAAGGTTCATATTACTTTTGATATTTTTTATAGAGAAAATTGAATAGTTATCCACTAAACTTGCAACAAATCTCACTTAGCCCCCCTAGATTTTTAAATTGCGATGTCGGCTCTCTAAACTTGTCTTTGTTTGCACGATTCCTTCAAAACCGTTACAGCTGACGTTACAGGCTGAGGTGGCATCCATGTAGTCATCAACTGTTGTTGTGGCCGTTAAACAATGATGTGGTTAGCCACATATGTATCTGCTTTATGTCCACTTCATCTTCATCTCTCCCTCTCTCCTTGATGTGGTGCTTGGCAGCGTCGGCCTAGACCACTCCCTCCCCTCTCCCGAGCTCGCCCCCGTGCACCTCTGCTTCCCTAAGCTTGCTGTCGCACGCTGTCGGTCACTCCCCCAAGCTCTCCACCGCGTGCCACCCCCTGCTCGAGCTCGCCGCCGATGATTCTGTAGCACATACCGAGATCAATAGATGAATGGTCTGTCAAAGCGGACATTTTTTCATGGCAAAGGGATCATGTATTAGGATTAGTCATTATATGGTGCACTCAAATAAATATGGGCCGGGGCCGGATCTAAATGTTCATATCACTTTTGATATTTTTTTATAGTGGACACTGCTATAGTATAATCCTTGGAGGGTTAAATTATCTTCTGTTACATATAGATGTCACATAAGTTATTTTTAAAATTTATATCTGATTTAACTTGCCCTTGCTGGTTCGATAGGATACCGTGCAATTTTTTCTAGGATAAAACTTCAATTCATATTCATCCCAACTAGAACCTTAACAAAATTTCATATTCGGCCTAACTAGAACCATAACTCGCCTAGTGTCAGTTAGATTATTTGGGCCAAGGCCCGCTTAAACAAGAAATAAATCCTAAAAAATTTCAAATGTCCTCATGGAGAGATGTGAACATTTTTTAGTACCAAATTGCAACTGGTAGGTGAATGGAAAGCTTACATTTTGGTTACGTAGAAAACAAGTGGACGCTAGAAAAAAAAAAAGGTTTTACAACAGGACATATGAGAAATTTGTGCAAAACTTGGCGTTTTCGAAAAAACCAAATGCTAACCCCTTGAAATTTCTATGAAAATTTCCAAAAAAATTCAAAAATTTCAGAAAGATAGGATTAACTTGAAAACATTTTCGTTATGTAGAAAACAAGTGGAAGTTAGGGAAAAATCGTTTTACAACAGGACTTCAGATAAAATTGTGCAAAACTCGACGTTTTCAAAAAAACCAAAGGCTAACCCATTTGGACTTTCTATATTTTTTTTTTCAAAAATTAAAAAGTTCCAGAAAGATAGGATTGGCTTGAAAACATTTTGGTTACGTAGAGAAAAAAATGGAAACTAGGTAGAAAAGTAGTTTTACTGCGGGTATTAAGAGAAAATTGTGCAAAATGTGTCAATTTTGATAAAACTGAAGGCTAACCCCTTTGGACATTTCATGAAAGTTTTTAAAAAATTCCAAAATATGAGAAAGATAACATATAAAATATGTGGAACCTGGGGAAAAGTTGTTTCATAGCAAGTATTCGAAAAATGAGCAAAACATGCTATTTTCAAAAAAAAAATCAAAGACTAACCACTTTGGACTTACTTTCAATGAAATTTTTCGATGAATAAGAAAATTCCAAAAAATTCAGGGTTGACCTGAAAACATTTTGGTTGCGCAAAAAATAAGTGAAAGCTAGAGAAAAAATGGTTTTACAACATGACTTAGGAGAAAAATGTGCAAAACTCACCGTTTTCGAAAAATCAGAGGCTAACCCCTTTGGACTTTTCATAATTTTTTTTAAAAAATCAAACATTCTACAAAGATAGAATTGGCTTGAAAACATTTTGGTTACGTGGAAAACAAGTGGAAGCTAGAAAAAATGGTTTTGCAATAGGAATTACGAGAGAAATGCTCCATTGAGTAGTCGGTACATTTGAACTCCTTGTTATACTAGCTGACAACTAGCTGTGAATCCCCTTTCACATTTCAGTTGTTGGACATCGAGAGCACGACAAGCTCGTAGCCCGAGTGCAATTAAATGGAATTCTTGATCATGTCGTCATAAGGGGATATGATGACAACACCAGCCCCCGAGCGTTCGTAAGCTCGAGAACCATCAAAGTGCATGGTCCATTGTCTATCCCATGGATTGTCCTCTGATGCTGCAGGTGAGTTTGGATTAATCCACTAGGCCACGAAGTCGGCGAGGACCTAGGATTTAATAGCGCTGCAAAATTTGAACTTGATGACGAACTCATAGACCTCGAGGGCCCATTTAGCGATGTGGCTGCCAATGTCATGGTTCTCGAGGATTTCTTTGAGTGAAAAACTTGTCGAGACCATGATCTGACGAGCTTGAAAGTCATGATGGAGCCTTTTGGCCACCATGATCTGATGAGCTTGAAAGTCGTGATGGAGCCTTTTGGAGGCCACAAACTGTGTAGTGAACTTTTTGGACCTCGGGATAGAGCTCATTAGGTCCATTAAGAGCCTCACTAATGTAGTAGATTGGCCTTTGGATCTCTTCCCTTTTAGCAACTAAGACCATGTTGACTGCGCCCAGGGTGGTAACAAGATACAAGAGTAGAACTTCCCTTTCTCTAGGCGTAGTAAGTACAGGTGGCTTGGACAAGTACCTTTTAAAAACTTTTAAGGTGTTGTCTGCTTCCTCTGTCCACGCAAAGCCTTTTTGCTTGCATAGTGTTTGAAAAAAGTGGTGTCCGTGTGAAAAATAGGATTAGGATGTAATTAAGAAGTAATACTAAGAGTTCGTGTCGAATACGATATGTATGAAAACGCGTTGGCCTTATGACCGTGTAAAGCATCGATATCCAATCAATACAAATATACTTTTTTCAATCTTCTACACCATCATCTGTTTTCGTTGAATTAGGTCTATTTTAGATTATTTTATAGATTTCGATCAACTTGTTGTTCATAGCCTTTCAATCGCTTCCAAGTATACATCGGACAAGTGTTGTCTCGATTTAGTTTGATCCTTTTATTTGGTTTCATTTTATATCAACTTGTCGTTTTAGAACCGTTTTTAGATCATTTATCCTTCTTTCTCCTTATTTTAGCATGCAACTTTTTTGCAAAAATCATTTTCAGATCCCTAGAAATCCTCCCAATCTTTACTAAATTTTCTACAACAAATTTTCATTTTATTCCATAAAAGAAAAGCCTTCTTCTAATTTTTTAGAAAAAAATCATTCCATAAAATATTAAATATGATTTCATATTTGAGTTCTCTCGTTTTTTTTGGATTTTATACCATATTTTTTGAACCTTCTACTAATTTCTATAATTCTTTCCATTAAAAAGTCTTTTCTTTTAATTCCGAACTTCTTTTACTTCTTGGGCTGTGCCAGAGGCCCATCCAGCCACCTCCCCATTAGGCGCATGCGCCATTCCTCCTTCCCAGACCCAACTAGCATCCAAATCCGGATATCCGAATTACACTTTTACCTGGATATCCGAATCCGCTTCGTTTTCCGTCGAATATTGCTGATATCATATCCGCTCTGAACCCACACTTCTATGTCCGGATAATTATCCAAATTCACTCTGTTTCCGTCGGATATTTAGATTCCTTGCTGTTTTCTTAAAATACGAATGTCAAATATGAATACGGTGCGGAAAATACGAATATCGAATATGAATAC
The DNA here is from genome assembly GCA_005191435.1 of Raddia distichophylla. Taxonomy (NCBI): domain Eukaryota; kingdom Viridiplantae; phylum Streptophyta; class Magnoliopsida; order Poales; family Poaceae; genus Raddia; species Raddia distichophylla. Next base: position 480,972 of record SPJY01032634.1, read on the forward strand.
GGTGAGAATATTATCCGCTCCGTTTTCATCCCCAATCTAAACCCTAAATTTTACAGTGTGTTTGACCGATGCACCGTTCGGTGCTAACATTCTCTTCTCTAGAAGCTGATCCTTTAAAAGAATGGGATAACATGCATGAAACGAGTGAGGCCTTCTCGCGTGGTAGTTAACACGGTCTGATCCCGCGCCTTTCTCTCTCTACCTCTCTCCCTCCACACGCACACGCAGCCGCTCTCCTCCTCCTCCTCCTCTCCTTCACCCGCCTCCCTCTCCCCTCTCCTCTCCCGCCCGATCGACCCAAGAACTGCCGCTTCCGCCGGTTCTTGGCTCGATCTCTGGGACCCCCCAATCCCACCGTTTCTTGCTTCGATCTCTGCCTCCTCGTCCTCCTACTCGAAGCGGTTTGATTCATTCTGCCGCACAAGAAGATGCATGTTTGATTAGGCTCGACACGCGATTCTTTCATGATCAGCAGTCGGGTGCTCCGGGAAAGAAGAGATCTTCGCCGATCGGATACGCCGGATCGTGTCGTGATCGGCGAAGGTCTCCGGGATGGGGAGGGTGAAGCTCAAGATCAAGAAGCTGGAGAACAGCGGCGGGCGGCACGTGACGTACTCCAAGCGGCGGTCGGGGATCCTGAAGAAGGCCAAGGAGCTGTCCATACTCTGCGACATCGATCTCATCCTCCTCATGTTCTCTCCCAACGGCAAGCCCACCATATGCGTCGGCGACAGAAGGTATATAATATTTGATCCTGCCATTTTCAGTTCCAGTTTTCATATATGCATCTTGTTTCTAGTAATGTGGCCACATATGCGTGTGGTTTTCCCTTGGAGCAAATGTGCGTTCTCTGAACATCGTCGCGCTTTCGTATACTGAATTTTCTTTCTGGGTTTGGTTGGTTTCGTGATTCAATGGGTGATCGTGACGATGGCAACCTGTTCTTTTGATGTGTTTCTCATGTTCTCAATTTGATTCTTGTTGGTGCTCGCTTTATAATGGAGGCAAAATTCTTTTTGTCGTTCAGTTTCGCCCATTCTTGCAATATTAGTTCGATGTTTTTGGGAAAGTGACATGTTTTCAGGTTACCATTACAAGTACTACAGGTATTTGGGGTGCCATTGGTTTGATCAAAATTTCATTTTTGCTCGATGTTGTTCTGATTACAGCAACCTAGAGGAAGTAATAACAAAGTATGCACAGCAAACTCCTCAGGAAAGGGCTAAAAGGTACTTGAGTTGCATCTTCGTTCTGTTTTTACCTGCATGAGTAGTGTACAATCCTGAATAAATTACTTATTGCGATTTTTCCTTTCTTTGAACAGGAAGTTGGAGAGGTTAGAAGTATGTTATCTCAACTTAATGACTTCTAAACAAATTTTTGTTCCTTACCACAGTAAGTTTGAGAGTGACCTGACTAGTCTGCTTTTATCTCAAAAGGCCTTAAAGAAGACATTCAAGAAGCTAGACCATGATGTCAATATTCAGGACTTCTTAGGCTCCGGGTAATTCTTCTATTTTACATGTAGAAAGAGATGTACATGATTGAAGAATTCTCTAGTTGTAAGGGTTCTCACCCTACACTGCTTTTTATTCTGTTGCAGGGGTCAGACAGTCGAGGTACACTTTGGCAACTCTAACAACTAGGATTATTGAACAGCTTGTACATGCAATTCCTTGTTCTTACTTTGTGTCTCTGATGCTGATTGATTTGATTATTTGACAGGAGTTATCAAGCCATCTTGGTTCTTTGCAATGTAAAATCTCACATGTTCAGGAGCAACTTAGGTAATAGCTATTTTTTTAGCAATGACAAAGATTGTCTACGGCTCTCTTTGTTAAATGCAATAAGCATGCGTATCTACTGAAATCTTTTCCTTAAGTACTGGCTTAAATCTTGGTTCAATGGCACATGATCTCCCATATTTAAACATAAATTGCATTGATAGTATTGTTAATACTTAATTGTATAGCTTATCACAAAGAACGTGAGGAAAGTGAAAAGTGTAACGTGTGGCACATTGTTCTTCAGTTATTGGAGTGAGCCAGAGAAGGTTGAGAATATAGACCAAATAAGAGCAATGGAGCAGTCTCTCAAAGAATCTCTTAATCGCATACGAATACATAAGGTAAAAGATATTCTAAACCTCCCAACTTATTCTGGCTGATCTTAATGTGTAATATCAGCAAATGATTATCATCAGTACATGATATCTGAAATGTAAATGCCATGACAGATGTGTATTTAAGTGTAAACTTCTGTAATATATGCTTATAGCTCAAAATCATTCTCACCTTGCAATTTTTGTTATCTGTTTAGGAGACTTTTGCGAAGCAGCAATTGATGGGCCTACAGTGTGCTGCTGCTCAGGTAAGAAGTTTCAGCTTGGAGAACTGCCCATAGAGCAGATGGCAAGGTGCTTAGTTGTGAAGCCCACCAGCTGGATTCAAATTCAAATCGTCGGATCCCCACATTACTAAAAAATAAAAAGAAGTTTTTGCTGATAGTTCAGAATTTTGACCTCTGACTTGGGAAAAAAGACTTCAAAGTTTAGAATTTATACATCTGGGCTGGGTAACGGCAGGTTTCAGTTTTAGATATCTGATCAAACTGTTGCTTCTTGCCATTACAGTTCCAGAATGACATGCAGCTGCCACTAGGACTAACCGGTGACCCAAACTCTTCATCGTGGTACCATAACGTCGGCGGTGAGGGGCACCAGGCAATGATACTGTCTGAAGATCCCAGCTTGCTCCATCATAGGTGAGGTCGAGCTCAGGGCCTCAGGCTCAAGATGAAGTGAACTAAACTTATGGACAAATTCATCATCTTCTTAGTTGAAAGACAACATCAAAATTGTTTTATTTTTAGCAAAGGATGCAGACTTGTGGAAAAATTCATCATCTTCTTAGTTCAAGAACCACATCAAAACTGCTTTTTTTAGCTTAGGAGGCACAGGAGCTCTGCCTAATACATCGAGTCAATAACCGAATCATGAACAATTTGAACAGGGACATCGGGTGCTCGACGAGCACGTCGCTGCAGAGCTACCCGGGTTACTTCAGCATCAACAAGCAGTCAACCGACGCCGGCGGCGAGCACCAGCAGGCGGCGGCGCAGCAGCCGGAGTTCAGCCAGGCCGAGTGCCTGACGTCGCTGCACCTCGGCGCGCATTTCCCGTACCAGTCCGCCTTCGACCATGCCAGCCTGCTCAATGACAGGTTGTTCAGGCCGGACATGGAGCTGCACGACAACGCGGCGGCGGCGGCCATGGACTTCGGCGGCCAGTGCCACTACGACCTGCCGAGGCCCGGCGACGAGGCCAGCTTCCATAACTGGGCGTCGGCGGCGTGCGGCGCCACCATGTTCGACCACCAGCAACAGCCACCGCCTGCGCAAGTGAGTCCCATACCTGAGTTCATGCATTCTGCCATGTACAGAAACAAACAAAAAAATATAATTTTTTGTGTAGCTTTGCTGCTAAAGTTGATGCTTTATTTCTTCGATAACTTATGTTGATTTGATTAATTATGTGTTATTTCAATTTTAAAAAATGTATAAAATCATATAAGTTTGCCACACTATTTTTCTTGTGTTTTTTTAAAAAGGGCTAATTTTCTTGATGCATGTACTTAAATATGAAGATGGAATTTTTTTTTATAAAAAAAAGTATCACTCTTTCCCCTATTTATCAAACGTGAATGGAAAGAAATTATGCAACTGCAAGAGATTATATTATTTTTCTCAAACAACTATAATATTCTTTTCTTTAGTTCATTTCAGCCTCTTGTTCAGACCATGACTGAACCTCTGACCATCAGTTCTCAGCAGCAACAACTATAGGAGCGGCCTCGTTTGATCTCGGCACTGCTCACCAGCATCCTACCTCGCATCAACGGCTCATGATCTAATGATACTTTGGCGAAGCCGGAGCAATTTTGGGCTCATGATCTGATAATATTTTTTTCCCGAAAGTGGAGTTATTTTGCCGCATCAGGCGCTACCATTTCTGACGAAAAAAACTCGCAACTAAAATGCGCATTGTGTAAGAAAATATGATTGTATAGAGAAAATGAATTGTCGACGTAAAGCATATACTGACTGTAGCCAATTGAACTTGTAAAATATAATGATTTTTTAAGTCTCCTGTAAATTAGTATGTCAGTCTGTCATGAGAAAAAACTGGGCATTATTAGTTCCAAAACAAACTGGGCATTGAGGTTTCCACGCATACTCATATTTGTAAATAAAAACATTATCGCAAGCTTACTTTGTAAATAAAGACATTATCCCAAGCTTTCTCTTTATCAGTAATTGTTCTGATATATATTGTTAACTGGTGTCCATATTATGGATCACGCTGATCAAGGTAGTTGAATGTAATTTTTCATAAAACTGGATTTGATTGAAATGAAATGATTAAGTGAATATCCGGTGGAAATGCAGATAATATGTTTACTATCTTTATCAAATTACAATTTTATTTCAGAGGTACTATTTTTTTTTTAGGAAAAAGGCGGGAGTTCCGCCGCTCCATTAATAGAAAGAGAAAAAGACAGAGTCATATTTACAAGAAAAAGAGGAAAAACCATATTCCTAGCCCTAAACTGGCCAGAATCAGACGGTTTTGAAATTTCAGAAGTACTAATGAAGGTTGCAAAATTTCAGAGGTGATTTTTTTTACGCAAAAATCACTCCCCGGTCAATAACTAACGGTAATTGTTTCTAAGAAATTAACAGTAGCATACAGAAGATGACAGTCTACCGAAGATACTGTTGGAGGGAAGGAAAGAAACAGCGATAGCAGCAGTGAGAAGATAGCGAACATACTGTTGGAGTGCATTGGATGGGAGTTTGAACTGAACTAGCTAATTCCTTTCTCTAAATGCAGTTACATATATATAAAAGTTACGGTAGGTTTTAGACACTTCCTAACTTTGCTACTTACACGCAAAGAGAACTCAGATACTGCACTGGATGAAAGTTTGAACTGAACTAGCTAATCCCTTTCTCTAAATGCAGTTACATATATATAGAAATTACAGCAGGTTCTAGATACTTCCTCCCTTTGCTGGTTACACGCAAAGAGAACTCTAATACTTCTATGCCTACATAACCACTAAGTAATAATGTCTAATATGGCTGCTATCTACAGAAGATTAAAGAAGACATAGATTCTACCACTTGAGACCAATGGGACAAGCACCGGCCGGCAATTCAACGAGCCTCCAAGCTTTATTTTCTTCTATCGCCCTCAGTTCCTCCTCCATGGCTTCATGCCATACTTCTTGGGCAGCCTCAATGTAGGTGTTGGGCTCACTTGCGCTTAGAAAATGCAACTCATCATCTTCTAGCTCACCTTCTCCAAGGCATGGAGTATGTAAATTGCCACCGAGCACACTGTCAATGAGCCGGAATCGAACGGGCGTTGTGGTGTCCGTCCAACATGTCTTCAGCATTGGGCGGTGGCGAAACAAACTTGATACCTTCTCTTGATGCGTTAGTTTGAGCTTCAGAGTCAGGTGATACCTCAGGATCAAGCATCGTCGCCCCACTCCCTTGCACGTCACCCCCTTCTCCCATCTCTATGGGTATAGGAGAGCTCATCACCTATGTCGAGATTTCAATTGATAACTCACCTGAATGCCAATCATCTTTGTCTTCCATCTTGCTCCAATCCCAGCCTCTGTACTCATCGAACACCAGATCATTAGTGACATGATCTCATCGGGATATTGGATCAAACACCTTATATGCCTTGGACCCTTCCACATATCCGAGAAACACGACCAGGAGACTTCGGTCTTCAAGTTTCCCTTGCTGCGGCTTTAGTTTCTTCATGTAAGCCAAGCAACCAAATGTGCAAAGGAAATTGACCGCTGGTTTCTTCTTGTGCCAAACCTCATATGGTGTCTTCCCATCGAGGGCCTAACGATTCAAGAGGTAGACAGTCGTTGTGATCGCCTCTCCCTAGAACTTCGAAGGCATACCATGCTGCTTGAGTAGACTGCGCACCATAGCAACCATCATCTGGTTCTGTCGCTCAACAACTCCATTCTGCTGTGGAGAGTAGGGTGCCAAATGATGCCTTTGGACTCCATGATCTACGCAGTATTGGGCGAATTCCACAGAAGTGAACTCCCCTCCATTATCAGTCCGAAGTATCCGAAGCTTGTTACCACTTTCTAGCTTTGTCGCGGCTTGAAACATCTTGATCAGTGTTGGAGCATCACCCTTTGCGGCTAATAGCACCAGCCACATGAAAACGGGCGCAATAGTCCACCAGGAGGGGAAATATCGATTGTCGCCGGGTGTCACTGGAGTAATAGGCCCGCAAAGGTCTCCGTGGACAAGGTCCATAGCACTCTCTATGTGGTACTTCACCTGGGTTGGGAAAGGAGATCGCCATTGCTTGGTGATGACACACGTGGTATTTTATAATCTAGGTTATTTTTATTAATCTAGGGTAGTTTTTGTGTATTGCAACATAAAGCAAGCAAAGGATATACTCCCTCCATTATAAAATAATAGTCGTTTTGGACATTGACATGATCTTCAAAATATAACTTTAATCCATTTTTTTAAAAAAAATTTATTATGCATTAAAAATTATAATATTATAAAAGTTCTTTTTAAGACGAATCTATCTATACGATTTTTATGTGCTCAACTTAAATAGTTTAAAAGTTTTTGATTGATAAAGTTTCAAAAATTTGACTTAGGATAAATTTAAAACGACTACTATTTCATAACGGAGGGAGTAATATATATAGGCCAAGTGGAATCAAATGCCACTTTTGTAGAATATCTTGTGGTGTCCTTTGGTGAGGATAATATATAGGTTTCATATGATGGAACAGCCCTGCATAACGTAATAAAGTCACAGCGACCTTTTTGACATCAAGAGATAGCTGCAAAGTGTACAAGAAAGGCCAGCAAGACCAGCTCAACAAACAACGGTTCTCCATAACTTAAATTTATCAGTTGTTCAGCAGCAGGTGGCAGTTGAAGCTTGTACAATTGGCAACCTAACATGCCTCTCATTGGAGCACATGACAACAAGGCCAAGCTAATAATGACCAATAGAAAACAAAGGAAGCAATCAACGTCAGTTTAACAACTCAATTGGCACCAGCTAATTTATACCCAGGAGGTCTCTGGCTGTACATATATAGCCAGCCTGTCAAACTCCAATATAACATGTGATGTTGCTCTGTTATATTGATTTATGCTCAAAAGGAGATAGAATGTACAGAGATAATTTAATCATGATGTGATAATTTATAACCAAATGACAATAGTATGAAGCAACTGTTCTGCACTCAACCCCTACCAAAACAAAAAAAATTTCTTACAGATTGAATGAAGAAATATTTTAGCTGTACAAGCAAGCCCTAGCTGTCCACAACCCCACTTGATTCTTCGTCCTCAAGATCATTATGCAGCTTAAATAATCTGAGCCTCAGGACCATGTGTGGGACTGATAAGATTCTTTTTGACGCGTTTATTGGGAAAAAATGGGCAAAATATGGTGACGGAGGCTCAATGTTCCTGAATTGTACAAGGACTGAAACAAGAAAAGGGAAGGATGAACATATAAGTACTCTATATATATGATTATGCTACCGCCAGGGCAGCGTAGCTAGTGAGGGAGAAGCAGATAGAAGAATTTGAGGACGGCATATGGAGTTCAGAGCAAGGCTCGGGGTAGACTGATTCAGAGTATCCAGAAACGTTGGAACAAGACCAAGAACCAGAATGAGCTGGATCGGGTATTGAGATATTGACATGTGAAAGGCAGATAGCAGTAAACGGATTTCCTTCTATCCCTGCTAAAACTCCAGCAACCGAGATGTTTGTCCCCACCATGTTCTTAAGGGTGATTTGACTGATCAGTGGGAGTTGAGATGGATCAAAATGGCCATCCGGGTGGCTTGACCGGTTACCAGTGAGCTCAATGGCAACATGAATACCATCCATCTTTACATCAGAGATGACCACTTCCTTGATGAAGCCTCCACGGCCCGGTGCAGTCTTGAAAGAGATGCCTTTACTGGAACTATGAATCTGAATGTGATTAGCATGAACATCTGAGATTCCACCAGACATCTCGCTGCCAAATGCAAGCGCAGCTCCAGATAAGGCTTGAAGATCCACTCTGCTTATATGAATGTCCGTGGTTGGCCTTCCAAAAGAGATGCCATAACTGTCCCACCCGCTTTTGAGGGAGATTGCATCATGACTAACACTAATGCTGCTGTCTTCAATGCACACATTCGAACATGAATCTGGATAAAGAATAAGCCATTAGTATAGGAAGTGGAATTTCTTATCAAGGCTTCGGAGTGGAGACAAAATGATCCAATTAGATATAAAAGTATATATTGTCATGCATATTGAACGTTCTGTTAGACACTGTCACAAAACTTAGTACAAAGAAAATAGTTCACTACCACTTCAGTAAATACCAAATAATATGAAAAAAAATCCATAATATGGTATATTCAGCATAAAACATACGAGTTGTTTGCACCTTGCATACAAGCAACCAGCCAACCACAGCTAACACGAATGCATAGGCACTCAGGTTTACTTAAATTTTTATTTTCGTTCTTAGCATTGGGTCATTAAATACTACTGAGCCCAACCAAGTAGAAACAAATTCAGATATATATGGTATCATCGAATTAGGATTCAGTCATTAGCCCAACCATAGCTAATACAAAGCACATCTGACCAATTATCAAGCAATGTGTGAACATAAAGCAATGCATCAAGACTATAACCAATTATACCTGGAACTATGCCATCAGTGAGTGGAGCATCTAATGAGGTCTTAATTGTGACATTATGAACCTTTACGTTGCTGGTTAAAACAAAAACAGAATGCGTTAGTACATACGAAAATAATATTTTACCCAAATCACACGTCACACATGAAGCAAAATTGATGCCAACACACCTGCAGTATACTGGATGTATGCTCCAGGCTGGTGAATTTAAGAATGTCAAGTTTGAGATCACAATATCTTCAGAATGCAGAAACTCCACAAGATGAGGGCGACTATGGTTCAGCTTGCGGGAGTGAAGCCAATTCCACCATACTGATCCCTGGCCATCGATGACTCCATTATTCCCTGGAATAAGTAAAGGGAGAGTACAAGCCCATTAAAATTGAAAAAACATATGCAACCTTGTGAAAGAAGTAGGTAATTTACCGGTAATAACAACATCAATTAAATTGTATCCATTTATTAAGCTGCGATGTCTAGGGCCTGGAAGATCTAGTCCTTGACCATAAGATGGCAAAGGTTCCACAATTGGCCATTTCGTTGAGTCCTACAGTGAGGAAGGAAACAAAAGCAAGAGGTTAATGCCTGTATCCTTAGTACTTAGAAAATGAAAAAAAAAATGCATATTGAAGAACAGGGCATCGTTCTGCCCAACCCAAAATACGTATTAAGTATAGTTAAAAATGTTCTTCTACCGAATTATGTAAGACAAGAAAAAATGGTCACATGCAAGGAATTTATATATAACAGACAAGCAATCACAATCTGTGTGGCAGCATCGAACAGCATGCCCATGCCTTTGTTCGTGTATAATTAAAAAGCACAGCTTGACTTCAAAACAATGCAAAAGGAAAATTGTCTCTTGTTAGCTACAGCACTCACACTGACAGCTAAGTTTCACCCTCCAAACACTCCCTATCTGTGGGCAAAGCGGAATGAAAACAACTAAAAGCCTCATCTAGCTACTGATCAAGATATCTGCGTAGGATTTCCTCTTGCCATCCAAGGAGACAACAGAGAGCATAACCGAACAAAAATTCGCCTCCCTGCTGAAGCCATGGCCTGTGACCTCATCTCACCTTACACATGTCAAAATCACTACTCCATCAGGTATATCCACCAACCATATCCAAACAAACCAGGATGATCTGATCAGCGATACCTATCGTAACCACTAGGAGTTCAATGCAAAATGCAGCTGAAAACGATGGGTATCCTCACAGCCATGCAACCTGAACCCGCATCCCACACTCACTCCCTTCCCCTAATGCCAATTCAGAGCAGAATTTGTAACCCCTACATTAGCAATTCCATGCAAAGAAACAGAGCCTGCAAGTTACAACCAAACTAGGGCCATAATTACCTTGGAGCCGACAATGACAGCGCCTTCCTCCAGGAAGAGGGTGAGGTGGCTGGTGAGGTTGAAGCTGCCGGTGAGCCACCGCCCCTTGGGCACGTAGAGCTGCGCGCCGCCCTTGTCAGCGAAGGAGCGGACATAGAAGACGGCGTTTTGGAAGGGCACCGTGTTGAGGGTCCTGCCGTCCCCGACGGCGCCGAACTCGGTGATAGTGACGCTGTGCGGCCGCGACCCCGGCGGCGCCTGCTCCCCCCATCGCAGCAACCCGCCGCAGGCCGAGCCCAGGGCGGCGGCGAGCGCCAATGCCAGCACCACCTGAAGAGGAGGAAGAAGGGTGCCATTGCCATCGGCACAGCAAGAATTAGCACGCTCTCCCAGATCAAAGCTCCAGACTTCACACCAACACATCAAGAACCGCGAGGATTCGCGTCCTCGCCCACAAGATCTCAGCGGGGGCGATCAGGGGGCGAGAGAAGATCCCGAATTGGGCCACGGATCACACGGGACGCGTGAATCAATAACCCATGCGCCCCACGCGCGCAAAGCATCCACACCCATTCTCCTCCATTCAGAGGAGCAAGCCATGGAATGGAGGCCAAGAAAAGCGCAACGAAAAGAAACAGAGAGGAGAGAGAGGAAATCACCACGCGGCACTCGACTCGAGTGATCAAAATCACGGGAGAAAACGTACTTACTAGCCTCTTCATGAGTCCACACCCCTCCCCTCTTGGCGGCAAGAGAGGCGGAGTGGGAGACGAAGCAAGCAGCAGCAGCAGCGAATCGAGAAGCACCACGCGGCGGCGGCGGCCGGAGACGACGCGAAAGAAGAAATTTTTCTTCCTCCCCCAATTCGTCGGGACTTCAGGCGGAGAAGCTGCGGCGCCTGCAGCAAGAGAGAGAGAGGGGGGAGAAGAAGAAGCAGGGGAGAGAGAGATAGAGAAGGGGAGGGGACGAGGACGAGGAGGTTTTACTAGTATAGATAGAAGAAGAAGCAGAAGCAGTAGCGCCCAGGTTTTGGTCAAGTCTCTGCGTCTTCTCTTCTTATTCTTTCTTGGATAGTTAAAAAGGGAAACATATTGAAAATCGATTTTTTTTTTTTGCTTAATTGGAGGAGTGAGAAATGGAAGATGGTATTATCGTTATAAAAGCAGAATCATGTCAAGAGCGAAAAAATTGTGCTTGATTGGAGGCAAAAGGGATGGAATGTGTTGATGGGAAAAGATTTGGTTTTTGCATTGTTATGGCGATTTTTTAAAAAAGAAATAAATATTCAGATTATAAATACAATTGGATGGGGGAGTATTCTTTGTATGTACAATTCTAAAAGGAGAAACATATTACTGACGAAATATTTGTGTTTAATTAGAGGCGTGAGAAATGGAAGGCGGTGAAGGACAGAAGATTTGGTGTCTGGAGTACAGCCTGGTAGCTTCCCTGAAATTGGAAATGAATTAACTTTTTTTTATGGAAGAAATATTCGGATTTGGAACAGAATTGGAAAGGAAGAAATGAGTCAGGGATTTTGTATTTTTGAATGTTTTTGGCGTGGCGATGATTGTTTCTCCCTCTGGTTATTTGGCATCTTGAAGGAAATAATTTTTAGATGGGGAATAGAATTGGGGAGGAAGAAATGAGGTAGGGATTTTGTTTAAAATGTTTTTGGTGTGGTAGTAATTCTTTTTGCAATGTGATGAGTTGGCATTTGGCAGGGAAAGAGGAGGATGGCAGCTGTTGCTCGTTAAGCACACCCATCGGAAAGAAATCAGGGAAGATGAGATTAAAAATGTGTTAGGTTGTGTTGATTTAGCAACTTCAGTAGCAAGGATATATTATCATTAGCATTCGTTATGTGAGGATGTTATGGGGTTCATGCTTTAATTAGATGTAAAAAAAGAAAATATACAATAATTGTATTAGGTGTTGATTTAGGAGTTGTTAGTGCTGTTACCAAAGTCACCATATATAACATCAGCGAAACCAAGACTTCTTCACATACTCCATCTGGTTCCATAATCCTGTTGTTTCGGACACCAACACGGTTTTAAAAACACAACTTTGCCCATTGTTTTAAATTAGAATGTATATAGTAAAATCAACAAATATACAACTTTATTAATGTAATATTTAATATTAATCTATATATTTGATCTCCATAGTTCCAAACTAAATATTTTAAAAGATATTGGTAGCCAACGTTCTAAAATTTTGACCTCAACCTTGTGTCCTTGTCTAAGATGAAAGGAATTATGAAACCGGAGGAAGCAAGTTTGTTTACTACATAAGTACTTGATTTTTTTATGTGTTAAATTATGTAGAGTATATTAGTTGTCAATATACTATTTTCAGGACTAATATCCTAAGCTAGGAGATAGTACTGATTACAAGAGGGTAGACTGAATATTTTGGTCCTTGATATTAGGTCATAAGTTATGACGTTTCAATAATACACCTAATAAAATATAAGAGATAAATATAGATAAATAGTTTAAAAATAATGGCTAGATTGTCCTAAGTTAGAACGCCATCAGTGGTTACATTGTCCCCTAGCAGCTACAACCATCCTTGTTCTCTGTTGAGCTTAAATTAAGAACTACGGCTCGATTCAGCATAAAAGAAAAGACCAGCCTTGTCATGCTTTGGCTACATTGTTTGCTACTTGTAAAGTGTAGGAACAAAAGTGCAAATCTTCACAATTTTTTAAATTTTCATCTAGATGTTTGCCATAAACAAACGCAGGGATAGAAACCGAGGTAGGGCCCGTTAAGCTTGGACTGGACCCACAGGGCAGCTGGACCAATCATGGTGACACTGTGACAGGTGGGGTTGGGGTCTTTGCGTGGGTCCATATGCTACATCTGATGATCATTGGACTCATCCAATACCTTCCTTGGATGCTTTGGAGTTTGGAATTCCATCACATTAACTTAATAATGTTTTTTTCCATCGTGTTGAGAATGTTAGTAGTACACTGGTACTGCAATTAGCACTCCTGATTTTATATTTTCTTTACCTACGGGTGTCAAAATAAATTAAGGAAGGGAAAAAAAGAGAGAAGAAACAAGGACGCTATATTAGGGGAAGCCCAATGGTCCTTGATGAGCAATCCAGACAGACAGACATCATGATGATGCTTTTCATATTAACCCAAATTAATGGTGGTTTAGACGTGGTACTCTACTCCATGGTGATGGAGAACTGTCCTTTTAGGTATCCACATGGTCCTACGTACAGTTTCAACTTCAATCAGTATAATTACCTTTGTAATGTTTTGTGATGTCAAAAAAAAATACTCCATCAAGGACCCTATTTGATACATGAGAATTTTTTTTTGACATTGTTTTGTAATCAGTAGACCCTATTTGTAAACAATGTATTTTTGTATCAAATACAAGGTAACCAAACAGCTCAAGGTATAAAATATCATGAGAATGTGGATTAAAAAATTACATTGTTTTGTAATCAGTAGACCCTATTTGTAAACAATGTATTTTTGTAATTTATAGGCAATATCAAGGTTTATGAGAATGTCATGATATTTTATACCATGAGCTGTTTGGTTACCTTGTATTTGATACATGAGAATGCTATGGTTTTGTCAATACCATGGTTTTTTAAATATTGAAAACTCTAATTTGATCTAAAGTTTTTTTGTTATGGTCTCTAAAAAAATTATGTAACCAAACAGGTTGGTAGTTCCAAGAAATACCATCGTTTCAAATTGTCCGGTAAACTCATGCATGATATATATATGGCAAAACAATTAGCGAGTCCTGGTATTTGAAAAACCATGGTTTGAAAAACCAAGTTACCAAAAAGAGTCTCGGTGTTACAGGAAACACTTAAGTTTGAAACGTTAACCGCGCGTACGACGAATTGAGATGGCATAGAAATCCAATATAAGAAAACCATAGCACTGTAGAAACACTTTATGAGACCAATCTACACACATAATTAATCCGATTTACTCAAAGGGATGTGTAGATAGCATGATGGGTGCCATGTGGTGGGCAAGCATCAACTTGCACAAGCATTTGGTAAGATCAAATGTATTTTATTTTATTTATTTTTCGGCCTTGTCCAGTGCATTTATTGGGCTGGAGGGCGCAAGCAAGGGTAGGGGGACGATCCGTTTGCAGACATCGATCCAGCTATGCATGCATCACAACTGCAGCACAGAATACGGTGGGAGACGAGCATAGTGGGTGAGCCATAATTGTTGCAAAGAATGTTCCTTTGATTAGCCAAAGGCATGGCATGCTGTCATGCTGTGTGTGCGTACGAAAGGAAAAAAAAATTAGCCAAATAAATACTCACACAGCGATGAATGACTTCTACAGCAGCAGATCCAGCGGAATCCTATAGCGCGAGACGGCGATCATAACGCTTACAACAAGGTAGCGATGGGGCCGCAAGACCGCTAGGATTTTCACCTAGAGTAAGGAAAAGTCCGAAAAGTGATGTCATCAAAGAGGTGACGACACCAATCCGGTCTCTCACAGAGAGGTCCCCGGGACGATCTCCGCCATGACAACCCAAGAGGAGGGGAAGAAGGAAGAAGGAAGAGGGAAGAGGGAAAGCCAACGCCGAGCTCCACCACTGCAAGCGAAGGTAAGGACAAAAAAGGAGGGAAGTTGATCGTCCAGTGAGGGGCGACATGCGACTGGTAGACAGGACACACGTCCAGAAAACGCCGACTGAGCACCATGCACCCCAAACGCGGAAGAGGCCACCGTGCCACCAAGCACCTCACAGAGAAGGGATGAATGGAGCGCTGCCGTCGGATATTGTCGTGAAGCTAGCCCCTACGGGTTGGCTATACCTACGAGGTTGTATTGTCCTATCGGGTGCGCGCACAACTACTAGGTTTGGGAGATGTACTTATTATAACAAATGACTTAGAGCATATCGATGGTATAGCCAACAACTAATTATATGAAATGGACATGTCATATATAAATAGTATATAAACAATCTTTTTCAATGGATCAGTTATAAGTTATAACACAGTCTGCAAAATTGACATGGACCCACATGTACGTAATAGGGTAAATGCACATTGAAATGAGATGTAGAATGGTTGTAAGTTACTCCAGTGTATATCTCTCACGCGTACATAAGCAAAATGCTGAGTTTGTCATCATTATATATAGCCAGCGAACTAAGTAGCATCGTAGATGTTTTGCCCTATGATATATGTACTGATCCCTAATCGCAAGACAAGAGTTACTAATCTTCACGGGTAATACTGGTTTATGCATGCACGTGGAAGCAAGTAGTTTCACTCCGTGCATGGTGCCCGGCCGTGTTTCGGTGGCTGATTAATGCGCGTGCTGGAACGACACATGTGGTGGTACGTGCATGCATGCACAGTGCACAGTGCGGAAAACATGCAGATACATTTTTGCTCCCACGTACGTGCTGCCACGCTACACATGCTCCTGTCTGCCTCATCCACCATGTCCGTCCTAGCTCCCTCTCTTCATTTTTCAAAGTGCCTCTATGATCTGAACCGTCCGATTCAGGGGCTCCGATTGATCGAGTGGAATGCCAAACGGGTCAATTGCATCCGCGTATTGTTTTTTTTTTTTTTTGCATAAGGGGTAGAACCCCATTTTCTATTACCAACATGACGGAAAGAAAGTAACACCAGGTAATTCCGTTACACATACAGTATCTTTAAGAAAGACAACACCACGAAAGAAAGAAACCAACCACTTCTCGACAATTATCAATGAAACTCGCAAAAGAAAACGATCTAGTCTTCTTAGTACCAAAAACAGCCAGAGCGAAGGACATCACTCCTTCCAGTTTTTTCAGCCATCATCCTGCTGTCCACCCTCCAACCGTTGCACCTCATTCGGGTTGGCATTATGGTTCATCAGGGCTCCCAGAATCTGCAACAGAATTTTAACTCCGGCAAGCAGGTTGTCCTTTCCTTCCTTTCTCTGCACACCTGACCAATAAGCCAACATAGAACACACCGAGAAATGAATCTCATAAGGGCTTCTTATTATTTTCCCTTCAAAACAACATTTGTTCCTATGGATCCAAATAACCCGCATAATTGCAGCCAAACCCATCCCACAAAGATCACCCCGTTAGACCAAACTTTTTCTAACCAAGCATGGGCTTGATCAAAATTGCTTGGCCTAACTCTGGAATGAAAACAGATGGCAATAACATCCCACACCACCCTGCTGATGGGACAAGTGAAAAAGAGATGATCATTACAAAGTTTGAATATAGATAAAATGTCGTTACAAGTGAGAGATACGTGCTTTTGATATCATTATAAAGTAGAAATTGCCATGGACAACTTTAGCTCTTTTGTCCTCTATGCACCCTTTAAATTTCCGGTCAAATTTTCCATCCCCCATCTTTAGCCTCATTCTCTCTTCCTTCTCCCCCAACTCCGAGGCCTCCTCCCTAGAGTCATCGCCCAAGCTAGTCAGCATTGCCTTGGGCTTGTTTCACCGTCTCGACCAGTCATGCCACCCTAGGCTAGCTGGCTCCCCGCCTCTCTGCCATGCTCGCTAGGGAAGGCATCGGGGAAAAAGGAAGAAGGGCGTGGCAAGAGATTAACGTATTTTGGTCATTTCAGGATCGCAATAGCACACTTGCAAAAAAAATGTATTTTATAATAGTATTTTGGATTTCATACCTTAGAATAATATTTTTGCTATATTGAAACTTAATAATGATATGAATGCAATTAACCTAATGTCAAACCATATCCAAGCTAGATTGAGATCTTCTCACATATCATATAAGCGGTGGAGGAGTTTGAACATAAAATTAGAGGAAACCAAGCTTTAGCCTACATGATACATACTTAAAGCCATTTTCAAGCGAAATCATTAAGTTATTGTGCACCAAATATATTATATTGGTAGAATTTGGGAGGGTCAAACAAACAAATTAAATTGTAGTTGAAATCTTAGTTAGCACTCCCAAACTTCTTAATTACCTTGTTACTCCATCTGGTCGAGATATTTGAAGGTAGAAATTAATACTGGCAAATCAAAGTTTTGTAGTTATAAATAGCTTTGAAATATGTAGATTGGGTACATGTATGTAAATCATATATGAAGATTCATGTCAAAAATACTTCTAAAATATTATGATTTTATTGGATCCATAGATAATTGTGAATAGTAGTTAATGCATGGTCAATTTTTTATTATCTTCTCTACAAAACGCATAGTAAAAGTGATTATAGCCTATCCACGTTAGCGAAAAATTTGTGCCGTTCGTTATAGCGCAGAGGCGACCAGGTTAAGTACCACCTGCAAATCGAATCTCCGCTCCGGTTCAAAGGTATGGGTCTGTTTAATGCTCAATTGCCCGAAAATAAATTAACTTTCGACTGATAGTGCCACCACACTACATCAAAATAATATATTTGTGCCCGTTGAAAACCAGTTTTCTATGTCAGTTTGTTTTATTAACCGGCACAAAAAGACTATCTGTGTCGGTTGTAGCCTTGAACTGGCATTGCGGCTAGAACCGGCACAAATGAGGAATTTTCAAAACATGGTTTTGGACATAAAAATTAGTGAAAAAGGTTAAAAAAACAATCCGGTATCTCATCCGTACCAACTACAACCACTTATGAATATTTAGCACACTATTTCACATGAAATCCTAACGTTGCCTTATCTAGGAATCAAATTTGTGATCTCACTCTAGCGCGCACCACTGTTTTAATTGACCCATGTTTTTTTAAATCTTTAATAACTTTTTATGCATGCAAATAACATTAAACAGAAAAAGTTTTAAACTATAAAGTTGTATCCTAAGCGCAGAGAAATTAATTAACCCAGACTAACACCAATGGCACAGCGACAGGTGAAGGAGAAGACAGCAGCCGCAGCAAATTAAATCCAACCAGCAAAGAGGCATTCTCCATATGTATCCTAATTAAGATAAGATACCATGCATGTAGCAACAAAACCCAACATATATAATTGCCGCTCCGTATTATTTGACTCTGGTCATCGTCTGCGACCGTGTTCATATTAACAAAAGCATCATGTTGTATCTAGTTTGTAGAGAGAGACAGAATTTAGCAGAGAAGAAGTGAGATAGAGAGTCATCGTTGCAGGAGAGAGAGTGAGACTGGAGAGAGAGAGAGAGAGAGTGAGGCTGTAGAGAGAGAGAGAGAGGGACACAAAGGGTGGTGAGTGGTGAGCGAGAGAAGAAGAGAGAGAGAGAGTCATCGTTGCAGGAGAGAGAAAGTGAGGCTAGAGAGGGAGAGAGAGAGGGAGAGGGAGAGGGAGAGGGAGAGAGAGAGAGAGAAGGTGACAAAGGGTGGTGAGCGCGGCCAGGCTAGCAATCGGCGGGAATGATTGGCGCTCTGGCATCCCACATGCGAGTGCGTGAGTCGGGCCGGCCGCTGACGCCAAGGGCCCAGTGGGCGGCTCGTGGAGATCGGGCCCACGTGCCCGCCCGCGGGTGGCCCAGGCCCACCACGCCCCGGTGCTGTGTCCCCCGCCCGCGCGACCGGACAGCCCCGTGCCCACTGACACGTGGCCCGGGCCCACTGCTCCGGCCTCGTTTCCGACGTGGCGCTTCTCCCCTTCACACGATGACGCCACAGCGAGAGAAAAAAAATTTAGCGAGGGATTGCCATACGGAAATTAATTGGGTTTTTAGTTTTAATTCACTTGTTAGCACGTAGCATGATAAAAGACAATATCACCACTAAGGCGGGACGCATGGATGACAAGACTAAGAGCTTGTTTGTTTCAGATTAATGTTGAGTTGTGTTCTACTGTAGCAAATTTGTGATCCACTCGAAAGACGTTTTAAAAAATTCAAAAAATTATGAAAAAAATATTTTGCAAACTATAAGAAGAACTCTTCTATAAAAACACTACAACCTTTTCAGATTATAATATAACCGCCCAAAGAAACACGGCCAATATCACCACTAAGGTGGGACGCATGGACGACATCTAAGATTGAGAGCACGTCACGTCTAACAATAGCTGGTGTTAAGCGATACATCGGACTCACTGGTCGTTTAAAAATTTAGTTTTGGATATATTTTAAGCCCATTTAGATTGTGTCGAAAAGTTGGAAATCGGCTTCCCGATCCCAAACAACAAAATTTATATATGGGATGAATAGATATGTGGAGAGACCCAAATGAATCTCTTCATGTTTCCTAGTGATTGAGGGGGACGCTTCAATTTTTTTTGATCTTGGTTCCTACATCCCTCGGAATAACAGCTCTACATCCGACAGCGCTTGTGCTGATATTCTTGGTTGAAAGAAAGTCCGTATGTATACAAGTATGAAATGATTACAAGAATTGTTAGGATATATAGGTATGCTTATGCTCTACACACTTTATTTTATGGTTCCTTGGCACATTGCACACGGTTGTATGGATCGATACACATTCCACACGGTAGCTGGCAGGCCGGGCAGCTTGCCCGGCTGGGAGCCTTGGCTGGGAGTGGGACGACTCGACACCAGCTAATCAATCTTATTAGCTGGCTGACAGAGCAGATATAAAAGTTTGACTGGAGTAGCCGCCAAACCCTCCTGCTTATGACTAGCTAGAGCGCACGTACGTGCATGCATGCATGCAGATGCAGGCATGACGCAAGCAACAGCCTCTCGTTCGAATCCGAATTCCGAATTCGAATTCGAATCGAATCGAGTGTAGCAGCATTCATCTAATCATCTGGCTATGGATCGCGCCCATCCCGTTCAATGAGCGAGAGCATGAAAATGAATGAATGCAGTGATCTACCCTGCCGACACCGATCGACGTCCACGCCATAAATTAAGTGCACGAGCCCGATCAAGTAATTAATTAGTTAGAACTACATGGTAAAAGACTTGTTTAACCAATCATGCATGTTTGGTTGGAAAAAACCAGCACTTTTAGATTTGATTTAATTCAAAGATAATTCATGATCATTAGAATAGTAATAAGCATGTCGATTATATTGTAGGCAACATTGATTGGGATAGGCGCCGGTGCAGTAGAGAGAAGTGGAAGGAAATAAGAAGGAATTGGTTGTGAAAAGGCTCTGCCTCCTTCAATTGTGGGCTAGAGTGAGCTAGAGAACGGTCTGCTCCCCATCCTCCCTTGGGGGCCTTAGGGTCTTGGACATTTCCCTCACTTACAGGGCTCTTAGGCTGCGTTGGCTCTAGCTTAGCAGATGTTCCCTAGTGCTGCCTGGACAGCGCACCCTTTCGCCACCTCCAAGGCCGACTTCGCTCTGCTAAGGGCAGGATCCTTTGCCATCCCGCGCAACGGTTCCACCTTTTCCTTCTGGGAGGACCACTGGCTCTCTGGCTTTACTCCGAGGCACCTAGCTTCATCGCTTTTCAAGGCAGCAACAAGGAAAAATACGTCGGTGCTCGATACAACCAATTTAAACAACTGGATCGCTAATCTACGATGCAACCTTACCCCGCATTTGATCCTTGAGCTAATCTCGCTCATTTATCAGATCGCCCAAGTGCAACTGGTTCTTGGTGAGCCAGACCAACTACCCTAGCGCTTCACCACGGACGAGACCTTCGTCAAATCGGCCTACTTGATCCAATTCATAGGTCGTGTGGCACGACCGGCCTTGCAGTAGGTCTGGAGACTTTGGGTGCCCTCCAAGTGCAAATTCTTCCTCTGGACACTCTTGCACAAGCGGATCATGACTACTGATGCCTTAATGCGCCGCTAGTTGCTGAATGAGTACTTCTGCCCTCTCTATAGGCGTAACCTTGAAACACCGGAACATCTGTTCCTGCAGTGCGGCTTCAGCTCCTTCGTCTAGGCCGGGCTGGCCAACATGCTCAACGCACAGCAGCTAAACCCGTCCGAGTGGCCAATGACTAGCTGCTTCAATGATTGGTGGACAAGCGTCATCATTCAGGAAGGACCACCTCGCGGGGTCCTCTCAATAGTCTCCGCCACAGTTTGGCATATTTGGCTGGAGTGAAACAATCGTACCTTCCGGCGAAGCGACAAACCTTCAGCGGCCTTTCTCCACATTTTAATTGACAACCTGCTCCTCTGGGAGGCTACGGGAGCCCCTTTTGTAATAAGTTAGTTCTTTTTCTTTGGCCCACAGGGGGAGGGGCCTTTATCTCTCCCCACCCTGCAATTTCTCTCTTTTTTGATCAATACAAGGCAGCTCTCCTGCGATTTGCTCAAAAAAAATAGATTGGTTTTTGGCAGACCATTTACGTAGGTGTTACATTGATTTTCATAACTTTTTCATATGAGTTTTTATGAAAATAAACTTTATATGTGCATTATAGTTGTCATACGCATCGGCGATGTTGAGATGATGAGCTCGATGGGAGTGAGTGCCGTACTTACCCATGAAATTCCTTGCCGAGATGGTGAGGAGGAGACAAAGAGGGAAAGGAGATGACGGGAGGAGGGTGGTTGAATTTTTATGAACAATGAGATCAGTCCTATGGTGTGAAAAGGCAAAGAATACTTTCACTCTAATTGTGTCAGTTTCATAATCCGTCATCGGTGTCGAGGTTTTTCAACCGACAAAAATGATTTGGCGGACATCTATGAGCCATGATGAACACGTCAGTGTAGTTTTTCAACCAACATAAATAATCTGGCGGTCATCTGTGAGCCACGAACTGATACAGTCATGAATTTTTGAAAACACATTTCTTTACAAAAAACGATTTTAAGAATTACATCCTTAGCCCTATCAACCTCCACCATTTGCACCATGTTTTGCACTATTAAATATGAATTGTCTAGGATTCAAACTCAAAAATCATCTAGCTTCAACACTCCACCTCCTAACCATCATACCACACACCATTTTTTGATAGCAATGGGCCAGATAGAACCTTCCAGGGAGCTGGGCCCTGGTAGGCTGTTTGATCGGGCCGTCAGGGAGTGGGCCATGGCAATGGGCCGTAATTTAATCCCCGACACATATGATTTCTAAAACTTTTATCATCTTTTTGGGTATGTAAATGACTTCAAATATAAGACTTTTTCAATACAAAGTTGTATATCTCATTGAAGGCTACAATTTTAATGCAAATTTTGTTTCTATTCAATTTTATTTGAATATTTTTAATCCATGTAATTATTATTTACACATCTATATTGCTTCAAATAAAAAGGATGTCAACTAAAGCTGCAGATCTCTAACAACCTACGTATAAAGTTTGTCTCCATTCAAACTCGTACGAAAAAGTTATGAAAATCATAAAAATCTAAAATTTCTGAAAATACACATATGTGTTGGTTTGTGGCTAGAACCAACACAGATGAGTGAGTATTTATGCCGGTTCAAACCATGAATTGACACGTCCTAGCCACGAACTGACGCTGGTATGTTATCTATGTCGGTTCATGGTTAGTACCGACACTGATGTATTTATGTTGATTCTAGCCATGAACCGATACATATGCTAACATATCAATGTCAGATGGTCCCATATTTCCTGTTTCACCATTCATGAACCGACACAGATGTACTGGCTCATACGAGGTTGTCGGCTCATGATGAATCGGCATAGATGTACCAGCCCATATGAGGCTTTTTGGCATAGTGTTACTTCTGAGGATATGCTTTCCCTCTGGTACCAGAAAATAAATTCCACCTAGGGAGTGGTTCAAAGCGTATTCACGACCACAGGATATGCTGAGATTCATGCCTAGTCTTCACCCAGCCCCAAAGGTAAAACAATTCTGAAAATTTTGAGAAAAAGCAATCGGGTCCTTTTTTCTCCCCTCGCTTTCTCTTCCTCCTATGTCGAGTTAACGCTCACGCCCCCGCTGGTCGCCACGGAGGGGCCACAGCGAGGCCGCACCACAATGGTCGCAACTCGCATGCCAGTGGGGTCACGGTATACTCGAGTGGAGAGGAGGGGTGGTGGGAGGAGGAAGTAGAGGATATATGAATGTTTTTTTAAAAAATTGAAGGGTTGGTTTTGCACACATACCTTGTGGGGCTGGGCGAGCATTTGATACAAATCTCGAGGCAATCGTGTGGTCGTCAATGTGTCTGGAACCACCGTGGGTGGAAAATCCGCGGGTTGCCTCTGATGCACCCCCGTGCAGCGATTGACTTTAACTCGCGTCCAAAATGCAATATAAGAAATAGTACACACACAACCATGCATGCATACACATATACAAGACGACGTATAGCTAGCTAGCCGGTGGATCGAGACACGCGCGTACCGTACGCATGCACGTACACGGTACACACCACACGTACGGGAGAAGAGAACCCTATGCTAGCTGACAGCAGTACCCTACCTGATGAGGCAGACGTCGTAGCATGCACTGACGCACGTACGTACGTACGATGCATGCATGCATGGCACCATATATATATATATATATGGGTATGGGTGCTACAAATTTAGAGGGAAACTGCCGAGGAGGCACGTACGTACGTACGTACGCTCGCTCGCTGCTATATTGCTATCTCGTTCTGTTCTGCCGCAATTTGTCCCCATATATATACGCTAGCTAGCTGCATACGTACGTACATGCAGACATACATATCACATAATGACATAAACAAGCGGCCTGAAACTTCATTCCGGCCTATTATATTCTGAATTCTAGCCTACCCAGATTACAGATATTTGATCTTTTATATTAATTTAAGTCGAACTCCATTTCATTTAGATTTTAAAATATTCGCTGTGTTTGTGTTGATCGAACATGACCACAAAAAATTGCTCGAAACGAGCCTAAAAACCTGGAGCAGATGGGAGCCAAACTGAGACTGTACGTGCTCTGAATTAGTGAATCAGTGGGCCGTGAATCAGGGTGGTTTTTGTCAGCGGAGTTCTCATTAAGCCCATCAGGTTGCGTGGCCATCTTGGGAACATAATTTGTTTTGTTTTTATTCAGACAAAGAGAAGAAACATACTTCCCCCGGTTTTCAAGAAGAACAGGATGAAAATTTCGAAAATTTATTTATAAAAAATATTTCAAACTGTTTATATTGAGTACATTAAAATGAGATTTTTAGATAATATATGGAAGTGAAACTTTCGGCCTCTGCACACCAACTAGGGATGCATCCGGCCATTACACAACCAGAAATCAAATACTTATTACAATCAAAGTCATAAAACCGAAAGAGATAAAACAAATTATCACGTTAAGGCTAGCCCCGGGAAAAAAATTTCGACCGTACATTTTCAGCTCAGGTGATTTCCCAAGGTGAGAAACTAGCTAAGTTAATTTCATCAATTTTTTCACGAATTGTTTTGTCAGAATTATTCCAGAGGGACAATAAAAGAAGAAACAGAGTATAACAGTGCAGCACGCAGACGCAGGTATCTTTTTTTTGGCTCTCTTGCACCAGTGGAATATCCGGTTTCTTTGCCAAGCATAGGGTTCCCAAATTACCCTTTCTCCTGCTATGTCGATGGGGTTCCCAAATTACCCTTTCTCCTTCTATTTTTGGCTTTACGATAGAACATATATAGGATAGTCCATGGTATGTATTGTTCACAAATCACAATGTGCTGTATTTTGTTGAAAAGCTGTGTTTGGTTCGCCTTAACAAATGGTTGATTGGATATATATATGACAATGTAGAGTTACCAAGTTAGAGATTTTTCACTCTATATGTCAATTTTATGTTTAGTCCCCCACATGACATTGACGTATGTATGAGAGCCAAAACTTTAAACTTACGATTCTCCGGTGGCATCTATCTAGATCATCCTTATTAAATGGGTTTGCTAAACTTGACCTAGCTGTACTAGCTTAACCCACTTTAATCCATGTTTTATGTTTACCAGCATTTCTATTGTTTGGCTATGTTAGTTATCCCATCCACTGGTTGGGAATTCTGACAGCCTGAAAAGCATGTTTAGAACATTGAGGAGCTTTTGTTTCGTTTATGAAAAATTAATGAGCTGCTGGTATTGGTTTGTTAAATGATGAAAATTCTGAGGTAATATTGAACAGAAGATATAAAAAAAAAACAGATGGCTTATTTTAGCAGTTTTGGAACTAGCATATATGTTTTTGGATACAAAAATACATAAACAAAATTGTTGTGCCAATATTTAGATATGCAGCTACACGGGAGAATCGACTAGTTTCGCATGAAATTCAGCATCTTTTCTGGCGGTTTCTAACCAATCGATGGACCGGATTGATTCGACATTGATGGTGAATAACATCCAATAGATAACATTTAAAAAATTTAAAAGTATGTAACAATTATTATTCGACTCACATACACTCGACACTACTCTACACCGAACGACACCTTCTGAACATGTTATATTGATGACTTCTAAAGTATGCATTTTCATATATTATTTGAGTCATATTCATTCCAAAATATATCAAATATAATGATTTTACACAATGTATATCCGTGTTGACAATGTTAATGTCTCTATTTGATAATAAATTCATGCCCGATACTATTTATTCATGGAAAAAAATGAATCTGTATCCATGACCATATTCGATTACCCTATCTCCAACTTCTAATTTTCTTTTAAATAATGAAAACCGAAGATGATGAGGGCAGTTTTGTCCATCCGTCCTTAAACCCCTCCTCCCTTTTTAGGCGCCTCGGCGACGTCCCCCCGCGCACAGGCGGTGATGGGGCCGAAGGTGGTGGCGTCGGCGGCGGGGACGGCGGCTCTGGTGTACCTCGTGCTCTCCGGCCGCCTGTCCTCGCCAGGGGCGGGCGAGGGCGGCGCGGCGGTGTCGAGGTGGCGGCGGCGGCGGCGGGAGCGGGAGCGGGATGAGAGGACGTGGCCGGAGAGGCCGCCGGCGAGCTGGAGGGAGGCGGCGGCGGTGGCGGCCAGGACCGTGGGGTTCGCCTACGGGGAGACGCTGGGCAAGTGGCCGCTCGGGGACATCGCCTTCGGGATCAAGCACTGCATGCGCATGCAGGTTCGGTGAGGCCATCAATCGCATCATCACACGGGTGCCTGTTTCTGCTGGAATTGCAGTGAGATTTGTGCTTGGTAATCATCGGTTTTCGGGTTGGAGGGAAATCCAGGGGGCAAAAAAAGTAATCTTGGCTTGTAATCCTGCTTGATTTATCTCAGATCATGCTTTCTTGCTTAGGATTATTATGTTTGGTTGATTATGTGGTTATGCTTGTGATTCGATCAATGCATGAGCCCTTGGTGCTGGTTGATCTAGACTTTTGACATGTCATTCTCTATCAGGAATCTTTTCTAGTTGGAAGAATAAATCGGTTCTTGGGACTTGGGAGGCTGTGTTCCTAATTTCTGTAGTTTGTCCAATGCATGATGGCCTACTTCAAGATGCTTAATTTCTTGTTGAACTAGTCAAATTGGTAGGGGACTGGGATACATTGTGACTAAGGACTCCTGAAAGAATATCTAAGCTCCGTCCCGGTGTTTTGAATGCATTTAATGGCAAACCAGAACCAGATCAAAAGCCTTGTTGCATTAGTAGTTCCTATGAACTCAAGATACATTCAGCCAAAGCCTAAAAACTATGATGAATTTCATGCTCATTTTAATAAAATAGCAAATTTTGTCTGATTCTGCATCTGAAAGTATTTGGGAAGTCGTCTTCCAGTTCATTGTATGAATGTCTATTGGAATGTACTTGGAAGAGGAATGCACCTGCTTGTCATATGTGTGGTAGGGAGTGTGATGGGGATGCTCTGAATTTCATGCTCATTTTAATATAAAAGCAAGTTTTGTCTGATTTTGCATCTGAATGTATTTGGGAAGTCGTCTTCCAGTTCATTGTATGAATGTCTATTGGAATGTACTTGGAAGAGGAATGCACCTACTTGTCATATGTGTGGTGAAAGGTGAAAGATAATTCTAGTACAATTAGTTTGTTCCTCATACCATCTATTCTGGCATCATGGTTCAAACCATCTATTCTGGCATTGATGAAAAAGTGGTATTGCTTTTTCTCATGAAGTATTCTTTTCAGGGCAATCTGCAGCATGAGTACACTGGTCGCGATTGTGTGCCCTTGGAAGGTGCTGGAGTAAGGCGGGAGCTAATTTCACTTCTCAGATACCTGAGGCTCTGCATGTTTTTCTCAAAGAAGCCATATGAAGTGTTCCTAGAGTTTGGTAGATACGAGCAGAGCGACATTCTCATAAGAAACTCTAAGGCGAGGGTATGCATCATCCTGAATCAAAATTTCTGATCATTGTAGCACAGGCTGTGAATGGACCTTAAAGTAAATTATGTGGTCATGTGGTCCTATGCAGTTTATGAAGCCTGCATTCACGGTTGTCCGTGACAAAAATACCAAATGCTTCCTACTGATCATTCGGGGAGCTACCAGTGTTAATGATCGTCTGACAGCAACAACTGCAGCAGAGGTTCCATTTCATCATGTAGTGTTACAAGAAGGCCGTGTCTCCAATGTAGTACTTGGACATGCACACTGTGGAATGGTTGCAGCAGCTCGCTGGATTGCAGATCAGGCCATTCCCTGCCTCAGCAGCGCAGTGGAACAATTCCCAGATTACAGAATTAAGGTAATTAATCATTCTTGTCCAAACCGGCACAGGGAAATTAATACCTGTGGTAAGTTACAATAAAATTTTATCTATTTTGATTAATGAAGAAAATATATGGGCCCGTAGTTTTAAATTTTTGTGAGACCTTACTCGGTGGCCCTAGTATGACTGATAATTTTGTTATCTGTCCGCTATGTCTTGACTCTTAAAAGGCAATAATATTCAATTTTAACTATTGAAGCAACACAAATGTCACATTGATAAGTAATACATATCACATGAGCAGTCATCTTCCTAAACTATCCGAAAACTGGATGCTAAATTCTACTATTTCATTACACCATGAAACCTTTTCTCCCTCACTCAATTCATGCCATCTTTTATTTCATTTTAGATCATTGGACATTCAATGGGTGCTGGTATTGCAGCGATTCTAACATACATACTACGTGAGAACAAGGATTTATCATCATCCTCTTGTATTGCTTTCGGACCAGGTACTGCTTTCAACAACAAATTGGAATATGATATTTGACTACTGAACAAATGAATATAAAAAAGAAATCATTGCATTTTAATTTACTAATAATACTGCACCTAACTCGCTTGAATTGCTGGCAGCACCTTCCACTGATACAAAATCTCTAGGATCACTGTATGGGAAGGCCAAAATTTGATTTCATGTTTTTGAAATAATATTTGGTCACAGCCATTTTAAAAAATAGAAGTGTTTGCATGTATCATGAACTAGACAAAGTGGAAGCAAATACTGAACCATAAGTATGTTCAATAACAACAATGACAACGGCATCCAAGCAATAAACTTGCTACAAATTTGATGTGCAAACCAAGCAACTAAATCCACAAAACCTCACTGTCCCTTTTCCTTGTTCCAAGGTATTCTTTATGGATATTTGGCTTGAGATGTATGATTTACTGCATTTCAAACTGCCAAATACAGAACCATAAGTATGTTCAATAACAACAATGACATCGGCATCCAAGCAATAAACTTGCTACAAATTTGATGTGCTAACCAATCAACTAAATCCACAAAACCTCACAGCCCCTTTTCCTTGCTCCAAGATATTCTTTATGGATATATTTGGTTTGAGATGTATGATTTACTGCATCTCAAAACTGCTATTTTCCAGCTGCTTGCATGACCTGGGACATGTCTGAGTTTGGCAGAGACTTTGTTACTACTGTTATCAACAGAAACGACCTGGTGCCATCTTTTGGCACAGTTTCAGCTGACAACCTTCACAAAGAGGTAACCTGATGAGTGATGACCACCTAGTTTCAATCACAAATTGTGCTTGCTTACCATATCTAATACGAAATGAAATAGCTGTCTCTTTCTTTGGTTGAGAAACAACAAGTAGTTGGTTATTGCCAATACTTTTATGTTCTCAGAAGCATCTGATATTTGCCTTTATTGTGAAATATTTCCAGGTTATGGCATCATCCAGGGCGCCTGGCTTCCAGGAAAAAAATCAGCAGACAAAAATCTTAGGTTTTGCACATCGCTCTGTGAGCTTTGTGCGGTCGCACATTCCTTTCATATCCAATCAAAAGTCCAAGGTTGCAGATGTCGATGTGCTTCTGTCTCACACTCGAGAGGTATAAAACAAAAAAGGTGTTTTTTCAAACCCCAGATTCTTCAAACAAGATGCATTGCTGATCCAATATCAGATCTTCGTGCTAAGTTAATTCGCCTTGTCCAGGCTGGGACGAAGTTTTCGGCAGATGTATGTGCTGAAGTGAAGAAACATTCTACCCTATCCTGCTGTTCATTCGTTGCTATAAACAGGCAGACACTTGAATCTGTGGTGAATCCAATTGAAAGCAATGCAGCATTGATGTCCACCTATGTGGGAACTGAGAAAGACACCTTGAAACCAACTCCAGGAGAACTAGCCTCATCCTCACATAAAGTGACTGACAAAGGGGAGAAAGAAATAGATGAACATAACGAGGAGCTTCTAGAAACCCTACGATGTTTGCCGAGTGCCTCTCAGGAGCCTCGCCAGTTATATCCTCCTGGAAGAATCATGCACATGGTTGCATTACCAGCACCTAAAGAGGGAAGCTCCAGGGAGCAAGGCAGCCAGAATGAGGTTGTCGCTCTCTATGAGACCCCTCGGAGCATGTACAATACGATTCGACTCTCGAGTTCTATGATAAGAGACCATTACATGCCTAGGTACATTGAAACAATGGAGATGCTCATTGACAAGCTTGCAGAGGATGAAGACAGCGACACCGATGACCATTTCAACTAACTGAAAAATAGTCGATAGACAGGATTGTTAGTGTATAGGTCAACAAAAAAAAAAAGAATAGAAGCATTGTTCAGATTACTTGAACCCCATGTTTGGTGGGTTTATGACTAGAAATCGATTTCCATGGTATAGCAAGGGCAGTCATCAGGACTCAAATAGCAGCATTGGCTGCTGGGACATGTAGGAATTTCTGATGGTTGTTTTGCCTGAGAAAGGTTATATTGTTTTGAAAGGTATTGAGGAAGACTAACTCAGTGAGCTTCAGTCTTATCTAAATGAAGTCTTCCTGGTCTTCTTTTACAATAAATTGATTCTTGAAGCTGAGACAAATGTTTCAGTTACAATTTGGTTTGTGTTTCAAATGAAAATAGAGCTGCAAACGGTTTCTATTCTGGAATCCAACTGAACTGAGATAGTCCTGCAGAAATTTGATGTGTGTCTACTTTATCAGGCATTAGAATGTCCGTTTTGTAACAACCAAGATCATGGTAGATTGGTAGAAGTATCCTGTCAGAGCCCTCGACTAGTTATTGCCAATTGGTCACGCAGAATTGTTCAGTCAAGCACATCAAAACAATGCAGACTGAAACACCGAAAACAAATAACACCTCTAGAAATAACATATTGAATTCTAGAAAACATATTTTCCACATTCTCTTTTTACCGTCAGTCTGAACAATGCTGAAACTACAGTAACTTGTTCATTCCAAGACATCAAAATTGTAGTGATCTCACAACATCGCAGCTTAGAGACGAACATCAAAGTATATTAACACTAGAAAAGGAGCTCTAGGGTTCAGCTTCAGCCCTTGTAGACGAGAGGCTTGTTAACCCACCGGACACGGCAGCCACAAGCCTGCAACATCTGAAGCAGCTCAGGGGAAAGCACGGACTTCAACCCACCGAGCAACTTCAGCTTCTTCAGCCTCCCACAAGCAGCTCGCAGTGCCAGCTCGAAACCTTCGATGGAAACCCATGAGAGATGGACCATCTTCACATCCTGAAGGCACCTCAGGGAGCTCAGAAGATGGCACAGGCCCAAACCTGTGACTTGGCAGTATGATATAGTAAGCTGCAAACAACAAAATACTCAAGTGTAAGGCCCTTGCCGCTTTACAACTAAACAAGGGAAGAAGCCAAAGGTTCCTTAATGCTTTACTTGTCTGAGGTTTTGAGAGTATCTGGCAAGAGCCCACAAGCCAGCATCATCCACAGAGTAACAGCGCTTCAAGTCCAGTTCGACCAGGCTAGTGCAACCAATGGCAATGGAGGTGATTCCGATGCCTGTGATGCGCACCAGGCATCTCAGTTCGAGGTTTGTGAGCTCTTCCAGGAAGCTTACATGCTTCAAACCACCGTCAGTAATTTGGGTGCAGTAGCACAGGTTTAACACCTTGATCTTCTTGCAGCCACTAGCTAAAGCTGCAAGCCCATCATCGGTAATAGCACTGCAACTGTGGGAAGGTAAAACAAGGGCACCTTAATGTTAGAGAAGATTATTGCAAAGGTTGGTATAGAAACGTACATATCAGAAGATGAGTTACCGGTATAGATCAAGCTCTACAATCTTTCGACAGTTTGAACTAACATACGCAAGTCCATTGTCAGAAATGCTTGAGCAGAGGCCAAGTTTTAAAATGAGCAATTCTGAGCATTTTGCCAAGTGCCGCAAAGCTGAAAAGTGCAGGATTTCCAACAGTGAAGCACAAATAAAAGATAAATTTGTACAGAAAAAATAGAAAATACATTAAAAGCTTTCAACTACCAGTGTCATTGACATGGCAATCAGTTAGGTCTATCTCCTTAAGATTGGAGCAGCGGCTTGCAATTCGCTCTACTCCCTTGTCACTTATAAAAGGGCATGACTCCAACCGGAGGCATTCGACCATTCTGCAATTCTCAGCTATTGAACCAAGTGAATCATTTGTAATGAGATGACAACATCTAAGGTCGATAGTCTTTAGGAAGCTGCAGTGAGCTACAATTGAAAAAATTCCATCATCTGTGACACCATTGCATTTGCCAAGACCAATCTCAACCAAATTCTTGCAGCTGTCACCAATGGCAATAAGACTTGAGGCAAAGACTTCAAGGCCATCAAGTCTCAGTACAGTCAAGCTTTCTTTTACTGTAGACAGCCTCGACAGGAAGCAAGCCTCGATCTCCTGCAAGCGCAAAGCATAACATGAATAATCATTAGAAGTGAGGTATTTACTTATTTTTACTCTTAAATAAAACCAGATAGTTTCCCCTCCTTTTCTGAAAACAAAGAACGTGTATGGCAAACAAGTGACTCTACTCACATGTAAACTATCTCCGGCATTTATTTTTCGGAGAAAATTGTGACCATCTATGAGGGAAGCTAAGCCCTGAGAAGTCACATGGTCACACCTTGACACATCAATACTCTGCATCCGATGATTTGAAAAACTATAAGCTGTTAAAGACTCAAAAGATAATTTGACATCATACTGTATATGATGAGTGTAAAAAGATCTGCGTCCCTACAACATGATTACCTGCAGTGAGTTACTCGAGGTGCTTAGGTGTTCTAGGCCTTCATCATCTAAGAACAAGCAGCCAACCATAGATAGGTCCTCTAGTTTCTCAAGTGTGGAGAGTGATTTAAGAGATTCATTGCTCACCTGTAAACACATAAAAAAACATTTCAGCATATTTCAATTTTGCATATGCTTAGCAGTAACAGCAAGCTGCATGTTCAAATGGACAAGAAAACAGTAAATGGGCTAAATGATATAATCTATGTTATACAATATATCCAAGGAGAATATATATCTTTAGGTTCACAAATGAAGAATAAGAATGCTGAAACCAAATTGCTAACGCAGTGATCAGTTTCCTCACCTATGTCCTCTACTGAATTGTCAACAATTTGGGAACAGCCAACACTAACATTGACCTTTTTTTCTAGATATTTAGCATGAAGAGTACAAATATCATTCAAGAAAGTACAAATATGTATATATTCAAATTAAAATGAGGACAACAGTGTATGGTCCAACCTTTTTATACCCCAATGTTACTGCACAAGCCAGGAAGCACCAAATGGTTTGGTAACATGCCAAACAATAAATGGCATTGCAACACATAAGATTCATCTATTATAAAATTTTCATGAAACACCTGTCCAAATGGAACTAAGTAAGCAACATGATACCCCAAAATCTTTTTCCAAATAAAATACACAGTTATATTAGAATCTAATCAATCCAATTCTAATATCCCCCCAAATGATACCTACATGTTCCAAACACTGAACAAAGCAATCTAGGATTAGAGAACTAAAACTGCACAAAGGCATGGCGATTCCGGCACATTCTAGTCAGACACACTAAAGTGCATCAAACGCTCGTGGGGAACCTTTTTCTTTTCAAAAACGGTTTGAACCTTGTATATTAAGAGACGTTCATGGGGAACTGACCCTAACAATCC
The DNA here is from genome assembly GCA_005191435.1 of Raddia distichophylla. NCBI lineage: Eukaryota > Viridiplantae > Streptophyta > Magnoliopsida > Poales > Poaceae > Raddia > Raddia distichophylla. Next base: position 514,321 of record SPJY01032634.1, read on the forward strand.
ATAAGAAGCATCAAAATTTTGAAGGAAATACCCTATTAAACATTATATTTCAAACAATGCCACAGAACTCATAGCAGCCATAGGTCACACATCACAGAACGCACCGAAGACTGTACAGAACCGATCACTCCCCTTGATTCACTTCCCAATTGCATCGACCCAAACTGTCAAGAATTCCCTTTTCCTGCTCCAATTTATATGGAATAACCAAACTTCGCAATACAGAACTACACATTGAGTAGCACTGTAGCAGCTACCTTCAGATAGGAGATGTCAATGCTTCGCAGTTGGCGGCACTTCTTGGCAAGAAGCTCGATGCCGATGTCGGAGATCTCGAGGCACCACTTGACGCTCAGCTTCTCCAGCCGCGGGCACCCTACCGCCACCTTGGCGAGCCCCATGTCCGTCACGCCGAGGCACTTGTCCAGCGTCAGCTCCCACAGCCCGGTGGCCGCCGCCACCGCCGCCATCTCCTTGTCGCCGGCGCCGACGCAGTGGGACAGGTCCACGGCTTCCAGCCGCGGGCACGCCGCCACCACCGCCTCCAGCCCGCGCCACCCCACCCCACTCGCCCGCGCGAGGCAGACCCGCAGGACTCCTAGCTCCAGCCCAGCGAGCGCCGCCGCAAGCGACGCGTCGTCCAGCCCGGCGCACGCGGAGAGGTCCAGTGCCTCGAGGGAAGGGAAGGCGCGCACCAGGCGCGGCAGCGCCTCGCGCCGCAAGGCCCGGACCTCGCGCCGCCCGGCGGCCTCGGCGCGCGCGAACGCGCGGCTGACGAGGCGGCAGGCCTTGCGATCCCGCGGCTCGCACACGCCGGCGAGTGCGTGAGCGAGCAGGTCGAGCGACAGCGCCTCCGCGGCGGCGCCAGAGCCCTGGAACCCACCGGACTCCTGGCTCATCGCGGTGAGGGGATCGATCCCGTCGGTCGAACAGGCAAAGCAGCGATTTTTTAGGTTGGGATGAAGAGGAAATAGAAGACGGCGACGAGGTGTAGGTCGTCGGTGAATGCAGCGGCGGTGGCGGCGGCGCGGCGGCGCAGCATGGCAGTTGGAGAGGGAGGGAGGAGAGGAGAGGAGTGAGTGGGGGACTGGAGGTGGCGGTGGCGGTGGATGGAGGCTGGGAATTGTTTAATGGCGCTTGGGTGGGGCGGCTGTGACGAAACGACTCTCGGGCTCTCGGCTCACCGGCAGGTCTTGCTCTAATTTCCTTTTTCCGTTTGAACAAAATGCTGATTTTGGTTTGCTCACTTGGATATGTGGTGCATCCTCTTCCTCAGCTTCGACACCGTCACCTTCGCGTTTTAGGGTTTAGGTTCAAGTTGGAGTTGCATACTTCATATCGATTGGATTTAGAGGGAGACTGCTCGACGGTGTTCTAGGCGACGATGCAACAGTGGTGCTGCCGAAGCCGCAGGGTAGGTTGAAGGAAGGAGCTACTATGGTAGAGGGTCTAGCATAGGACGGCGGGATTAGAGTGTGGCGGGATCGAGGTTGCGATGAAAGGTGGGGATCGGAGCTGTGAGATGGCAAGGGCGCCACCGACCGTGGGTAGGTGGGCCCGCGGTGGTGGAAAAGGCGCGTGGAACAGCCTATGAAGGAGGAGAAGGGGAGGAGGAGAAACTTCACAATGATTTAAGTTTAGATGAGAGTAAACCTTGAGAAAGAAGAGGATCCGGCAAGTATGACCTATAAATTTCAAATGAGTTTTATTTTGTAAATAATAATAACTAGACAATTCAAACTAACTGACATTTCTTGAGATCAGCGGACTTTGATACCACTTCTATTGGAAATCAGTTTGGACTTCTATCGGGACCCAATTTTATTAAATTGAATCCCACTAAGTTAATGGTACGTCTTCTACAAACCAGTGTAATGTATCAGCTGTAAAACAAAGATGAAACATCAAATCAAACCAATGATGCATTAGCTAATCAATTCTATATAACAAAGGGCCTAACCAGCTGGTTCCTGGTTAGGCCACATCGCCGGCTCCAGAAAACGCCACGTCACCTATCATTCGCGTAGGACACATTATCTAAAAAAGGGCGGCCGTCCGATCTTGTCGCGAGATCAAATCAGTCCATCCATACTAAATCAACAATTAAAACAAAATGGAATTGCCCTGTTGGCTAGCTGAGTTAGATTCCAGCCCGCCGGCCAAGGTTTGAGTACTGCCTCCGCCCAGGCATTTTATCGATTGGAATTGCCGCAGCTCCAACCACCAGCACGACGCACGCTGTGCACAAAGTTCTTTTTCCTCTCCTATTTCTTTTTTGTAGCTCGCAAAAAGTTCAAAAAAATTTGAAAGTTCTCGAAAATTAAATCATGCCTGCACAAAGAACATCCATAAAAAATTTTATTTAAACTTTTTAAAATCCAAATTTACAAATAGTATGCTCATTCTTATTAAGGGCATATTTCTTCTCGATTTCCTACTTTTCAGTTTTGCTTATGGTACGTCACAAAAAATCATAAATTTGAAATTCAGAACCATGTCTGCAAAAGAACATCCAAAATTAATTTTTTAAAAAAATGCAAGATTCGAACTAATGATTTTTTTGCCAGGTCTCAAAAAAAATAAAAGTTTAAAAGTTTACAAAAATTAAACAAAGAACATCTATAAAAAACTTGATGCTATTCAAAAAATTTTGAAATCCAAATTTACAAATAGTTTGTTCTTTCTTATTACGGGCATATTTCTTCTCGATTTCCCACTTTTCAATTTTACTTATGGTACGTCACAAGAAATCATAATTTGAAAGTTTCAAAAAATAATTTTTTTCAAAGATTAAACGTTTTCACAATGCTAGATTCAAACTAAAAACTTTATTTTTGGCGGGTCGCAAAAAATTCATAAAAATTTGAAAGGTTTCAATAAACCATGTCTGCACAAAGAACATCAATAAAAAAATTTGATGTTATTCAAGATTTTTTGAAGCCGAAGTTTACAAATAGTTTGCTCTTTCTTATGAAGTGCATCTTTTTTCTATTTTTCATTTTTTAACTTTATTTATTATAAGTCGAGAAAATATATTAAATTTGAACCATATATGAACAAAGAACATCCAAAACTAAAAGGTTTCAAATATTAAAGGTTTTCTTAATGCAATTTTCAAACTAAAGTATTTTTTTGTTTGGTCAAAAAAATCAAAGTATACAGAAATTAAACCTTGGCTGCACAAAGAGCATCCATTAAAAATAGTTTGGTGTTGCTCAAAATTTTTTGAAATTCAAATTTAAAAATAGTTTGCTCTTTGTAATAAAAGGCATATTTCCTATCGACTTTCCGTTTTTTCAGTTTTATTTATGGTGGATCACACAAGTATCATATAAATTAAAAATTTTCAAAAAATAAATATGGTATCGGTCCATAAATGCAACAAAAAAATGGTGGGGGTCTATAAATATATTTGGGCTTTAGAAATGTTGACTTATCTAAAATGAAATAAGAAATAATAAAAAAGTTAAAAAATAAAAAACCAAATAAACAAAAAGGTACCAGAATGCATTTTTGTCTTACAAAACTCATAGCTCGCTCGTAGCTCGTACAGATTATATCATTATGTACATATTTGATGCTATTGTTAATTTATTATAACTTGTAAGCTAATATTGTTATGAACTTGATGCTATTATTAATTTATGTATGAAATTTATAGGCGTTAGGCAATACCTAGCTAGCTACTCCCTAGTACCTGCTCCTTGCTTAGTTGCAAACAATATTTTTAGATTTTGCAAACGAGCTCGCGAGCGCTGACGAGCTGCTTGCGAGCTTTACCGAGCCCGAGCCGAGCCGGCCTCTCAGCTCGGTCATTCGAGCGAGCCGAGCCGAGCTGGCTCGCTCGCGAAAACGAGCCGAACCTGAACAACCCTAGCTCGCTCAGGCTCGGCTCATTTCCACCCCCTAGTGACGGCCCGATCTAGCAGACGCAGAGAGCCTAGTGCGTGCGAGGGAGGCCATTAGAGGCCAGAATTCGATGACCAAGAAAGAGAGAGGCCCATGCGGCCCAAATTTAAAGGCCACCGAGGAGGAGGAGCACGCCATGGCCCATGGCTCGCCTCCATGCAAATGCAGTTGTTGCATTGTGATTTTGATGGATTATTCTAGTAATTCATTAATGTTTTGTGTTACACTCGACTTTATTATTGTATTGTAAGCAGTCCAAATTTCTGCGCACGCTAGCTCTCACCGTCATAACATCAAATGAAAAGTCCCATGTGGCAAGCTCTAATTAATGGGATGCGCTATTGCACGTTATGCATGTTTTAAGAACACTTCCAATATATTTGTTTTATAGTTGATCGTTTCTCGAAGGCGAGAGCATGCTCTTATATACCGATCTCGAGTGTGTATTGTCTTTAATTATGGGGATAAAGATTTTTCTACGGCATGGCATAGTTAATTAGTGTCTTACGTGTCATCACTTAGTCGTTATTATCTTGTATGCCATTGTAATTGCTAATTTATTTTTCTACATGTCACTGACGAAAACTTTTCTTTTTGACATACAAAAAATCACATTACTAGTGCAATAGTTTCAGTCTATATTAGTCGGCAACTGGGAAACAGGTTCCACAGGCCGAGATTACTTAGTTGGTGTGAGCCCCAACCATGACTCTTCTCCTTGCACTACACTCGTACGTCCAAGGGGAGGCCAGGAGGTAGCCGGAGCTAAGGGGCAATGACACGGTGATTTTTATCTCGGTTCAAAACGCGATCCTGACTACGTGAGGGGAAGAACTCTGTATTACAAGTATCACGCCCTAGCTAATGCTCATGCGCTAGTTCTGCTGGAGTTTTCTTGTGGTAAGTCTTAAGTCTGGAAGTGGGTGAAAAGTGGATGACATTGCCCTCGTCCGTGGTTCCCTTTATAGGCCATCCGCTCGTGCACCGTAGATCGCTGTCGGTTAACGAGGGCATGTGGGTACCTGTTGGTCAATAGCAACCTACCTTTGGTCCACCGCGCTCTTCCCTCTCATCACTAAGGCCATCCTCAATGCAAGGAGCTTAGAGCTAGGTGTTTAAGGTGCAACATCACTAAGCACCCGTATAAAAACTTTTCCTTCTAATACATCACAGCTTCCAGAAGTGCTTATAAATTATAACTGTCTTGTTAGCATCTGGACCAGAAGCTTTAATCTCCATTGGCCGATGCCTAGTGTAACATGAAAAATACAATCAACCAGGTAGCATCAAGGCATCCAGACAAGCAGCTGTAGAAAAAAAATTTGGAAAGCACCGGGTAGCCGTGGATGCCAACCTAGGCATCTTCTCTCTCTTCTAAGTACCTCTATTTGCTGATGTGATAAAAAACCCTTTTTTTTCTCTAAGCGTCTACTCAAACACCTACATTGAAGATGGCCTAAGTGTTTAATTTCCATCCGTTATTTTTTCAAGAATCATGGGAGTTCACCTATATTTCACATACATAATTGCCATTTGCCAATGTTTCGCAGTTACTTTTAAGATTTTAAAATTATTCTTTTCAACTTTTAGGCCAATCTCATGTGTCACATGGAAAGCTACGGCGAGCGTCAAATCTGAGGCACCTACCTCGAGGTTGAACGTGACATGCACGCCGGCGTCACCGAGAAGGTTGCCCTCCCTGTGTGGGCCCGCGCTCCAGCGTCCAATGGGGAGGGGACATGCCGTGCCACGTGGCCTCTGTGTGTAGGGCCCATCTGCCCGCTCGTACGTCCCTCGCTTTCCGTAGGACACTCCCCTCCACCTGTCCGCCCCGAGAAACGTCTCTTCAAAAGATGGTGCATGAATTTTTATTTCGTTACAGCTCGACAGTTTTTTTTGCACTAAAGCCGTGCGTATTACTCTCTCCATTCTAAAAGGTGCGTATAATTTTTTTGATGCAGTCAACAAACATAAATTTAACCATTAATAATTTTCATCAATAACTATAAAAATAACATCATTTCAAAGTACTTTTAAATACGAATCTAAGTATATCACATGCATAACATAACATTGAACATATATGTTTCTAGCATAATTATTAGTTAAAAGATCCAAACATTGACTTTTTAAAATACATGCACGTCTTATATTTTAGAACGGAGGAAGTATTGTATTAGAGTACCATAGCTGTATTATTTTGTTGCTTACACGCTTACCATCCTTAATTAGTGCATCACATCTATCGTACTCTTCCCCCCCTTCTCTACTCTCCTAGCTCGATCCAGCGACCTCCACTCCCTTCGCCTCCTCGAATACCACTAAGCATTATCGTTTCTTAGACATGTAAATTTGAGATTTAGCTTGTTCGATGCCATGAGTCCGATCGTGATGCACCTTGGATTCATTGGATCAATTGAAACTCACTCCATTGCCACATATTCGCATGCTTATTATCGCCGGTTAACCATCTCGTTGCTCGTCACCATCAGTGATAAAGGCCTTCTTCAGTTGCTTAGAGAGGCGGGGAGGAAAGAGAGATTATATGAGGCGGGAGCAAGAGTGATGCTTGACGCCAGTACTAATGGTCGGATGCCAATACCAAGGGAGAAACGATGCCGGGGAGGCGTCACGTTTGCCAAGCATTAAGTCCAGTGGGGCTTTCGCTTGATGTACTCTCGACCTGAAGTTGCGTTGCAGGGAAAACTACGAGTCCACATGAAGTGTTGTAGCCATCGACTACCGCAACCTTGGCTACCTCCAGAGGCCATCGACATGTCGCTCGCATGATCTGCATCGACGCCATGCTAGTTCCACAAGGGTGATGCGAGGAAGAGGACATAGAGAGTCCGGACTGCGAGGAGACGATAGAGCCAGCAAAAACTCAGAGGGTCTAGGGTGACGCCCACGTCACCAAGGCACTTGATGTTGCATATATTGCGGTATAAGCAAAATGAAGAAATAATTCACACAAAATATACTAAGAAATGTATTACCATAATAAATAAACAAAACCATGAATTCCTCGAATATAAGCTTGGAAGCAAATAAATTCATGATCAAGTTTATTTCAATAAACATGGCAACTAACAAAAGAGATACAACCAGCATAATGCTCAGGTTAAAGATGATAAATGTGCTCTCAGATTGCAAATTACGGGTTGCTAAATCAGTTAGCCATCCAACAAATAATTTGGGCAATATATCACAGGTTATTTAATCTGAAAGTTAAGGATATCAACCCTAGGACAGTACTGCTCCAGCACAAATTAATCAAATGCTTCTATATATGTATAACCAAGAGACAGCAGGATGTACTGTATAGTAAGAGATCAAACTAGCTGTTCGGCCAGTTCCAAGCAGCCACAAAACTGAGTCAAACAGTAACGCAATAACACACTGCACAAACTAGTATTCAGTTCATAACAGTACTAGTTCTCCAAGTTAAGAAACATAAGACGTGCAGTAGTTAATTGACCAGTTATGCCAACATCAATTACCAGATTATACACATAGAGCCACCAAAGTGAAATACTAAGAGCAGTACTTATCTAGGTCTAAACAATCCTTTACTTAACAGATTAACAGACCTCAAAGTAAGCAATCATCATCGAGCAGATTATAGCCCACAAGAACAGTGCAAATACCCTAATCGAGATTAGCCCCTATTCAATAGAATAGGTTCCCAAATCACCGATTGGCCTGCTGCACAAAGGAAGAAATCGGAGTACTTACGAAGTGCCAAATCCGAGTCGGCAAAGAAGCAAGCAGTGGCAAAGCGTGCTCAAGGCACTGTCCCAGAAAACAGATCGCCGTGCTACGTAGCACCACCAGCGAAATGGATCGGAGATACGATGCCGTCGCCCCACCACGGACAAGCCGAGGAGCAGGGCCCGAGGAGCACGAAGAGCAGCACGGCAATACGACGATCACCCCGCGGCCTACGGGTACCAAGGACGAACGAGGAGGCAGCACCTCAGTGGACACCGGCGGCGAGGACGCCGAACCCCGGCGAACAGAGGCAAAGCCCCATGAGCACGAGTGTGAGAGGAAGGGGATAAACTCAGCCAAAAACAACCGAACCGAGACAGAGAGGAGAGGGACTTCCCCATATAGGCGACGTGGGCGCAACCACCTCCGAGAACGCCGGCTGAACGCGCACGCGCACGCAGCCCCGCGCTCGTCGGGAGTCACGAACGGCCGCCGCCGCCGCTAGCTAGGGATCGGGAAGAACCCGATCCAGCTCCCAAGCCAGCAGCCGCTGGCTTCCTCCTCTGCCTCTAAACCGGCCTAAAGGGCCAAACGGGCCAAGCCCAGCACGGGCAAAAGCCCAACACTTGAGTGGGGGCCGTGATTATCCTACCGAGGCCACCCGCAGCGAGAGCCAGCTCCAACACTGGCACCATGCACCACGAGAATCGCACCGGCATCGCCATAGCAGCAGCACCATGCATGAGGCCGACCCGAGTGCCCCGCTGTCAGATCCGAACAGACCATGCCGACACGTAGAATGGCTCGACCTGTCGTTGACGAGCCACGCCGTCGAGGGTCTCTAGGTATCTCTCTTGGAGTTTTGGAGGAGCCAAAGGTTCGATAAGCAAAGATCGGTCACCCCAGACAGTTAATAAAAGATGTAATTTAGATACGGTTGGTATCAAAATGACAACTACATTATTAAAATTTGATTTGATCGATGTAGATAATATTGAATGAGGAGGGCAGCGAACAATGGAGAGGCAGCAAAAGCAGGAGGCGAATAGCGGGGTCGTGGTCGAGGCAGTACACACGGGTGGAGGCAGCCCAGCAAAAGGCCGCCTCGTGGCCCGTGGGCACAAGCTTGAGAAAGAAACAACTCAAAAGGCAAAAGGCATTTGTATTAAGTATATGACAGAGATTTACCCCTCTCAAATTATGACATGTAATTGTCTCAGAAAAATTATGATGTGTAACATTGATGATTAATTTACTGCTCAACGTGTCATTTTGATTCAACAAATACTCAAATGCATGCCATTCTTCGGAGTGCAAGATCCTTTACTGGAGTATTTCTTTTGTTAATGTCGCGTGCTAGTTGCCTGTGGTCTTTCTTCGTCCTTCCCCTACACCTACTTGGTAGTGTGGCGGCGCCGTTGTTTTGACTTCTCGATCTCGTGTCTTCAAATATCCAAAGAAATTTTCGAAAATTTCAACGACGAATCAAGTGGATAGATTTTTCAGAACTGTTTCTAGAACTTTTAAAATAGCGCATATCAGAAATGTGGACAACCCCCTCTCTCACATGGTCTGTTGCGAAAAACTATTTGAAAAATAAATCATATCCTTCCGTTTCTCTCCCTCCACCTTGGCGAGCCCGCTTGCCCCCGCAGGTGCGATCGCCAGCGACCATCAGCCTCCCCACCGATGACCACAGCTGTGCCCGTAGAAGTCGCCGTGTCATCGATAGTTGCTCAACTTAGCCATGGGCGAACCTCCCTTGATTTCCGAAGCACGGAGTTGATGCTTTTTTCTTTCAAATTGCACACTTTCTTACCGATTACTAATTTGCGTAGAGATGAAATATTACAAAAAGTAAAAGATCTTGTCGAGCTTTTGATTATACTTGTCGAAACAAAGAAAAGCATGACTTAGATGCAAATGTGTACGAGTTTTCCAAATTGGTGCTAATTCTACCGGTAGCAATTGGCAGTAATTATTAGAGAGTACTTTCTTTGATGCAGGATAAGTTCAAAAATTGAGTGACGGACCAATATTTGAATAATTGTTTGGTTACATTTATTGACTGTAAATCTATTCTATAAGTAAAAGTTAGTAATATCATCGAGCGTTTCCAAGCCACAAAGAAACTACAAGTTAAATTGAACATCATGTTCAAAGTGGTTGAGTCGTTGAAGAATAAATGACTTGAGCTGAAGCAAGTTGAATGTTAAACTGCATTTGAAGAGGTTCTTTAATCTGCTTCTCAAAGCTGATCAACTTCGTCATGTTATTACCAATAAGGAGAGGTAGACAAGATCAGGAAAAGGAAGGATCTAAAATTTTAGAGGGTTTTTACAAAAGACCGTACGTATGAAAGAGAGCGTGAAAGTGTGCACGAATGTTAACGCACAATCAACAATTTGAGATAAGGCTACAAGGGGATGTTCATCAGCTAAGCGGATATATTTGTTTTTTTTTTTAAAAAAAAGACACCTATTCCTCCAACTCAACTATAGGACATCAATGATGGTGACCCTAACTGAGCCTGCGACGGTGACCACTCACCATGCATAGCATGTATCATCGATCATCACCCATCGATGGACACTCCCAACAAGTGAACAAGATCATCATCCATGGACGCCCTCCTCCACCCTTTATAACCACCACCCCAAGCCCCAGGTTAATTCCCATACACCACTCTAGACAGAGTGCCTGCGTGCATGCACCAGTGCACGCCATGGCCGGATTAAGCATCGTCCTCTTGGAGACGACGACGACGACGACGACGTCGCAGCAGCGGCAGCGGCAGCACGCACCTTCTTCAGCCGAGACACCTCAGGTCATAAGCAAGACCATCCTCGTGAACACCAGCAACGGCGGCGTCGGCAGGGCGCCCTCCTCCTCGTCTCCTTCGTCTCGTGCTTCTTCCATGGCGCCGGCGCCGAGCTCGTTCCTGCAGCGGTGCTTCCTCTGCCACAGGGACCTCGCCGACGGCAGGGACATCTACATCTACAGGTCGGTCAGTCACGGGCCTCACGGCACGCCTAACTACCAGTAGTTAGCTGCTAGTACAAGACATTTTATGCTACTTGCTAGTTGCTACCATAATTCATGGAGCTCAGCTTCGTTTTTGACGATGCATCGATCTGTTGGGTGGATGTGCAGAGGCGACAGGGCGTTCTGCAGCGACGAGTGCAGGTGCATGCACATCTTGATGGACGAGGAAGCCTCCATGAACTGCGTCAAGGACGCGGTGGCGCCGCCTAGCCGCCGGCGCCGGCGCTTCTGCGTGCTAACCATCTAGGGGGTGTTGCTGAGGAGCAAGAAGGCTCATTAGTGAAACTTATCAGCTCTCTAGCTAGACAATATATATCGAAGGATTTGCCCCTATCAAAGATCGTCAATTAAGGATATGCCACTTAATTATGAGTTTATTAATGCCATGCGGTTCTATGACCAACATGTCGCGATATTGTGCGGAAGAAATCATGCAGTATTGTTCCTGAGGAAGAAGGGTTCGTCAGTTGACAAAGTACTTAGCTTTAGGTAGCTACGTGTCCACGTGAACAGCTAGCGCTGGTACGACGTACGTGTTTGGATTCTGAACTTTTGAGCGTTTATATGCTGGTAGAGTGGTAGTGTTCTGATTTTTTTTTTCTTTTATCGAGGGTTTATCGTTCGATCGTCGATCGATTTATTTTTTTATTCTCCGCTCTACCGAAAGGAAAAAAAAAAAGAAAAAACGTACCGATTTAGTTTCTCAACTAAGCCCATCGGACCAATTTGGCATCTAAACCTCAATACCGGACTTAGCTAACCCTGAACTAGTAAAACCGGACCAATTTGGTCCTTTGACAGGTCAACAGAGTGGTTTTGAAGATTTTTTTTTGCTGACGTGGCTTAGTTTCGCTGACATGGCTGTCACCTCCTCTCCTAATTCCCCTCCTCTCTCTCACACACACTCACACTAATCTCTCTCTCCTCTCACTCGCTCGCCCCGCCTCCTTCTCACTCTCTCACTCTCACTGATCTCTCTCTGTCACCCCGCCCGCCGTAGCTGATGTCGCCGCCCCATCGGCGCCAGCGAGGCCTCCCCCTGCTGATCTCGGCACCGACAAGGGCTCCTCCTTGGCCTGCCGATCTCGATGTTGGTGAGGCCTCTCCCTACAGATCTTTGCACCGCCCACCCTCCCGCCGCTGCTAACGAGCTCACCGCCCTGATGCCACCGCTGAGCTCGCCGCCCCGAAGCCGACGAGGCTGCTACGGATCTGGGCAGTGCCTCACTCTCAACAGAGCACTGCCACTCTAACAACGCCGTCCGCCGACGAGGTCGACGCCGACGCCGTATACAGCCGAGTCGCCGACGAGATCGTCACCTTGCCTCCCTGACGTCACCGCCAAGGCTGATGCCTCGCCTCCTGCAGCCACTACATGGCGGAGAGGGTGCATGGAGCCGTTGTTGGGGGAAGGAGCGCCGCCGCTGTGTCTCGCACGTGGAGCTCCCTTTGTGCCTTTGCAAGCTCGTCAATGGAGGGAGAGGGAGAGGCACGGGGCCGCAAGATCGACGCTGTCGGGGCGGGGCGGCAAGCTCGATGTTGGGGTGGGGCGGCGAGCTCGACGACGTCGGTGACGCGGGGGACAGAGAGAGGACTGAGGAGAGAGAGAGAGATCAGAGTGAGAGAGAGAGAGAGGAGGCGGTAGAGAGAGAGGAGAGAGAAAATAGAGAGACGGAGATGAGGTGGCGCCCATTTGTCTGCCATGTATGCCAAAATTGCACGTGTGGACGCCACGTTGGCGAGAAAACCCTAATATCACTGTTTTGACTGGTCAAAGGACTACTCAAGCCTGGTTTTGCTAGATAAGGTACCTGATAAGTCCGGTATTGAGGTTTAGGAGCCAAAGTGGTCCGATGGGCATAGTTGAGAGATAAATCGGCACCTTTTCAAAAAAAAAATGCATATGCCGCGCAAGATGTGGTTTTCATTGCTTCAGAATGCAGGTTTGAGATTTTGGCTGATCCAGCTGAATGTTCTTGCTTTGGTGTTTGAATGGTTTATGGGCTAGCTAGTGCCATGTCGCAATGATCTTCTTGGGCTCGAAATCTCTCTCTCTCTCTCTCTCTCTCTCTCTCTCTCCGACTCCACCGTGCGCCGCCATGGAGCTGTGTGAAGCATGGATCGCCACCGCCATCGCACGTAAGCTCAGCGAGGGGCTCGACGGCCTCGTCAGTTTGCTCTTAATTTGCCCTTCTTTCTATGATTTTCTTCCATCCTATTGAATACATTTGTTAAATAAATACATATATTTACAATGATGTATTCTCCTATTATGTCAGGCACCAAGTAGACCATATAGGAAGGTCCTAGCTTCAAAGACAAGGAAGCAGTGTCACAAGATGCCTCCAGGTGACTCAAGGGCATACAAGAGAAGTGAAATTTTTACTTTTGGTTGTGTTCAGTTTATAGTCTAAACTATGTCTACTTGTGCCTGGTTGGTGTAGTTCCAATGGATGGTTTTGTCTTGTGTGGTCCAGTTGTAAACTTATAACTATGTGAACTTGCGATCAATCTTTGAAAGTGTTTGACTGTGCTCAGTTGAAGATTCATCATCATGCATGTGTGATGAAAAAAGATTCATTAGAAAAAATAGATCGTGTCGTCAACGATGATTAGGAGCCATGTCATCGCATTTTAGTGCCACATTTACAATGACCTGGATGACACGCCAGATATAGACGATGGTTAGGTTCCACGTCACTGCACTTCTATGACCAATTGTTTTCGTCACAGAATAATTCCACGTCGGACGATGATGACATGGCGCTGGATGACACGTCGGATAGGGATGTGCACTAAAAACCATTCCATGACGATGTGTATTTTGTCATGGATGTATTGATGTGTATTTTGTCATGGATGTATTGAGTTTTGTGACGAATAAAACAAATTTTTCATCGTGTTTCATATGTGATGCGGATAATATGACGATCTTCTTTTCGTCATAAATTCGTCATAGAAATGTGTTAATGACAAATGTATTGTTTTTGGTGACACATCTGTTTTATCATAGATCAGCATTTTTCTAGTAGTGCGCGTGGAGCTCCCTTTGTGCCTTTGCAAGCTCGTCAATGGAGGGAGAGGGAGAGGGAGAGGGAGAGGCACAGGGCCGCAAGATCGACGCCGTTGGGGCGGGGCGGCGAGCTTGACGTTGGGGTGGGGCAGCGAGCTCGACGACGTCGGTGAGGCGGGGGATAGAGAGAGGACTGAGGAGAGAGAGATCAGAGTGAGTGAGAGAGGAGGCGGTAGAGAGAGGGGAGAGAGAGAAAATAGAAAGACGGAGATGAGGTGGCGCCCATTTGTCTGCCATGTGTGCCAAAATTGCACATGTGGACGCCACGTTGGCGAGAAAACCCTAATATCACTGTTTTGACTGGTCAAAGGACTACTCAAGCCTGGTTTTGCTACATGAGGTACCTAATAAGTTCGGTATTGAGGTTTAGGAGCCAAAGTGGTCCGATGGGCATAGTTGAGAGACTAAATCGGCACTTTTTCAAAAAAAAAAATGCATATGCCACGCAAGATGTGGTTTTCATTGCTTCAGAATGTAGGTTTGAGATTTTGGCTGATCCAGCGCTTTTCTTGCTTTGGTGTTTGAATGGTTCATGGGCTAGCTAGTGCCATGTCACAATGATCGATCTTCTTGGGCTCGGAATCTCTCTCTCCGACTCCGACTCCACCGTGCGCCGGCGCCATGGAGCTGTGAAGCATGGATCGCCACCGCCATCGCACGCAAGCTCAGCGAGGGGCTCGACGGCCTCGTCAGTCGTCACCGGCCTGCCGCCTCCCGTCCCTCTTCTTTCTGGACGGCTCACCACCGGGCTCGGCCGGCCGTCGACGCCGGCGCCGGCGAGGCCATGCAGATCTGCTGCGAGCTCGCCTACCTCGACGCAGGGCTAGAGAATGGATGGAGGAGTTAGAAGAGGGAGAGAGAACGAAAGGAAATAAACAAAGAAGAGAGAGTAACCTAGGTTGATAACTTGATATGTTGGATTGGATCCACACACACATATAAATATCATATGTATCAATCCATGTGGCAATATCCTCCGCGGCTCCACGTACTGTCCGGAGGGTTATATATAATTCGCCCTCAAAACTTCGTGGGGGCTAAATAACCTAGCTTTTTATTCTAAGGGTTAAATAGATATGACATAATAGTGGAGGGGTGAATTATAATTTTTCCTAATTAATATGTTCCTCATGAGAACAAAATTTTATGGACACTCAAAATCCCCACAAAGACTTTTTTTTTTTGAAAAATTATAGTTCAGCCCTTCAACTATAATGATATAGACACTTAACCCCTTTACGTGGAAAAATGACTATCTACACCCTATAAGTACGGCAAGTGATGTGAATACACTCCCAGGCGGATTTGGGAGTGATTTTGTCACCGTGGCTGCCCATATGGAGAGGTATTGCCACATAGATGATGGTACACGTGTCATTTCTTTATATAAATATATTTTTAGATGTGGATTCCACATGTCAATCCCCTCTTCCTCTCTTCTCTCTCTTCCCCTACTTCTCTCCATGTCGTCTAGTCCGGCCACACCGACCTCATGACCGGTGGTGACGCCTACTTCGTCATGATGAGGCTCACCTCCAATAGCACTTGACAGTGCACGACCACTTTAGCAGCTCAGAGGCGGCACGCACGCACCACACGTCGGTGGCCACCCAACCAAGGTTGAAGTGTAGCGGGAAGTCATAGCTGTAGATTCGGATACGCGGAGTCGTGTTGTCACCGGTGGGGGGCTTTCGGTGGAGGCCGACAGTACAGGGAGCATGAAGAGGAATAGGTGCACCTGGAGCCACCTGTAATGCCACCCATAGGAGCCACCTGTGGTGAACCCGGAGCTTGTTGAGATGGTGATGGTGGTGGGAATGGAAGTGTCGCGGCTAAGCTCTTCTTGCCTTCGGCTTGAGGTCTCTCATCGCTGGCGCGATCCACCAATTGAGCTACAGCTCATGCTTCTTCAGCTCCAAAATCAATATTTATCCCTTCTCCCTCTCCCTCTCCCTCCCCCTTTCAGTCACTTGTCGATGGGCAGCGGCGATCATTGCAGCGGAGAAAGGCATGTGCGATAGCCAGAGTAGGCGCAGCGCCAAGTGCAGGGACCATGGCGGGTGTGGTGTGGTGCCAGAGCTAGTGGGCGAGGGTGCACTCGAGGGAAGGGAGAAAGTTGGGCGGCCATGATGTGGTAGCCAGCTGGGATACTGGACGAGGTCTAGGGGAGAGAGAAGACTAGGAGAGGAAGAAAGGGAGGAGAAGAGGCTAACAAGTAGACCTCACTATTGTCTCAAAATATAAAATAGACCTCACTATTGAAGATGGTTTTAGGAAATAAATAAGGCACATGTTCGGCCTGTGTGGCAAAAAATAATCCATGTGGACATCCACGGTGGCAAAAACATATGCACCATCATAGTTAAGAGGGTGAAGTACACTTTTTCCAAAATGTTTCTTTGGTATTTAAGTCGTGGCATGATCTTAAGAAAAGATAAATTGGCTAGTTGTTTTCGTAACTAATGAGACAACACATCATGTTTTATTGTCATTTCTCTAAATCAGTTTGACGATTATAATTGTGCAAATTGCTTTAGGGCTACACCCTCCAAGTAAATGTGATCGTTTTGTTTGGATGTTGGCTTCAAAAAATTAGAATAAATCATAAAAAAAATTGATAATAGTTGGATGTGCAACTTTACTTTTATCCATTTGTGTTTGTCAAAATGATAGTTTTTGTCAAATTCAAAGACTCCTATTTCCTATAAGTGATTTTCAGGGAATCATACTATTTGCACCACAAGGCTACACTCTAAAAAGAGAATGAAAAGGATATCTTCTTTATGTGCCATTCTTTGGAGGTGGTTATCATGTCCTTCTTCGATAACGGTGTATGGAAATTAATAAAGTAGTTTATTGGCAATATTGCAGTTGGACTACGTTCCATTGTCTTTTTATTGGATGTGTTTGCATATTGTGAGGGCTAATATATCTTCAAATGAAAAGGCAGTAATTTTTTTCATTATCCAACAAAACATTAATTAGTGTGTCATACAACGCCAAGCAAGAAAATTATGTATAATTACTAGCGATGTTTACGCGCTCATGGTGTGTGGTATTAGTTTCGTAAGGCACAAGTGCATTTTAGATTTTTTTTGAAAAAAATTTCTATATTTTTTTATTTTGTTGGATTTTTCTATTGCTTTTTAGTTCATTTTATATAATTCAACATTTCTAATGTTTAGATTTATTTATATATTCTTATCATGAATTTATTTGCATTTTGGATTTTTCTTTAGTTCTTGGGTTTTTATGATTTTTTTCCTAGGGTGACGTGGTTGCCCTTTTTTTTAGTTTTTTTCTTCTCGGAGGTGACAAGGCAGCCCCTGGTTGCGCCACGTGACGCAACTAGGGGCAGCCGGTAGCGTCTTGTATGACAATATTGATTCATACGATTTTAGATTATTCATGTGTTCTTGGGGTTTTACCAACTCGATAGGCGTGAGGGTACATTTTAAACATTGCAAAGTAGGGTCAACGAGTAAACAATTATTTGTCATCTAATTGGAATGGGCTAACCGAATGGACCATCATAACTTTGTGATAGAGCTTATCATAGTCCTTAAATACCTACCCGTCTTTCTAAAAATGCATGATGGATACATATTTAACAAATTTCGTAGGATACTGGAGAGAAACAAATCACTTGCAACGGATACTTGTAAGCTATCGTGGATGTTGAGCAATGGTTATCGAAGGCAATACTATAAATTTTGCATTAGATTTTAACTTTGTTTTAGGTAATTTGGTTAGCTTTGGGATTAGGGTAATTTTCAACATATACATTAATGTGGGTGATATCAACACCAAACGTACGTTATACTACAATTCAAGTAAATTAACGAGTTACAACTTACATGAGGATAGATCTAAATGGTAGAACGGTAGAACTACAGAAAAAACAAGAGAGAAGAGAGATGTCTAGTTTAAATTGATTGAAGCTTCCATAATCCACATTTTTATATGTGTCTTTCGTCAAACTGAGTGGGCTGACTGCATCTTTCCTCAAGCCGAGTGCGCTTATTGCAAGCAAGGTTCAAGAAATTGCTAATTGATAATCGAACGATGATCGAGCTAGGGATTAAAGATTAATCGTATTACTCGGGATTAATTGTAAATTAATCGGTTGGTATTAATCGGTGAATTTTAGACATTTAGTCATCATTTTATCTTGCTAAACTCTCCTTTTCTTTTCTCTTTTGTTTGAACGCTCACTCATCTTTCATCCCTTATAGGCCATCCTGCCCAGACCCAGCTAATTTCTCTCTTCAACCCTAAGCAGGCATACAATTAACAAAACTTTGATGGAGCAGGGAGTAGACAGAGGCCGAGGGCAATCGACCACTGAGAGCGAAGATAATAGAGTGGTGGCTACCTTCAGTGAAGTGAGGAGCAGAAGGCAAAGCCAATATTGTTCTCCCTAACACTCAATCAACGACAAAGCCAACGTAATTGACAGCGACAACGTCTCCTCTCTAGTAAATCAATCACAAAACCCTAGACCAAATACCGCTCTGCCCTCTTTGCATGTGGGGCACAAAAATTTGGTTCAAACTGACTCTACTTGGTCTAGGTTTAATCGAGACAAATCGTGTTTAAGCGGGGTTAATCGGCTATTTGACCAATAAATTGGGTTGACCGATTAATGACCTCTCCCTCCATTATAAAATAGTACTCGTTTTGAACATTGACACGGTCTCCAAAATACAACTTTGATCATGAAAACTTTTTAAAAGTATTTATAATGCATTAAAAATTATAATATTATGAAATTTCTTTTCAGGACAAATCTATCTATACGATTTCTATGTTCTCAATCTAAATAGTTGAAAAGTTCTCTATGAAAGTATTAAAATTTTGACTTAGGACAAATCTAAAACGCTAATATTTCATAACGAAGGGAGTACTAGAGATAAAATCGCATCGGATCACCACCGACTGGGGATTAATCATCGATTAATCAGGGGTTAATCCCTATTTTTAGAACCTTGGTTGCAAGCGTAATCCTAGCGTTTTTTTATCACTAACCATTTCGTTTTTCTATCTCTGTTTTAACTAAAGGGGATAAGTTAAAACTATAAAAGTTAATTAAGTGGAAATTGACGTAGAGATAGATTGCGTGCTGCAGTCTGCCCATTAATTCTCAACAAGAAATAAATTTTCAGAAGACACCCTCACTATTTATAAAGATATGCTAACAAATATAGCAGTAGTATTTGATGACCTACGAATGAGATAGGGCACTTCTTCCTCTTCTCTATTTGCGTCGCCCTCCTCCCTCCTCTCTCACCAGAGTTTGGGTTCAGTTTCTGATTCAAGGGGTACACTCATGCCATAGAGCTTAGAGGGAGGTCGGGGAGGTGGCGGCCTGGTGGTGGGACAACAAGGCAGTGGCATTGTAGCATAAATGAAAGAGGGTGATGGCTAGAGTTGGTTGGAAGATTGACACCGAGGCAAAATTAGAGTGGGTGAGGACAACATGATGGTTAGCGAAAAGACGAGACATGAAGGTCCCATTATTCGTGGGTGATGGTCGGAGATGGCAACAGTGGTGGTGGAGGTGAGCATTACTAGAGAGGAAGGAAAAAAAGAAGAGAAGGAAGGCAAGGGCAGAGGTGCACAGTTTCCATCGGTTCACCATCAACCGGTTGCTCCCATATTTTTATGGTCCAGCTTCTGCTTCTACTACCATGCAATAAATGAAACGTTTTTATTTTATCGCGTGTCATGTGCATGTACAGGTCTAACATCGAGCACAGGCTAACAACATCGTCAACAGCCCCTCTATACCCTTTTCTAAAATATTATTCATCTCTATGAAGTGTTTTAGAGGAGGGTATAGAGGGGCTATTGGGATGCCAAGGTGTCACAGTGTTGACCATTCACAGTAATAATGGAGAAGGGATTAGAGATAACTGGGGGGAGATGAGAAGTAGAATTATATCAGCTTGGTCGGGTGTATCTGGCCCATCTAATTTCCAGCACCGCAATGTAGCCCGGTACAAATCCGATCCCACCAGGCCAACGATGCCTGAGAACCATGAAAAAAGGGCTGCGTCACAATACACTTCTACACCCACGAATATTTAATTTTTTATATTTTTTTTATTCGTTTATGCAAAATTATATGTCAGATTAAAAATTAGACACAAATAGATGCCTGTCGCACCTTGAATTTGCGACCAGACACTGGTCGCACTTTGGACGCATGATAGGTTGGTGAGAAGACGGGCGCCGGTGGTCCAGGCACTGGTCGCACCTTCAAATCGCGACCAGGCACTGTAGCTACAGTAATAGGTACTGTTTATCAAACTTATTTTAGCTATTAACACTTCGTACCATATCCAACTTACACGAAACAACTTTTAAAATTCATGTAAAATCCTAAAGAACCCATTTTTCAAACTTTCAGTTTTTTTAAAATTTTTTGAATTTCAAATTTTAAATTTACACTTGAATTTGTATTTGTATTTTTTAATTTTTTAATTTTGAATTTCAAAAATTCAAAGTATGAAAAATGGGTTCTTCAGGATTTTACATGAATTTTAAAATTTGTTTCGTGTAAATTGGATATAGTATGAAATATTAAACTTTCATTTTTGGTGTAAATTCAAAATCCAAAATTCAAAAATTGGAAATTTAATATTTTATACCATATCTAATTTACACGAAACAAATTTTAAAATTCATGTAAAATCCTGAAGAACCCATTTTTCATACTTTGAATTTTCGAAATTCAAAATTAAAAAATTCAAATACAAATTCAAGTGTAAATTCGAAATTCAAAAAAAAATTTAAAAAAACTGAAAGTTTAAAAAATGGGTTCTTTAAGATTTTACATGAATTTTAAAATTTTTTTCGTGTAAGTTGGATATGGTATGAAGTGCTAATAGCTAAAAGAAGTTTGATGCTGATCGCCATTTGAAGGTGCCCCCAGTGCCTGGGCGGTCTGCGCCTGTCTTCTCACCAACCTATCGTGCGTCCAAAGTGCGACCAGTGCCTGGTCGTGAATTCAAGGTGCGACCGGCGTCTATTTGTGTCTAATTTTCAATCTGACATAATTTTGCATAAACGAATAAAAAATTAAAAATTCTACACCCACGGCCATCTCTGATGATGATGATTTCTCAAAAAAAAAAAAACTCTGATGATTATGAAGACATTTCTCCTACAGTCCTACTCTACTTCCATGCCAAATGAAAATAAAACCAGCACCTGCCGTGTTACAACAAATGACAGTTCATGCCAGGCAAGAGAGATTCTCCCAAGAACAAGAAAAACTCCACCCGACACAGAAAATTCCAGTTAGAACTAGTAGTCAGATCCTTTTTTTTTAATGAATAGTTCAATCAATTAGATGCTTGAAACCTCTTTAAAAAAATAGATGCTTGAAACAACTTCCAAACCCATAACCTCAATCAGTCTCCAGCAGGGGAAAAATAAACCAAAAAAATAGGCAAATAAAAACAAAAAATAATGAATGAAGAAAATGGATCTAGAAGGCAACGGCGCCATCTCCTGTTTCTCCCCCACCGCCACCTCACTGCTACACAAACTACTACTCATTTTTACACAAGAAACAATCTGATGTGTCAATGCTCGACAAGGCAGTCGTCAATATTTCGATTACAGTGGCAGTGTTTACAAGCTCTCAGCTGCTGGCTGAGGTCGCTTTGGTCGCCACTCAGTGCGCGCCTTCACAATGTCAGCTCCAGACTCCAGCTGTAGCAGATGGTCGCACTGGATGGCAGATGACGCTTCATTGCCATCTGCAACACAATCCCCTGAGACTCTGGTAAGCGACTGCAGCACGCTGTCGCGACCACACTCTTTTCTGTAATCCAGGGTCATACTTGCAAGCTCATGCTTCTCCAGTATAGATATTGGAGCACTCTGGCAGAAACAAACATGAATGAGAAAAACCTCAGGAATATATCTGTTTACCTGTTGAATGACTACGCATAATGTTTACTTCATGGTCACACATGCAAGATACTCTAGAAAACAATCATAAGTACTAAATACATGAATTGGTGTCCTTTCAACAACCACCATGTGATCAGGATGATATTACGAATTTCTTTCTGCCTAAACAATGAATAAAGGAACAGGAGAAATAACCTCAAGAATCCACCCAATATATTTAACATTGTTCACATGCTGATTGACATCAAGGTCACCCCACCTAGGCTGTCGCAGATACCAAGACTCCCATTAGATATCTTATATATGAAAATTGAGAACAAAGCTAATAATTGATGCATGCTGATAATGAAGAATATATAGCCGACTTACAGTGAGCCCCTTCCTCATGAATTGATTGGTAGATTCACCATCACTTTTGTTCCCAGTCTTGGCCAACTTTTCACTCTGCTCCTCTGTTATAGCCGAACGGTCAGTGAAGTATGGACCTATTTCTGCTCTGACTTCATCGGGCATTTTTGAAAGTCTTCTAGTTTTCTTATTCATCATAACCCAAACACTGCAAAGAAGGACTGAAAAGTAAGTACCAGTAATAAGTATTAAGGTATGATCAAGAAGTAAATTAACTCAAAGTCCAAAAGATTGAATGCCCCCATCAAACAGAGAAACATAATACATGAAATAAAATACACATTCAACCCAAACCTTGTAGCTCTCAATATTGTACGGCCAGAGTTGTAGTCACGAACATGCCAGTCTCGACGCATGCCATTTTTGCCAGCAGCAGCAACCCACGTGTCGACTTGAACCATATCTCCCCTAAAAAGTAAAATCATAGCACGTTGGAACAATACTGTCACTTTTCAACCCAATGTTCACAGGTATAATATCACAATAAAAAACTACAATTTTAAATCTCTTCTTTATACTTCCACCTCAGCAAACTCAATTTCACTTATGGACAAAAATGGAAGGAATCCGATAGTAGTGCACTAATACTAATCGTCTTTCATGAGCACCTAAATTTCAAACTATGGAACAGTATTTAGTTTACAATAAGTTCTCTCATCAATCGTAGTTTCTTCATTGGAAGGACACAGCATTAAATGCTTCCGCTTTTCTGTATGATGAAATCATTTACTGCAGCACCAGTATAGGCAAACTTCTGCTCCCTTAAGAGGTGTGGTACCCTGTACGAGCTCTCTTAATTCAACAATCCAAGGAAGCACAGAGCAAGCACAGAGCAGACACCATTTAATTGGGCAGCTTTGAGCAATGAATATGGAGTAAAAAAAATGAAGGTGCTGTTGGGATTAAATTAATCTCTCTATTAATTCATAAGTGATGTTCTCAGGGGATATTAATGTTCTTTTTAAGTGATGTTCTACGCTATTTCATCACCGAAATAGGGCAACCTTTGTCACAATGTAGGTGGGCTCAGGCCTTGAGGCCTTGAAACTTTTACATTGCTCTTGCTCAGCAATATAATGAAAACTAACAAATTGGTAAATGCTATTTTAAATACAAATAGCACAATTATTAATTCATTTCATTCAGTTTATCTATGGAAAATCCAAGTACATGCTTCTTCCCACTAAAGTAGGACCATTTTATTTAGTATGAAAATTTAGTTCCGACATGAATTCCATCCTCAATCCAACACAACTACAAAAGGGAACTACAGTACTTTCTCTTGGTCCAACCAAGATGAAAGTAACCACATTTCCTCAAAGTGAGGCCTCACGAAACCAAAACACTGATTCCTCCAATCGTAAAAGTTTCAACTCCATGTTCTTACAGTCCAACACCATCAAACTTTTTTCATCAAACAAATGTGAATCAAAATAAAAGTTAGAATATTTGCGTGCATTTTGCAATTAGATGACAGATGGTATGGTTATGAGTTAAATTAAAAGCAAAGAAAAAGGGGGCTTCGCCGTGAAAAATTATAAGATAAGTCTAGCAGAAAAGTACCATGCAGGGTACCACTCAACAAGAAGTTGAATTTTGCTGACGACCCATATCAAGTTCCGTTTGCTCATCTCTGGTGTAGCGCCAAAACCATCTCCAAGAAGACCAGCAGTCCTCACATGATTAAGGGCCGTTTCCTGTGAAATCTTAAATTATTACCAGCTTGCTAGAAACAAAAAGGATCTGTAATGAATTACCAGAAGGTGAAAAATAAAATCAGAATCAAAAAGTGTGATTATGTCACCTGCAAATGATTCATTAGTGTCTCTATAGAAGCTGTACGATCAGCACCAATTTCATAGGACCGAATAAAAAAATTCTGTCTAAACACCAGTCCATCTTGTATGATCCTGCCAAAGCCAAATGTGTCAACAAGCATGTCAGGTTTCTTCGGCTTCCAGTCAAGCAGTGTCCACTGCTTCTCTGCAGCAAGGAAGATGGTCGTGATAGCTGCAAGCAGCATGCTCCAGTCTGGCAGTTGGTTATAGAACGTCTTTGGAGCACTATGAGGCACAGTTTCGTCCATGTCCGGGTTCGTAGTCTTGAAGTTAACCTTGGTGCCGTTAACCTTGGGAAGTGCTTGGGCCTGTGCCTTTACTTGCATGGCTCCAGGAGGCGTATTTGGCTTTGCAACAATGCCACGGACACTCAAATTCTCTGGTAATTCACCTGTCGTGTTCTTTGCACTTCTAGCTGATGCCGCCGGGGAAGACCCTGGTGCTGGGAAGAATGCGGAGGCAGCAAGGGACCCAGCCATGGCTGAACCGCCTTCAGGATCGGTCAGAATCAGACACTGGAAGTGAAAACCTGAAGAAACAATCAACAAAAGGAGGCACCTTATTAAATCAATGAATTCACAATCTGTAAAAACAATCTTACTAGTTGTATGCTGCATCGAGAACCATGCATTTGCTGTGTGGTAGAAAGCACGGAATGCACAACATGTTCTTCCAATTGAAAGTAACATTTAGAGGGGAAAAAATGAAAATAGTATGATTAGAATTAACATATAGCTATCTCGGAAGCTAAAAGGAAAGCTTGATACATTAAGCAGCTGGATCCAGCTACTAAAAGCTAGCTCCTTTTGGGTAGAAAGGCTTCCTGCATCCAGGAGGAATCCACCAAATTTCCTATTTCTGAAACCATCTAAGCCCCCTTCAAATCAATTTAACAACACAAACAGTGCTCCAATCAAAATGACATCGAAAGTTAGCAGCAGACCAATTCGGGATGAAGGAATGCCCCTAAGCTAAACCAACGAAAAGAACAAAGAATCACACTCCCAACATATAATCAATCAGAGATATCCGCAAGAAAATGCACCCAATCTTCCCAAGAAAAGGAGCACATTGCGCCACGAAATCACGAATCCCCCCAAAACCGCAAGCGTTTGCATTCGACCGAAACAAGGGGTAAAACGCTCGCATTGCACGGAACCAAGCCCTACATTGCGCTCAAATCCAAACCTTTAGCCCCCCAAGAACGCGCACACG
Organism: Raddia distichophylla; assembly: GCA_005191435.1. Lineage (NCBI taxonomy): Eukaryota > Viridiplantae > Streptophyta > Magnoliopsida > Poales > Poaceae > Raddia > Raddia distichophylla. The sequence continues at coordinate 539,446 of SPJY01032634.1, forward strand.
GAGAATCCAATCCCCAATCCAGCAGTGTCAGGGCGCGGCCGCAATCCGCCGCGGCGCCGCCAGATCTACCAGCACGGGGATCGAGAATGCACGGCGCCGCCGCCAGATCACCAAGAAGTGGACTCACCGCCGGGCTGCCGCCGCCGCCGGCCCGCCGCCTCCTCCTCGCCGCGGGCGGTAGAGACTAGAGAGACTTGTGGCCTCGCCTTCTCGCTCGGGGTTGCCACCTCACGACGACACACGAGGGAAACGAGACGAGACGAGACGACGAGAGGAGAGGAGAGGAGCTTCTCGTTCTCGATGAATAAAAAATTTCTTATTTATTTTCTTATATCTGTTTATTTCTTCAGCATTGCGATTTGCGAAGCGGCCACGCAAGGGAAGGAAAGGGAGGGAGTTGGCGTACGTACGGGGAGGGGTAGGGTATACCGTATATACGTACGTCTGTAGAATCATACATACGCTGACCGACTGACACGTGTATGGCCGGCGATGTATACGAGTGTAGCCGTATACCAATATACGGGTTGGTTTGACGAGGCTGCCCCCGGGTCACTGGCCGGTGGGCCCGTCACCAGCACTCGACCCGATTCTCTTCTTCATTCCTCGCGCCAGTCTGGCATGCATTGCTGACTTGTCTGGCTATTTCCAGGAGCACTGAGATATGTCCAATTATTTTCTCTTTATTTTATCCATCATCTCTAATAGCATTCCTTTAAATAAATTCGTAAAAGAAATATAGAGAGAATTTCCTTCCAAATGGGATGCAGGAATAAATTTCTTCTTAACAAAATCGCAAAGAAATCCTGAAGGAATCCTGTTAGGGAATCTCGAGTGACTAAAATCTCTTCGTGAAGAAAAAAAATAACTAGAAAGAAATACCATTGGAGATGGTCTAACCCAGATGATCTGCTATTCTTGTAAAGAAAAAGACACATGCGAAAATGCTACAAATTACCCGTCACTAACTGGTATCAGAATTATGACTTGAATTGGCATATAAAACAATTGGAGTGGAGCTAATGCTACTTGGCATGCTGCTATTATTCACGTGGAAATGGGCGAATAGTAGAATTAGATGATAGCTATATCCGGTTCAGCTCTTAAGAATGACTGAGTGAGTAACAAAATCATCACAACGTCGAGAAGTGAGAATTGATGAATTGGTTAGGGATTCAGCTTATTAAATATTATCACTCTGCATAGTTCTATTTTTCTCCTCACCATTTTTTGCTAACAGAAAATATGTTCTCCACCAGCTTCAATTATATGTTATACTATGGGATATTCGAGATGAATTGAATATGTTGTGAACATATCGTGTGAGCAATCTCGCCGCGACGGCAAAATTGATTATTTGCCCCAAAGTTGATGTGCCCCTGTTTATTTGCCCCACTTACACCTAGCTGTGACTATTTTGTTTACAGGGGTTCTTTACAAAATTCACACACCTCTCTATCTCCACAGCCGCCGGCGCCCTAGTCCCCGCCGCCGGCGCCGCCATCTCCACAGCCGCCGGCGCCCTGGGCCCGGGCGCCCTGGTCCCGGCAGCCGTCGGTTGGTGCTCCGGCGACCACGTGGGGCAACTCCAGCACGGTGCCCTGGACGTGCAGGAACGCCGTCACGACTGCCGCAGCTACGACGCCATGGCCGCCGCCGGCGTCCACCAGCGAGCTCACGCCTTGAAAGATGCCGCTGCTCTCCCTCACCTCCATGACGACGCGGCTGTCCGCGACCATGGCGGCGTTGAACATGCTCCGTCGTCAGCGTCCTTCTCTATCATCTCCCACTGCGTGCAGACGTGCGCCACCTCGAAGGGCGGCATGGCGACGGCGCCGCCGTCGGTGAGCCACTCGCACATGCTGAAGTGGGCGACCACGGCCACTGAGTTGACGATCGCTCTCACCATCTGTGACTGTGACAGCCGAGGGGAGCTCCTGCTCCTGCTGCCGTCGCCGCCGTCGGCGAGGAGGAGGCGGGAGACCAGGGTGAGCCTGTACACAGTCTCGCCGCCGCCGTCGTCTTCAGCGGCGAAGATGTCGTCGGAGCCAGTGAGGATGCGCATGAGGCGCCAGAGGTGGGAGAGCTTCGTCGGGTGGAACCCGGTGTCGGCGGCGAGGTCAGACAGGTTGGCGCCATTGCCGAAGCGTGGATGACGTCGGGGATGCGCAGGTCAGTGGCGGGGACCAGGGCGCCGACGGCTGTGGAGATAGAGAGGTGTGTGAATTTTGTAAATAACCACCTAGAAACAAAATAGTCACAGCTAGGTGTAAGTGGGGCAAATAAACAGGGGCACACCAACTTTAGGCACACCAACTTTAGGTAAATAAATAGGGGCACACCAATTTTGGGGCAAATAATCAATTTTGCCTTCGGCGACACCACTGTAGATATGCCACTTAGCAATTGGATATTAATCATCTTGGTAGAAGAATATGTGCAGCAACTCATGTCACACCGTTAGATATGAAAACCATCCAATCTATTTTGGCAGAAGAATGCAGCGTGATATGTTTTTTTCTTTGTCGTGATAACCATATATCACGCGGTTCCCACAAGTATATGTTTTTTTCTTTGTCGTGATAATGAGTGTGTATGAACACGCAACTACACATATTCTGCTAAATTCAGAATTGTGTTTCTACCTCTTATTTTGTTTGCAGTTCGCATTGACAACGTATCCTCTTCAGCCTAAAGGTTGTTTGAGCCATTTTTCTTTCAAAGTAGGAGTACCAAATAAATAATGCGAGTAATAGTCTAGATTCCGCGATGTGATGTGTTAGTTTACGTGGTACATATCTCCACTTTCTATCTAGGATCCCAACCTAAACCATTCCTTTTATATCCAAATTGCAAAGTAAATGTTCTGTTCTGGATATAGATGTGGTATTCATAAGTGATTTTTGCAACGGAGCCTTGCTTGTCATAACCATCTTTAAGTCTATATTTTTTGGATAAATATTATTATAAATATTACCAACGTTTTGCTAATTAGTACCGCACCTTCATACTTGTATCTTTTATGGAAACTATTAATATGTTTCTTTTGTACCTATTCCTCACGGTACTACTTCGCTATTAGTTGCTTAGGAGTTATTCAATTGGGATCCTCTGTCGTAACTGCATGTGCAGTTATAGCCACTGCAGGTGGGCCTTGAACCCACCTGGCAGTGGCCGGCAGTTACGACAGGGGATCCTGGTGGGGAGTTATTAGCCCCTTCTCTTCTTCCCGAGGCTAGTTGCGTTGCCCTTCCTCGTCGGCAGGCTCGCCGCCACCTTCCGTTTTCACTGTAGACTGTGCCACCTGCCACCATCTCTCTCGATTGTTCCCTGCGAGAGGGGTGTCGAGGACGAGGAGGCGGAGCTCCGGCCGTGGAGGGAGGTGGCGACGTACGACCAGATAGGGGAGGAAGGGCAAGAAAGTTTGTAGTGGCATATATGGAAGCAAACAGACTTTATAACGACATTTGAGGAGGTATGGAATTTGAGGTGGTTTTTATGTGGAAGAGCAACTATTGAGTGGCAAGTATGCAATTTACCCAATAAAAACAGTCTATATGTGAAAGAGGTTGTGTGTAACGTATCACCTGCCACTTTTTAGTACTCCTCCAGTTTCATAATACTTGACGTTTTAGATTTGTTCTAAGTCAAATTTTAAAACTTTATTCAAAAAATCTTTTAACTATTTGGATTTTGTATATAAAAACCGTACATATAAATTTGTCTTGAAAAAAATTTCACAATATCATATTTTTATGTATTATATAGATATTTTTTATTAGTAACTATGGTCAAATTTGTATTTCGAAGACCGTATCAATATCCAAAACGATAAGTATTATGAAACTGGAGGGAGTAATGCAGATAGCCGAAAAGATATAGCCTACATTAATTATCCAGGAAATTAAACAGAACATGATTAATCCATGCGCTTCGCATACATTTCGTCCAAGTGGAAATGGGCAAAAACTGTCAATGCACTGTACCACTACCTAGCAATGAACATAGGTGAAGCCGTTAAACGTAATACAACATATATTCTGGCCTCTAATCATAGTACTCTTTGGAAAATTTCTTCCTTTTCGTCTAAAAATCGCATGCAGCATTAATTCTACCCAATTTCCCTCCTCCTATGATCAACGGTTCTTTCTTAATTTACTTTTGCGACGAGATTTCCACTCGCATGTCAAATCGGATCGGATCGATCGCGGCTTGGTCAGTAAACTCATACGAGATGTGTTTTTTTGTTAGTAAAGACCAAACCATGCATACAGCTCTTATTACGGTGTATACATGCCCAATGCATGCATGCATGCATATAAGAAAGCAACATTGGTTCATGTGGTTTCTGTTATTACCAATGCAACGCAAGCAAAGTGAACACCAATATAAATACAGATATCCAGCCGCTTCAACAATATAAATACACGGATGCAAGTTCTGATATGGATCGACATCCCTCTTTTCTTTCTTTTATTGGTTGATTCCATGTCTCTTCAAAATACAAATTCAAGCCAAATTTGTTGCTGTCAGGTGTAAACATATATTCCAAGCTTATGTGATAGATATTGGAGAAGAGCAAACCATAACTAGTGGCAATGTCTTTGCAACCAGTAGTTTTATGCATAGAATATCTTCTCGGATCTGAGCTCTACAAAAACTTCCTATCAAAGAAAACACTCCAATTATTTTCTCTTTATTTCATCCACCATCTTCAATATCATTCCTTCAAATAAATTCGTAAAATAAATAGAGAGAATTTTCTATGCACAAAGAAAATTCTTCTGAAAAGAACTGCAAAAAAATCCTGTTAGAGAATCTCGAGTGACCAGAATCTCTTCATGAAAAAAATACCATTGTATGGTCTAACCCCAAATGATCTGCTATTCTTGTAAATATCGCTCAGTTCTTGTAAAGAAAAAGGCAATGTAAAAATGCTACAAATTGCCCGTCACTGGTATCAGAAATGTGCCTTGGATTTTCTTAAATTTTGTGAACTACAAATACGCCATACCAAACAATTGGAGTGGAGCTGATGCTACTTCATGTCGAAATAGTAGAATAGTAGAATTAGATGATCTGAGAGAGCAATAAAATCATCACAACGTTGTGAAGTGAGAATTGATTTGGGATTCAGCTTATTAAAAATACCACGCTGCATAGTTCTATCTTTCACTGCCTCATTTTTTGCTAACAAAAAATATGTTCTCCACCAGCTTCCATTATATGTTAATTAGTACATTATGGTGTATATATGTTATGGAAATACTTCCATTAGCCGTGTGAGCGATCTCCCGGCGACACTACTGCAGATATATCTACATACATTTGAGGAACCACTTAGCAATTGGATATTAATCATCTTGGCAGAAGAATGCAGCAACATATATCACACGGTTCCCACAAGTATATGTTTTTTCTTTCTCGTGATAATGAGTGTGTATGAACACGCAACTACACATATTCTGCTAAAATCAGAATTGTGTTTCAATTCTACCTCTTATTTTGTTTGCAGTTCGCATAGACAACGCATCCGCTTCCACCAAAAGGTTATTTGAGCAAATTTTCTTTTAAAGTGCCAAATAAATAATGCGAGTAAATAATGCCAAATAAATCTAGATTACGCGATATGTACGGCCATCATGATGTGTTAGTTTACGTGGTAAATATCTCCACTTTCTATCTAGGATCCCAACCTAACCATTCCTTTTATTTCCAAATTGTAAAGTAAATGTTCTGGATATAGATGTGGTATTCACCAGTGATTTTTGCAACGTAGCCTTGCTTGTCATAACCATCTTTAAGTCTATATATTTTTAGATAAATATTATTATAAATATTACCAACTTTTTGCTAATTAGTACTGCACCTTCATACTTATACCTTTTATGGTATATAGTTATAACTGTTAATATGTTTTTTGTGCCTTTTCTTTATGGTACTGCTTCGCTTTTAGTCACTTAGGAGTTATTCATCTGGGAGCAATTACAGTTACGACCACTGTAGGTGGGAGTGGCCGACAGTTACGACAAGGGATCCCCGTGGGGTTATTGCCCCTTCTCTCCTTCTCGAGGCTAAGCACGTTGTCCTTCCTCGCCGGTAGGCTCACCGCTGCCAATGACCTCACCACCTGCCGTTTTCACTACCGACTGTGCCGCCTACCACCATCTCTCTCGCCTGTTCTCTCTCTCAACTCATTTTATCTCGTTAGTTCCCTGGGAGAGGGGCGTCAAGGAAGGGGAAGCGGAGCTCCGGCCGTGGAGGGAGGTGGCAACGTACGCCCGGATAGGGGAGGAAGGGCAAGAAAGTTTGTAGTGGCATATATGGAAGCAAAGAGACTTTATAATGACATTTGAGGAGGCATGGAATTTGCGGTGGTATTTATGTGGAACAACGACTATTGAGTGGCAAGTATGCAATTTACCCATTAAAAACAGTCTATATGTGAAAGAGGTTGTGTGTAACGTATCACCTGCCACTTTTTATTACTCACTCCAGTTTTATAATACTAGACGTTTTAGATTTGTTCTAAGTTAAAATTTAAAACTTTATTCATAAAAAATCTTTTAAACTATTTGGATTGTGTATATAAAAACCGTACATATAAATTCGTCTTGAAAAATAATTTCACAATATCGTTTTTTATGGATTATATAGATATTTTTTATTAGTAACTGATGGTCAAATTTGTATTTCGAAGAGCGTATCAATATCCAGAACGACAAGTATTATGAAACTAGAGGGAGTAATACAGATAGCCGAAAAGATATAACCTACATTAATTATCTAGGAAATTAAACAGAACTAGGGGGCACCCCGTGCGTTCGCACGGGCTGGTTTTGTAGATAGTGTAATAATCTGTTCAACAGTTCAGTTGACAGACAGTTTAGCTAAATTTGTTAGAAAAAAATATCAATAACCTATTTTTTAAATTCGTTTGGTAATCGAAAATACTAATAAAAAGATATAGCAAATAAATGAATCAAATGTATCGCGCATGTGGTTGTTGCTGCATCCGCGGAGCCTGGCTCTGGAAAAACGCCCAATTTGGTCGTATCTCCAGAGCCTGGCCCGGAGGGTTTTTTTGCATCTGGAGAGCCTGGTTCAGATGGATAAGAAGACAACCAAACACTCTAGTTTTGTATCTCTAGATGCAAAACTCTTTAGATGCAGGCAACCAAACAGCCTATAAACTCATATAAGATGTGTTTATTGGTTAGTAAAGACCAAACCATGCATACAACTCTTATTACGGTGTATACATGCCCAATGAATGCATGCATGCATATATGAAAGCAACATTGGTTCATGTGGTTTCTGTTATTACCAATGCATCGCAAGCAAAGTGAACACCAATATAAATACAGATATCCGGCCGCTTCAACAATATAAATACACGGATGCAAGTTTTGATATGGATCGACATCCCTCTTTCCTATCTTTTATTGGTTGATTCCATGTCTCTTCAAAATACAAATTCAAGCCAAATTTGTTGCTGTCAGGTGTAAACATATATTCCAAGCTTATGTGATAGATATTGGAGAAGAGCAAACCATAACTAGTGGCAATGTCTTTGCAACCAGTAGTTTTATGCATAGAATATCTTCTCGGATCTGAGCTCTACAAAAACATTCAATCAAAGAAAACATCAAAATGAGCATATTCACCCAGCATACTTTACACTGTTAGAATGCCTCCTTTTTTAAATACCGACATGTTGTCGTACCTTCTTATTTGGCACGTTCCACTGCATGATGTCTGAACAATCTATTTAGTAATTTTTTTTGTTTCCGGAAGAAGATCAAAACAATCATACAAACCAACATTTGGCTAGATAAAAGAAAAATGTGAATGTGTTGGTGCCATCACAACTTAATATAGCCAACTTTTGATAGCTTGTCGGAGGCATGTTGGACGATATAGTTTTTGAAAATGAAGACGTCAATATAATTTTGTACCGCTATAATTAATGATTATAAGTAGGAGCAAGATTTCTTTTCATATTTTAATAAGGTGAGTTGTCAGTTGTTTCATGAAATAAGAAGCAAGTACCAGCTTCGGGTCGATCTGTATTCTAAATCTAATCAAATCATCCTGCCTCTAAAAATAGTGTTAAATGCAATCTTTATTATTCATGGTGTTGTTGAACACATGTCTTCGTATAGTTCATGATGACTAGCAATTGCTGTAAAATTCTAATGGTCTTGTTTTATTTCATTACTTTTAGTTTTAGTTCATATGTGAGAATCTGTGTGCCCCTATATAATTCATTTCCCTATTCTGAAATTTTTTTTGAACCCATTTAAATCCACTTTTGTCGGGGATGAAATTACTGCCCATTGCCATGGCCCACTCCCTGATAGCCTAATTGAACAGCCTATCAGGGCCCAGTTCCCTGAAAGGTTCTATCTGGCACATATGCACCTTGCCGAACAGCTTTCTGGCTGGCACGGTGCGTAACGGCCTAGGATTCCTGTTTGAGTCCTACTCGAACAAGAGTTCTGCACGGCTACGTGAAGACCCGGACGTGGTTTCCCGGATTGGATTAGGAGTCGTGATCCCCAAGAATTGGAGTCTACTTTATCTACCTCGGGACGTATTTGGCATGTACGAGTTCGTTACGGTCTCGTAGTCAGCCCGGCCCGATTATCCCTTGGTAGGTCGGTTGCTCAACACTATATAAACAGCGCCCCTACGGCGTGTAGAGGGGGGAGAAGCTGGTGACTTAGCACCGGATCATCGTATTGTTACATACTACACCCTGTACACACATAATCTCGCCGAGATCTGTTCGTCTCGTCGGGGATCCTCTTGTAATCATCTCTGATATATAAGAAAGGCTGGACGTAGGGCTATTATCTCTTCCGAGAGGCCTGAACCAGGATAAAAACCCCGGTCTCCCTGTTCGCTGTTGTTCGTCCTGTTCGGCGTGTCTCCTATCTCCATCTTGAAGAACCTTAGTTGACTTGGGTCAATATCCCAACCGTCGACAACTTTGTATTTAGTTTAGATGGGAACCATCTTCAAAAAAGTTGCTAAAATTTAATTAGGTCCAATTTGGCAAATGTAGGCACTCTAGAAAGTTTTAGGACTCAAAAATAGCAACGTGCCAAGAATGGGTTACCAAATTTATTAGTAAATGTGTCACACTTTTTAGTTTTTATAAGTTTTCATACGAATTGACTTTGGGGCCAAGAATGGGTTACCAAATTTAGCTATGTACCTAGATTTTCTGAGATTTTTTAGATATTAACCCTTGTTAGAGTTCATAGCTATAATAAATATTAAGAGGATTCTTTCGCCTAGATAAAAATCTATCATGGTCAGCAAAGGTCAGCAAAGTTGTTTCTTTATTTGTATTTTCCTTTTAGTTAAACATTTCAATTTCATTAATAAAAACTACCTAAATAAATAGAAAATTGAAATTGATAGAATTCCTTTTTTTTCTTCAAGTCCAAAAAATTTCTCCTTAATAGCAACGTGCCAAGAATGAGTTACCAAATTTATTAGTAAATGTGTCACACTTTTTATAAGTTTTCATACGAATTGATTTTGGGGCCAAGAATGGGTTACCAAATTTAGCTATGTACCTAGATTTTCTGAGATTTTTTAGATATTAACCCTTGTTAGAGTTGATAGCTACAATAAATATTAAGAGGACTCTTTCGCCTAGATAAAAATATATCATGGTCAGCAAAGTTGTTTCTTTATTTGTATTTGCCTTTTAGTTAAAAATTTCAATTTCATTAAGAAAAACTACCTAAATAAATAGAAAATTGAAATTGATAGAATTCCTTTTTTCTTCAAGTCCAAATTTTTTTCCCTTCTTTTATACATAGCATAGGTCGTCAATTCGGTTCTTAATTATTGTGCATTGTTTACATAACCTCCATGATCGTAAAACCGCTCAAATTTCCAAAATTTCGAAATGATTTCGTACGCAGGGCCAATGCTGCACGTATAGAATTTTATAATGAAGGCCCTAATAGCTAGCTTAGTGGTATTAGTCCTTGGAACTTAATTAGTAATTCATAGCTAGACGAGTAAATTACATTATAGGTATTAATGTTGTCAGTTTTTTACTCTAAAAATTACTAAACTAGATATTTAGGTACACAAATTTACGTTGTCGTTTCAACTATATCCACAATGGTATAAAAAGATAGTTTTGATGATATAGCCTTTCTAGTCGGTATAATATGTGGCCACGAATGGCCACGTGTCATCATTAATCCACAAAAAAGAAATTCAAATTGAAAAACTATGAAAAAACTCTAAAATTATTTTGAAGCATAAAATTATGTATGTATGCAATGGTTTATTTTTATTTTAAATGGAATTTAATTTTATTTAAAAAATTAGATGTATTTTATATTTTTAGAATTTCTTTTATGAAATTTCAATTTTCAATTCTTTTTAATATTTTAGGATGACAAGTGACAGGTGATCATTTTTTGCCCACTAGGCAACCCATGCCATAAAAACCATCCTCTTCACACCACTTACAACTTAATTAGTGAATGGCAATGCGTTTGTGTATCCAGTTTTAGAAATTTAGAGTTACGTAAAAACACGGAACAACTTTATGAATATGCATTGTAATGAAGCAAAGAGTGGGACTATGTTTGCAAAGTTCGATAGAAAGCATGAGTTTGTAAATATCTTATTCTCAATAGTGGATACGCAACTTTTCACATGATTAGAATCTATATGTGAACATAGCATACTTTGATCTAGGAAACATAAAGAAGAATGTTTTTTTTTTCCTTTCCACCACAAAGTTTAAAAAGTCAAAATTTTCTCATAATTTTCATATAGGAAGTAGCTGGGTCTTGCCTAGTATTATAATAAAATATTGCGTGATTGTGACGATACCACCAACATCAACCCATAGTATAATGATCTAGCCTAATCTTGTCAAGCAACATAGTCCTCCAAAATAATGATGAAATATGATCTTTATTGTTATCGTAGTAATAATGTAGTAATAATGGTTTGATAGACAACTTCTATATGCTTTTTAAATAAAAAAAGTAGCAGGTAATTCCAAATACCATATTTCATCTTTTCTAAGTTTGGAAATAATACATAGAAAGGAAATTTTGATTTTTACGAAGTGTTTATAGTTACACTACATTTATGTTCAAGACTATGAATCTAATACTCCATATAATGGTCTGATTTTCATGTGTGATTTGGGTAAGTAGATGACCATTCATTGCTAAAGTTCATCTTAACATGTAGACCAATGTCTTACTCGTGACCATTCACTTGTATCGAACACATGTATAATGTATTCTCCATCTAGAAAAAAGTGACCACACTTTTATTTAACAATGAAATAGCTAGATAACTTAACTACATCTCCTTGGAACCTTGTCACTACTAAATTTTTCCTTTACCAAGTGTGAAAGCTAACTCCTGATCACTGCGAGTAATCACCGATTGGAAAAGACATGTAGCCTGGGTGCAAAGCTAACACTTTGGCTATTGCCAACATTCACAGACAGGGTATAACTTTTAACTTGAGTGCAAATCTTATACTTAGCTATTAGATGCATTCACTACTGAGTTGGATAGAGAGAATCTCTATAGGAAAATTGTATATCTGAATGAAATATATAATCTTGTAGTTAACAAATTACCATTCGAAAGTTGTCTAGTTGGCTAAATAATCGATACCATATTATGAGAGTAAGGTCAAAACAAATGTTTTTCTCATTTTAAATAACAAGATAGGTGATGCTTGTTGGTTAGGTGTAAAAGTATATGCTCAATAGGTTGTGAGTTTGAACTATGAGCATCACGCACTTCTTTAAAAGAAACAATTGTGCAACCATTGCAGTTCATGCTGCTCCTTTGCTCACTATCATCATCCATGTTGCTCCTTTATCACGCACTTCTTTTGTGAGACCATGAGAAACTTAATTTTGACGTTAGAAGGGAACATCACACCACCGTTCACAAGCTCAAACTCATGCATTCTGGTAGTCCATTTATGTAAAGGGTTAATTAGACATTAAAATCATGGTTTTGAGGATCGACATTTAAAGTTGAAAACACAAAATAAGGATGCTACTACTAAATTTGGGAAATTCGATATGTGCCATCATCGAACCATTTTATCATCTATCTTCTTTCTCTTTTCCACCTCACCATTTGCTTTGCTTGCTGCCTCCGACTCCATGGCAGCCATCATCGGCGCTAGGGTCAGTGAAATGGGACACAACAGAGTAGATCTGATCATGTGTTGGATTCGAGCTGGGCCAAAAACTGGTCGGCCCAAGCTCGACCCGACCAAGTTCACCGGGTCACAAATTTAGGTCCAAACCCAACCCGATATTTTTGCATTTTTTGGGCCCGAACTCAACCCGACCCGACGGTCAGGCGTCAAATCAAGGCCTGACCCGACCCGGTGCACTAGTCGGGCCGGATTTTTTTTGGGTTGGGTTGGGTCAGGTATGTCGGGCCGGGCTACCCATGAGCAGGTTTACGGTAGAGAAGGTCTACGGCAGAGGGGAGATAAAAGGTTCTACCAAATGTCACAACCGCACACATGCATAGTAATTAATCTTTTCTGAAGTAAAAGCGATGCAATACTCACAATTACATGAATACATAGTTGATTTCCAACTTGAATAAACATTAAGGACGCCAAGCACTTGTACCTACAACACCTAATGGAAGGACAATAATTCTGGCCAAACTCTATGTTTTCTGGTGCAAAATTCCAAGATAATACGAAATAAAAAATATTTTTTAAGAACTGTTATTTTCATTTATGTATGTCTATATTACTCCCGAAACTCTTAACGAAGAGAGTACAACAAAAACAACCCAAAGGATCATGAAGTACACGGATGTCGCCCAAGCCCACAGTCTAGGGCCCCCAAGCTCAGCACCAAGGATGATGCGGCGAAGAACCAAAATGGTAATGCAACCAAAAGACGTTGCAAAGAATACCAGGAGGGAGAAGCTGAGACCAGCAGCATTATCTATGTACAGTGGCTGCTGGTAGACAAAGAAGTTGTACACCGTGTCGATCAACCATGGAATGCCAATGCCAACATATATATTCACCGAATTGCTGCATTAAGGAAAAATTACCAGTTTATTCAGCTTACAATTCTATTTGAGGAAATAGCAATAATAAAAATGTGAATATAAATAGCTGATTTTAGAGGAAACGTGAACCTGCAAGTGATGTTGGCTATCGCAGAGTCTGCGGTAACTTGACGCTCGGCAGCTATTTTGCTAGCAACTAGATCTGGCCATGAAGTTCCAGCAGCCAGTGCTGTGAATGCTATTACATATGGACTTACTCCTACAGTAAAAATAGATTTTTCACATCAGCAATCAGGCAGATACCCCTTGTGAGCAAATGGAAAATGAAACTATTCAGCATGTAATAACCTGTGACGCAGCTTATCTGATCTGTGAGCTTAGTAACCCCATAGGCAATGCCACTTATGAAGATAAGGGAGCAAACAAAAGCGATCCAGCCATGTGCGATTTGATATGGAGGCACGAAAGCAAACAACAATTTCCAAGGCACAAGGATCAAATTCCAAAAGATTCTGACAAATCTCAGGCAGACGGAATCCATCTTCCTTGACTCTGGACTCTCTAACTGCATATTAAAAAGATATTTTAAACGCCATGAAAGCAACTTGTTCTTATTTTCAGCCAATGCCGGTGTACTTTGAAGAATGACAAAAAATGAGCATGCTTTGGGTGTAATTACAGTGAACACAGATAAGATGAAGCATTCAAGTCAGGGCTATAATGTTAACCCTGTAAGAAACACTATTAAATAAATATAAAATTTGCTTAATTTTCCTACTCTGCCTTGGTAATAAATTAAAATGGCCAAACCGAAAAATAGCAGAGGATTCAAGAGAAGGGATACACACTATTACTCTCAGCAAGATGTTAAGCAGATTAAATTTTCAATCAGTATATTATATTGTTTCACTAAATTAGTACCTAGAGAAAGTTTCTCAACATTATGGAATATGTAGCCAAAAATCTAGAACATGCTTCTGAATCATGCTAATCTATGATCGCTATGTCCTTGTTGGCCAGCAGAATAAATGTTGCAAGGTTAACTACTTGGTCCAAATAACCAAAACAAGTATTTTGGGCTGAGGTTTAAACTAAAAGTATGCAGGACACGATACTGACAAGCTATGGGATACAAAGTGACAGTGAAATTACCGTTACAGCACCAACAAATTGTTGCCACCAAATAGAAATCCAGCAAGTATCTTCTTGCGTGTTCCTTACTGCAAGATTGGTTGTTGATGATTCTTCCATATCCTTTTCTGGGACAGGATGATACTCTGAGGATGTTCAACCATAACAAAAATTAGTTCCAAAATAATTCATCAAAATGTGTCTTCATTGTGAACAAGGAGATATATTCATAGACGGACAGTCTTCATACATCAGAACTATCATTCCAAAAATCTCTGATGAAGATCAAAGGTATTTGACTGGGAGATAAATCAGTCTGATCCCCAATTACCATATAACTACTAGAGTGCTACACCACAAGAGTTTCAAAATAAGATAAATAAATATTGAACAAAAACTAAAACTAAATACATACTGATCGACACTTAATTATTAGATGGTACCATTAATATATTCAAATTGTGCTCTTTGCCATGATGCACTCAAAATTAGGTTCATTAAAGACAGTAATGCCATAAAATTGGAAATCGTGTACCTGCATTGTTGTAAGAATGTACAGAGAATATATCCACAATATCCTCATTCTGGCTTGAGAGTGTCTCACTAACTTCATCACAGTTGTTGTCATAAGACTCGTAATTAACCGGAACATCTTCTGCTGGAACCCAATCTTCAGGTCTCTCGCCTCTTACGCTGATTGTGACATCAAATTACAAATATCAGCAGCATGCATCATTAACTTGTACATGGCCATAGGAAAATTAGATAGCAAAAAATATTTAGGATTAAAGCCGTACAAAGGAATTGACACATAAGGCCACCGCTTATCCTGTGCATATGCATGAAGCAGAAGCAATCCATACTGCAATACTGTCAGCAAGGCCTCCCAGAGGGTTATCACTCTAGGCGTCCACACCTGTTGGTACATGGTGCAAAGCACTCATTAATAAATACCAAAACTTTCTTAATACTTCCAGTTATATATTAGAACATGAAAATATAACCCACCTCTAATATAATATATAGCCAAATGTATGCCCAGAATGACCAAAACAGCTCAACTAACCAAACACCTAAATCTGAAATCTTTTTCATAGAACCAGCCTTTGGCATAACCACACAGACAGCATGGATAGGGAATAGATCAAATGCAGCAGAACCCACGAGGGTGCCTGGACCTAAACCTATGAATCATAAACACAAAATTTGATAAACTTAAATATGATTTGGAAAAAAGATTTACTTCAGCTGATTAATTGTACCTCCTGCTGTCAGTTGACCTAGATTACGGATCGCATCAATTGTAGCCAGGGAGATCTGGGGAAAGCTGGTACCAAAGGCAAGGAGAGCAATGTCTGCTATAGTGTAGTTCCAAACCTTCTCATGCTTCACTATAGGCAAATTTGTGTATGGATCAATTGTGACCACGTCTCGAGAGTGTTTCATGATGCTCTCCATTGATTTGAAGAACCGGGCAGTGATTGCAGATAAACCAAAAAAACAGTAGGCAAGGGCAACAGTATAAGCGAAAACACGGACACCATTTGGAAGCAGTGTTTCACCATAGAACAGCAGGTAAGTGTCACATGAAGAAGCACTTTCCATCGTAATGTTGGCCGTCAAATAGGTACCATACAAGAATTACATAAACTAGTTATGATTCCTGTTACAACACAAATGTCGTATTCCTTCGATCAGTAGTACTAATATGAAACAATATAATGCCTCAGGAAACAGGAAACAAACAATGAATAGTGTGTTATTTATTAACCACCCGTACATACATAATGAACTGCAAGACCTACCTAATAAGTCAAGAACGAACATCACAAGACTATACAGAGCTCTCTTTTTTTCAGTGAATACGAAGATAGACTGTGCGTCTTTGTGCATTAAAGATGAAAAAATTATAACCCGAGATACATCTTCAATACCCGGTTCTAACCAGTTCTTGCTTGAACAAGCACGCTGGGAAATTAAGATACACAACCTAAAATCCAGTGGCGGATCCACCGCCCGGGCAGGGAGGGCAACTGCCCGGGCTCCCGCGGATGCCAAGTATCATCAAAGAGAGAGGAGGAAGGGAGATGAGGCTGGGGAAGGAGAGAACCGCAGGAGAAGGCAGCGCAGCGGTCTCGAGAGGGGAGCGGCGGCTAGACACCGGCCTGCCGCGGTCGCACGCGTGGCCGTGAGCGGAGGCGGAGCGGCGGAGCAGCACTCCAGGAGGCATTCCGCGACAGGGGCGTTGGGTTGGTGATGAGCAGCACGGCACAATTTTTAAAAAAACCTCTGTTCCATTCGGTTCCAGTTTAGATTTTGTCGGAAAATCAGATTCGAGGACGAAAAGTTTTGTGTCGGGTACATATGCAGAGAGTATTCAAACAAATATTCGAATAAATACCCGATTGATCGGATCAGATACGGGTACCTAAAATATTTTAAGAGACTAAATATACTCGCATCCTTATTTGTAAAAGACACCCGTCCTATGCCAAGCCATTCCCTGCCGCCTCCCCTCCGTGCGCCGCACCACCGCCCATCCACCGCTCCCGCGTCACCCCTCTGTGTATCGTCCCTTTGTCGTCGCCCACACCGCCACTTCGCCGAGCGTCGCCCCTCCATGCGCCACCCACCACCTCCTATCCCTACCCCGCGCGCCTCCGTGCACCACCCCTCCACCGTCGACTACGCCTCCCCTTCGCCAAGTGTTGCCCCTCCGTGCGCTGCCCGCACGGCCCCTTTGTCGTTGCCCACGCAGCCCCTTCGCCGAGCGCTGACCCTCCATGCGCCGCCTGCCGCCTCCTATCAATGCCGATATCAGGTCACCTCTGTTCGCAAAGCATTGTTTATTTTTAAGTACTCACAATCATGGTGTTATATTCTGTTGTTGATAACTTAAAATGCCTAAAATTCTTGCTGACATGTATAAATGCCGATGCAGATGTACCTGCTAATTTGCGTTGCATTTTTTAATGGCTCTATGTATTCTTTTTATTGTAGTTTGAACCTAGTAAAAATTTAGCATGCACATAAAATCTGTACTTTTCTTGTTTTATTTCGCGAGCAGAATCACAACATGTAAATGGCAAACTAGTCATGCGCAAAAAAAAGGATTTAGATGATGACCGAACCAATCAGGAGGAGTAGATCCTGTGATAGCAGATGCTATGAGGCTGTTGTTGGAGAGGTGCTCTAATACCAGCAGGCTTATCACGCCATCGTTGCTGGTGTTGTTGACGTGTGCCAACCTCCGTGTCGAACTCAATTCTTTCTACCCATATCCAGAAAATTATGATAAAATATGATATAACCTACTACCCTATCAATTATAATCAATCCATTTATTAACCCCATGGACAAGAAGAGAACTAATGTTTTGTGCCAGTCCTCCGGTCCTCTTTTTATCCATGGGGGATAACAAAGAAGAGGACTAGGCCGGCGGCGATGTGGGGCCAGGGGAGCAGCGACGTGCGTGCATGCAGAGCAGGGAAGTTTCCAAACTGTTGGATTCTTCCTTTTTTTGTCTCCGAATCTGGAAATTGGTTTTGCTTTTGCCCTTTTGGTTTGGTTGGAGTAATGGTGGTAGCGGTAGCATGACCACCAGCGTTTAGTATGGCCACCCCAATTTTCACCCATAATTACAGTGATTAGCAATGATAATACAGTGGATGAGAAGCAACGAGGTAATGCCAATATAGTTTATTGGGAGATTCAAAAGTCTAATTTGTTGAACATAGATTCCCACAATCTAGGCTAAAGCTATAAAAATAACCAAACACGGGTTCTTGAGCTCCACCTACCCTAATCAACCTCCATGTCTAGTAAACTCGCACGATCCAACCAACCAAACAAATTTTAAGGACTCCCGATCATGAGAGTAGAGTCTGGTATGCTAAACAGTTTTATTTGCAATTCAGCTTGAGTGTTTTCAAAAGCTAAACATTTCAACTTCACAAAATCTCATATCAGATCCATAAAACTCTTAAGAAAACAAGTGAAACATATACTATTGACTTTTCTAAGCTATTTTGTGAAGCTCTCTCTTTCGGTAGTTTAGCCATCCAATTCTTTCTTTTTAAATAGGTTTCGCAAATTTTCGAGCTTCATTTTTTTTGCCCCCACATAAACTTGTCCTTGTGCTTGAGAATAATTTGCAATCTACGCCTACAAACATGCATTATAATAAGCGTGATCTTTTTAGGGATAGAAGCAAAACAAGCACATAAATTAATTTCGTTACATATATGTTGATCGGCAATGTACCACCAAGTTCCCGTGTTTTCGCCCAAATTAAGAAGGAAACTTATCCGGTGCTAATTTTCATTGAGTGTTAACATGTTAACATTAGATTTAAGTCATCATATTCATGAAGAGCGGCTCAGATATGTAGGGGCGGAAGCCCATTTATCACTTAAAAGGTTAGTTAGCTTTTCATGAAATTTAGCTAAGTTTGCCACGCCTAAGGTGCTAAACCCGTCTAAGGTTACAATTTGTCCGCCACGCTTTAGCACACTTAAGGAAATCTTGCCACACTTTATCATGCCATTTACATGCGGGACCCGCGTAGAAAAAGAGGAATCTTGCCACAAGCGTGACAGTAAACCAAACGCACATCTAACTCGGTCAAACTTACCTAATGTCAGGCGTGGCAGGTTGTGACAATCTTAGTCGCGAACCAAATAGGTCTAATCCCCATTAATTTCGATGATAAAGAAAGCTAGCTTAATTAGAACACAAGTTGAACGATTGCAGCTGCTAAACTGCGAGGTTTTCTGTCCCAACAATTCGATGAAGAGGCGTCACGTGTGTATGCATGCGTGGGCCGGTTAATTGCTATATATATCGGTTTAATTAGGAGAGAACAAATGTGTCGTTAGCTCAATGGCTCATGCGACGGTACGTCCGTGTCTCCGTCAATTCTGTGTGTCACGGTCCTGCTCTCGCGTGGCAATCGTGCTTGTTTTTTTACAATTATCTCATGACGATAACAGTACCTGTTTAAAATAAGAAATACATGTGCGAGTCACAGGTATTGTACTTTTCAACTTAAATAAAATTAAATAAATTTAAATTATTATTTTTAACAAGCTAAACGATTTAGTATTTTATAGTTATTTTTGTGTGATTTATCATTTTTAATTTTATTAAATATTGTTTTATAATTTTTTGGACTCTCCAAAACCTCACAGCTTTTTTCAGATTAAAACTTTCAACAACTTTAAGCTGAAAAAAAAAGACCATGGCAACTTTAAGCTGAAAAAAACAAGACCATGCATGGTAGAGAAAAGAATGACAAAATTGGCAATGTAACACTTGGGAAGAGTGGGATTGCTTTTATTGTACTGGTGGGTTGACCAAAGTGTATCTGTTTTATATAAAAGTCTTTAATAAAATCCAAACTAATTGTTTATTTAAGTTTTCAATTGTTTAAGAATCCTACTAAAAAAGTTTTCCTTAAATTTACCACGTTGTATAAGTTTTTAAAAATTTTCTAGCATTGTGTAATTGTCAAATAATTGTGTAAAGTTTAAAAGATTCGGTGATTTTTTTATGAATATAGATAATCATGAGAAACTTAAATATGTAGTTCAATTTAGATTTCTTGAAACATACTGTATTTATATAAAAAATACATATGAAATGTCTATAAGCTAAAATAATACCTTTTCTTTCACATAAAATGTCGTCGACAACGAAATAACCACAATTTCGGCCAGAATCATGTCTTGTACCATTAATTACATGGTAATGTCACAGTAAAGTCTTGGATGATGAATCAATTCGAAAATTGGATAAGTTCGATGCACCAATGATTCATTTATCCTTCTTACTTTTATTTTAACTAATTTTAAAATTGGTCCATCTTTGGTCTTTAATTATTGTAATGGACGGTATAGATCGAAGAAATTGCCATGATCACGTTTCCATTAAACAGTACAGGAATAAGATCTGAGCATCTGGATTAGCTTCCGCAACCCGAATGTTTTGAAATTGAAACATTGCGACCCAAATGCAGAAGCAACGGGCCCACTACAAACAAGGCATGCACATTTCTCAAGAACACAAATAGCCCAGACCCGGCCCAGCCCAGCCATTTTTTATTACTTGTTTTCCTTTTTAATAAAGCCGAATAATAAAGGTAATATATTTAGGACTAATGTTCACCGGGTGCTAACAACATATCCAGGCCATCATATCCACAAAGAGCAGCTTAGGGCTCATCAGATCCATGAAGAGCAGCTTAGAGTTACTTTCCCACTTAGAAGGCTAGGGGGTTTTTCGTGAAAGTATCTAAGTGAGAAATAGGGTTTCCATCTTCAGATTTGAGCTTACTTATGGTTATGATGATCTACATCTGATGTTAGCACGTTAACACCCAATGAACATTTGCACTAAATACGTAATACTCTCTTCATTTTGTTTGCTCGACGTTTTTAACTTTTTGACACGTCTTTGACCATTCGTTTTATTCAAAAATTTAATGCAAAGATAAAAAATAAGTCATGCTTAATGTATCTTTATTGATAAAAAATCACAACAAAAAAAATAATATTTACAAAGTTTTTTAAATAAGACAAACAGTGACAGACGTATACAAGAGTCAAAGCGTCAAACAAATTAGCAATCCTTCATTTCCTTTCAAATTTTAATTTAATAAACCCATCTCTCCAAAAACCCCTCGTCCCCCACCCTCCTCCCCGCAGAGATCAAAGCCCTAGGGTTTCGCCACGCAGAGCGAGAGGAGAGGAGAAGAGAGGAGAGGGAGAGATGAAACTCGCGGGGCTCAAGTCGGTGGACGGCGCGCACGAGGAGTCCATCTGGGCGGCGGCGTGGGCGCCGGCGACGGAGCAGCGCCCGGCGCTGCTCCTCACCGGCGCGCTCGACGAGACCGTCCGCCTCTGGCGCCCCGACGACCTCGCCTCCGCGGGCCCGCCCGCGCGGGGCCACGCGCTCGGGGTCGTCTCCCTCGCCGCGCAACCCGCGGGGGCCGTCGCCGCCGCGGTCTCCCTCGACAGCTACGTCCGCGTCTTCGACGTCGACTCCGGCGCCACGGTCGCCGCGCTCGAGGCCCCGCCCTCCGAGGTCTGGGGCATCCAGTTCCACCCCAAGGCAGGTGCTCCGTCTTGCGTGCGATTATGAGGGATTTCAGTTTGAGAATCTGTAAGACGGTTAGGATACAATGCCATAGCAACCCGGTTTGGATTTTGTTGAGCTTTTAAGATCTGTTTGTTTAGGTGTGATCTATATATTGTGCCCGTGATCTAGTGTTCTTTAGGGTGGAAATGGAGGTTTTTTTTTTAAAGGGAAAATTAATCTGGTGACACCGAAAGGTAACTCCGTTCACTTTCTAGCACTGAAGTAGGGTGGTGCAATTTTGTAGCACTGAAGTTACTCCCCGTTACCTCAAACTGGTATGCCGTGACGGGGTGTAACAGTGCCGTGAAAACTGCCGTTAAGCTAACAATTCGGGTGGAAAAAAAAGAAGAAAAAAAGCCTCCCTCGGTTCTCTCTCTCTTCCCCCTTGGTTCTCTCTCTCTCCCAGGCACAGGCGCCAGGGGCGGCCAGCGCGCCGCCCCTGTCTCCTCCGCGTGGCCTCACCGGCCGGCGCCGCCGCCCCGGCCTCCTCCTCCTCCACGCCGCCCCGGCCTCTTCAACGCCGGCGCCGTCCTCCTCCGCGGTCAGCGCCGCCCCGACCTCCTCAACGGCGCCGGCGCCGGCGCCAGAGCTGGTGGACGAGCGCAGCAACCCGCGGCGGTACATGGACACCGACTTCGCCACCTTCGTCGCCTACCTCGCCTCCGCCGAGGGCAAGCACAAGACCTTCCTCCAGTCCAGGATCCTCGCCGCCGCCACCCAACCTCCTCCTCACCCTGCTGCTGCTGCAGGATCATCGTCGCCGCCCTAGCGTCGAGGAGACGTCAACGCCCATCGATCGATCAAGCTTGCTCTAGCTAGCTTCCATCGATGATATCAATTAATATATCATGATATATTTCTTGATCTTCATTAGTTGCCATGACCGGTCTTCTTCCCATCTAACTCCGCCATCGATCGGCGTTGACACTTCGATTATCCCATTCATCCTCGCCCTGATCATTAATTAAGTTAATTAAGTACTTGATTGTGTACGTAAGTACCTCGACATATACAAATCAAAATCCCAAATAAAAAATCTGGATTGGGGGAGGAGGCGCGGATCGGGGCGGTGCCCGTGGGCGGCAGCGGCGTGGATCTCGGGGTGGCGCAGTCGCCGGGCGCAGACGGGGCGAGGCGACGCCGGCGTTGAGGAGGTCGGGGCGGCGCTAACCGCGGAGAAGGATGGCGCCGGCATTGAAGAGGCCGGGGCAGCGTGGAGGAAGAGGAGGCCGGGGCGGCGGCGCCGTGGAGGAGGAGGCCGGGGCGGCGGCGGCGGCCAGTGAGGCCACGCGGAGGAGACAGGGGCGGCGCGCCGGCCGCCCCTGGCGCCTGTGCCTGGGAGAGAGAGAGAGAACCGAGCGGGAAGAGAGAGAGAACCGAGGGAGGCTTTTTTTCTTTTTTTCCACCCGAATCGGTAGCTTAATGGCAGTTTTCACGGCACTGTTGACACCCCGTCACGGCATGCCAGTTAAGGTAACGGGGAGTAACTTCAGTGCTACAAAATTGCACCACCCTACTTCAGTGCTAGAAAGTGAACGGAGTCACCTTTCAGTGTCACCAGATTAATTTTCCCTAAATAAAATGATGTTACAGACTTTTAACTGGTTATGTATTTACTTATGTATTCGGTTGTGAGGATGAATTATTTTTGGTGTGAGATGGTGTTGGTCTCCCTATTTAGCCAAGATTGTCTATGGTTTGTTTTACTACCGATGAATGCTTGAGGTAAGCTTTTGGTGAAAAGCCTAGTGGTGTAGGCAGCTTGGTTTATAGACTGTGAATGTGAAGGTGTCGTGGTTAGAATATAATTTGTGTTATATATACATTGTTTCTTTGTCTGCTGAGTGGATCGCGCACGAGGAGTCCATCTGGGCGGCGGCGTGGGCGCCGGCGACGGAGCAGCGCCCGGCGCTGCTCCTCACCGGCGCGCTCGACGAGACCGTCCGCCTCTGGCGCCCCGACGACCTCGCCTCCGCGGGCCCGCCCGCGCGGGGCCACGCGCTCGGGGTCGTCTCCCTCGCCGCGCACCCCGCGGGGGCCATTGCCGCCGCGGTCTCCCTCGACAGCTTCGTCCGCGTCTTCGACGTCGACTCCGGCGCCACCGTCGCCGCGCTCGAGGCCCCTCCCTCCGAGGTCTGGGGCGTCCAGTTCCACCCCAAGGCAGGTGCTCCGTCTTGCGTGCGATTGTGAGGGATTTCAGTTTGAGAATCTCTAAGACGGTTAGGATACAATGCCATTGCAACCCGGTTTGGATTTTGTTGAGCTTTTAAGATCTGTTTGTTTAGGTGTGATCTATATATTGTGGTGTGATCTAGTGTTCTTTAGGGTGGAAATGGAGGGTTTTTTTAAAAAGTATTGTTTGGTCGTTACAGTCAGGTTCAGGAATGCCATGACAAAGGTAGTCGTGGACCCTTGCTTGGCATTTTGAAGGTGGTTTTAGGCTTTAGCAGGTTTGCGGAAAAGCAAAAGGAGCTGGTATTTTTTGCAGTTAAAAACAATTATGGCATATGATTACTTTGAAGCTGTTTAAATTTTAGCCTTTGATGTCTTGGAGTCATCGGAAAACTGATTTAGCAGGACAGGTTTGTTAAATTACGAAGAAAAATCTGACCTTTTTACTTGTTTGCTACTAAGTGTTGTTGACCTGTGTTCTGTGTGCACAATGCCGCATTATCCCTTGTTCTTTGGGCTTGTATGGTTACTGGTTACCTTCTTCACTTTTGCTCTTTACATTGGAATAATTTTGGTAAGACCTGTGCGGTACAGAGGATCCTGTTTGAGTATGGCGTTATATGTATTGTTGGCTAAGCGTGTGGAATCTTCATGTGTCGGTGTTTAGTCATTAATGATGATGTTAAGTTGTGCTTCTTGAATTATTTGATTGAGGATAATAATTATTTTATTCTTTGAAACTGTTACTAATTATGGCAAAGCTGAATATTGCAAACAATTGTATGGATGGATCTGATTGTGGATAGATGTCTTTTTTAAGGAACTGATAGGAAGCTTCCGTTACATTTAAATGGGTGCATGTATAATCACATTTAGACAGTATGCAAATACCACTTTTTTTACAAAGTAGTGAAACTGTCAATTTAGTTACAGTTTGCCCTGATGTGATTCGCCCTATTACTTTCTAGATCACACTTGATTTTGTGGCATGGTAATTTTGGCATATGCAAATCATGGTTAGAACTTGGACCTGTGGGTTAAGCCCTTAAATAGTTTTTGTTCCTTGTCCTATATGTATGCTTTCCATGATTTCAATGTCATGGATCCTGGTTCTAGCTTCCATTTGGAAAACTAGTTTCACATAATTTTCATATGTCCTCAGTTGATATGTGTTACTGGGTGCTGGCTGTTCATTTATTTTTTTCTGTTGCTGTATCACTGTATATCTTGTTTTACAATATAAATATCAGTATATTCTTCTAAAAAATCAACATATTGTGCTTTGTCTAAATAGACTACCAATATAGCATGTCAAATTATTATCAATGTTTTCAGCTAGCACATGATCTATATATGCTATCCTTTTCAAGCATCCTCACCTTTGCATTTTGGGTGCTCTTTTCCAATATAAATATTGACAGATTGCCTCAACAAATGTTTTCCTCGTCAGGGTAACGCTTTGGCTGCAGCTGGTGGTGGCAGTGGGTCAGTGAAGGTCTGGGATACAGAGAAGTGGCAGCCAATTGCCAATCTACCTGTTCCACGTCCGGACGGAGCTCGCCCTGATAAAACCGGCAGTGGCAAGTTTGTCCTTTCAGTTGCCTGGAGTCCTGATGGCAAGCACTTAGCTTGTGGGTCCATGGATGGTACCATCGCCGTGTATGATGCAGTTCGGATGAAGTTCCTCCACCACCTCGAGGGCCACCACATGCCTGTGAGATCCATGGTGTTCTCCCCGGTGGACCCACATGTGCTCTTCACCGCCTGCGACGATTGCCATATCCACATGTATGATGCCAAGGAGAAGAGTCTCATCGGGGCAATGTCTGGGCACGCTAGCTGGGTGCTGAGCATCGACGTGAGCCCAGATGGCATGGCTGTTGCAACGGGCTCCAGCGATCGCACCGTCAGGCTTTGGGACATCAACACAAGGGCGTCAGTGCAGACAATGAGCAACCACTCTGACCAGGTCTGGGCTGTGGCGTTCCGGCCGCCGGGAGGGACAGGAGTCCGTGTAGGGCGGCTTGCCAGTGTGTCCGATGACAAGAACATCTCCCTGTATGATTACTCATAGTTTTCGTACCATTCAAGCGATTATGAAATCTGTTTGTAGCCAGCGACCTCATCTGGACCATGAGGGTTGGACTTGCTGTACAATCCTAATTAAGCTTCTAACGTCTTGTAGTCGTCACAATGCTGTTGAGTTAGAAACTCCTTTTTAATTCCTGCAAGTGACCGTCCGAAGAGATTCAGACTCTTTCTTGTTTTCTATATTCACTACGTTTTCTTTGATAGTTATTAACTAGTATTTGACGCGATGTACATAGCGAGCATCGCTCCGGTACCTCCCCCCCCCCCCCCCCCCCCCCCCCCCCTCCCCCTCCTTCCTTGGCTTACAAAATAATAATTTACAGCCTGCGAAAGGAGCAACAATAACTAGATGCAAAATACCAATCATGCAGTGAAAACACCCATTTTAAGGATGGCAACATATTCCGTGCAATAGTGTATATATACCCTATTGTTTGCTCTTTAAGTTTGAAAGATCAAATTTAATCTATATTCAGAGTTGTAGGTATAAAGTTGGATGATCAAACTTATTCTATATTAAGAGATAAAAAAAGAGAATTATGATAAATATGAAGGGTTAAAAGTTGATAGTTCGCTCCTTTTGTAACTATTGTATGGGAAGAATCAGAGGCACATCCAGGGCCGTTCTTGGGGAGGGCGAGAGGGGCGACCGTCTTGGGCCTCCGAACGGCAAGGGCCCCCAAATTCGATTGATGTAGCTTATATATGTATTTATATATGCATAAGAAATAAAAAAAATATCATTATTCATTCATTAATTCATTTGTCTTCTCATGTTTTTCTCTTTTCTAATTCCACGTATACCGATGGATAGACTTCTTAAAATCTCTTCTATTTGTTGTTCAAATAAATATGTAATACCTATTTCTGAAACAACATTATAAATTCGTAATGATATGTTTAGTAGGGTCTAAATTAGATATGAATGGAGTAATGTACGATACAACATGCCATCAATTTAGACTCTGGCTTTAGTTTCAATGATCTAACTTCATCTTCTGTCTTGTTATCCTTTTGACTTCTCATTAACACTAATCCACACTAGTAATGAGTCCCAACATTTTCAACTTCATTGCACATACGAATGAGGGCAAACACATCAATGAGCTAATTCAAGATTCCATTCTAACCATACTAGGCTGCATCCTTCCATCGGCACTCGATCATCAAAATTTATCTACTTTCTCCTCAGCTTTTAGAGTGTAGATGACATGTTTCTAAATTTTAAGGCTGATTTATAATTAGTGGCTATGTTTGTAGTGCCATGCATCTAATGAAATAAAAAAAGATTTTATATGTTTTATTGACGTAAGGGTCCTTATCTTTAGTTTTGCCCCGGGCCCCCAAACTGCCATGAACGGTCCTGGGGACATCTATAATTTTTTTCCCAAAAATTTATATTGTTGTAGCACGATTATGCTAAATACTTGTGTCGGGGATTAAATTACGGCCCATTGCCATGGCCCACTCCCTGACGGCTCAATCGAACAGCCTACCAGGGCCCAGTTCCCTGGAAGGTTCTATCAGGCCCATATGCATCCTGCCGAACAGCTTCCTGACTGGCACGGTGCGTAATGGCCTAGGATTCGTGTTTGAGTCCTACTCGAACAAGAGTTCTGCACGGCTACGTGAAGACCCGGACGTGGTTTCCCGGATTGGAATAGAAGTCGTGATCCCCAAGAATTGGAGTATACCTTATCTGCCGAGAGATGTATTTGGCATGTACGAGTTCGTTACAGTTTCGTAGTTAGCCCGGCCCAATATTCCTCCGGTAGATCGGTTCATCAACACTATATAAACGAGCCCCTACGGCGTATAGAGGGGACGACTTAGACGCATCTGGCATCTAAGATTACTCTGTCGCATACTACTCACCTGTACATCCATAATCTCGCCGAGACTTGTTCGTCTCGTCGAGGATTCTCTTGTATTCATCTTTGATGTATAAGAAAGGCTGGACGTAGGGCTATTATCTCCCCCGAGAGGCCTGAACCATGATAAAAACCCCTGTCTCCCTGTTCGCTGTTGTTCATCTTGTTCGGCGTGTCTCCTATCTCCATCTTAAAGAACCTTGGTTGACTTGGGTCGATATCCCAATCGTCGACAGCTGGCGCCGTCCGTGGGGACTCGCAGATCGAGCATGTCGAACTCTATCAGCGACCAGGAGATTCTCCCTGAGGACTACGACTCAGAAGGGCAGGATGTCTCTAATAATTTACAGCCTGCGAAAGGAGCAACAATAACTAGATGCAAAATACCAATCATGCAGTGAAAACACCCATTTTAAGGATGGCAACATATTCCGTGCAATAGTGTATATATACCCTATTGTTTGCTCTTTAAGTTTGAAAGATCAAATTTAATCTATATTACGAGTTGTAGGTATAAAGTTTAGTGATCAAACTTATTCTATATTAAGAGATAAAAAAGAGAATTATGATAAATACGAAGGGTTAAAAGTTGATAGTTCCCTCCTTTTGTAACTATCGTATAGGAAGAATCAGAGGCACATCCAGGGCCATTCATGGGGAGGGCGAGAGGGCGACAGTCTTGGGCCTTCGAACGCCAAGGGCCCCAAAATTTGATTCATGTAGCTTATATATGTATTTATATATGCATAAGAAATTAAAAAATATCGTTATTCATTCATTAATTCATTTGTCTCCTCATGTTTTTGTCTCTTTTCTAACTCCAAGTATACCGATGGATAGACTTCTTAAAAACTCTTCTAGTTGTTGTTCAAAGAAATATGTAATACCTATTTCTAAAACAACATCATAAATTTGTAATGATATGTTCAGTAGGGACTAAATTAGATATGAATGGAGTAATGTACGATACAACATGCCATCAATTTAGACTCTGGCTTTAGTTTCAATGATCTAACTTCATCTTCTGTCTTGTTATCCTTTGACTTCTCATTAACACTAATCCACACTAGTAATGAGTCCCAACATTTTCAACTTCATTGCACATACGAACGAGAACAAGCACATCAATGAGCAAATTCAAGATTTCATTCTAACCATACTAGACCGCATCCTTCCACTGGAGCTCGATCATCAAAATTCATCTACTTTCTCCTCAGCTTTTAGAGTGTAGATGACATATTTCTAAATTTTAAGGGTGATTTATAATTAAGGCAAAATATGTGGTGCAAACCACTGTTTCCATGCAAACCCCGTGAAAACCATATATAAAAGTTTTGTAAATTCGTGAAAAAATTACTGTAGATAGGTATGTGCACGAACTACATCACCATCAAATCTCAAGTCTAAACTCAACATCGTTTGGGAGAAACAAAAAAAACAAATTTCAGGGCAAATAGTAACAGGACATTATTTTTTCAAATTTGTCTTTTTTGTTTCTTTCAAACGATGTTGAGTTTAGACTTGAGATTTGGTGGTGATGTAGTTTGTGCACATACCTATCTCCAATAATTTTTTCACAAATTTACAAAACTTTTATATATGGTTTTCACGGGGTTTGCACGAAAACAGTGGTTTGCACCACATATTTCGCCTATAATTAATGGCTATGTTTGTAGTGCATCTAATGAAATAAAAAAGATCGTATATGTTTACTGACGTAAGGGCCCCTATCTTTACTTTTGCCCCGGCCCCCAAACTGCCAGGAACGGCCCTAGGGACATCTATAATTTTTTTCCAAAAAATTTATATTGTTGTACCACAATTATGCTAAATACTTGATTGCACATAATACGTCAGTCTTTAAAGTTGATATTATAGTTGGCTGTGTTTCACGGAACAACAGATGTAATCTGCTAGGGTAACCACTACGACTGCGTGCAAAAGCTGAATGATTATAATAACTTTTTTCTTTATAATAACGTTTTTTTCTTTCTTCGCTCATTCTGTAATGGAAGGAACCACGGAGCATTTGCAAGTTCTGTGCCCGCCTTTTGCTCCATATGAACCCTTTTTGGTCTATATGAAAATCGGCAGATTGTAGTCTCCAAAAATTGAGGACCCCAAAAATGATGTTAAAAAAATGGAAAATATAAATAATTTTTGAGACCTAAAAAACACTTAAAATCTAAAAAAACAAAAATATTAACATATAATCACTATACAAAAATGATCCACCTTAACATCAAAATCAGTTTTCAAGCTAAATAACATATTCAGACAAGCTAAAAAATATATGAATATTAAATATTTTTTCAATCTAAAAAAACTACAAAATATTACATCAGCTCAAAATCATAATGAATTTTATCATGATCATGATTTATGATTTCACCAAACTCAATGAAACATGGTACCACTTGAAACTGCAACGTTTTCAATGCTAAAAAAACCAGGTTTCTGCAAAACCATGATTTTTAATGCATTTTTCAGAAGGTAAAAGCATCTCCAACGATCTCTTTATATTACTGCAGCAGATATAAATTGAGAGGCACCCAGAGAAAAAAAATAGTGTAAATTGTGAAAAGATTTCAGAGGGATCGATAGAAAGACACCAATTATGTGTTTTAGAAGAGAGATATAAAAGGGCCGCAACCAATTATGTTTTAGAAGAGAGAGATAAAAGGGCCTCAAGGATGCTCTAACTACGGTTTTCAATAGCTTTTTTAATAGGGTTTTCAGAAGGAAACCAAACACCTCGCCATATAAATCATCTTAGATGATTGTTTGATTTCATATCGTCGATAACTTTTTCCAGTAAAGAAAGCATACAGCCTCAAAGTAAGCAAATGTTGTTTCATCAATCAGAAAGAACGGCGGACAAAGATAAACTTGCCACACAACATTCAAAGATTCATCTATCTTCGGCTATATAGAAAGCAAATAACACATTAAATATAACCCAATGATCCGTTAAGTTTTTTATAGACTCATCTCATCATCCAGAGCAAGGAAATAGACAGACTGATAGTTACTGGCACCAACATTGGACCCTAATAAACTCAACTGACAACCATATTTTAGATCAAAAATAACGAGCACATAGATAGCATCTGGTATTTCTGGTGAAGGCACGCTTAGCACTTGACCTCCTTCAGCCCATGAGCAAAGTACAGGAATGTCGGATCAGCAGATCCATCCTTGTAATAGGCAAACACCAAGCAGCCATCATCGCCCATGCTCTCACCAACAAAGCTGAAACAAATCAACAGATTCAGCAAAAGCAGTACACACTTAAGAAATTGTACAAAGTAATGTTCCAATTTATAAACGAAACAATGATAAGCATTGGAGAAAAAATCAATTCTATCATACAGCATAACATATTATTCATGTAAGCTGAGGTTTGTGCACACAAGAATTCAATAATGCACAAACACAGAGAATTCAATAATTTGACATAGAAAAGAATAGTACAGAGTGGT
This sequence comes from Raddia distichophylla, assembly GCA_005191435.1. NCBI lineage: Eukaryota > Viridiplantae > Streptophyta > Magnoliopsida > Poales > Poaceae > Raddia > Raddia distichophylla. The sequence goes on from SPJY01032634.1 coordinate 570,395, forward strand.
GACTGATCACAGAGAGAATACAAATTAGAATTTTAATATAAATTTGGAGAGGGCATTTAGCATATAGATAAGGTGTTCATTCTTAATATTCGTTTACCCTCGATATTCCCTGGACTTGTGGTAAAGCGAATAGAGAACTTACAACTGAAGATCCTTGAGCTTGCCAAGGAGGTATTTGGTGGCACCCTCAATGTTCTTCTTGAATACCTCTTGCTGCTCCGGCTCCAGCTTGGGGGTGATGTTCTTGATGTAGCGCTTCATAAAGGTCACAAACTGCTTCTTGTCAAAAGCAGGTTGCTCCTGCAAAAGGCGAGGCAACACACCATTAGTTGTGATGAATTGACACTATATCCTACAGACATGCAGAGATAAATCGTGAGAGCAACCTGGAGTCTGAAGGTGTCAATGATGTCAACCACTTTCTGAACCTGGTCATCAACACCCTCATCCTCACCACCCTCAGCAGATGGGTTGGCACCAATGTCGAATTCAACAGCTCCTTGAACGACCCACTGCAAGCAATGGGCATAATATAAATAACAAAATAAACCAAGATGAGAAATTCATATTTTGTAATCGCAAAAGCATAAGATCTGGACAAACAGGATGGCATCAACAATTCCAAATTTGCATCACAGGAAATAATAAAGCAAAAAGACTATCAGATTTGTTTATCTTATAAATATGCATATCCACCGGATCATACACTAGTATCAACAGCAAAGATAAGACTCCTTTGGCCATTCTGAGAACTTGTACAATCCTTATTTTGTAGGCTAATAAAGAGAGACATCGATCCTATGGCATCAGACAGGATTCTCAAAATCCTAGATTTAAATCTGATTTGACTTCGCAAATCAATACATCTAAACTGATATCAGTCAGCACAATATATTAGACAAACACCAAAAAGAGCATATAAGCAATACATGCTCAATAGAAGGACAGGCACTTACAATTTATCCTGATCCTTGAATGGCCTGACAAAATTATAACCATAACTAGGCTAACAATGCACAAAAGACCTACACTAAGCAATATAAGAGGCAGCAAACAAAGTATCGAAAACATGACAATCCAGATAAGTTACTTCACTAAACAATTGGTCCTTATTATTAACTGAAATCCACGTAGCTACACTGATCTAATCGAACATGGCATAGAACCACACAATTACACTGATCTAATCAAGCACAGGGCAGAACCGAAGCAGCAGCAGCATAGCACAGAAAAATTTGCATATCCAGATAAGCGCACGTACCTTGCCCTCAACTTCCCAGAGAACGCCATTCTCCAGCTCCTTGTACGGGAACGAGTCCGAAAGGAGCTCGTCGCCTGCACAGAATCAAACGGAACTTATAATTTAGAAACCAATCAGGAATACAAACCTCCAGAGACAAATCGAACACAAATCCCAGCCCACACGGAGATCTAACAAACTGAACACAAACAAGTAAAAAATTCGAAGCCTTTTCACTAACAGTTTCCAGATCGGCCACCAAAAAAAGCTCAAACAAGCGAAAGATGGCAGCTTTTTCCTCAAGAATTCCAAATCGACGCCCGAAAAGGCGCAGACGATTCGATTCCAACACTGAGGGCGCACGGCCGATCAGATCTAACCATCGCCGCCTCCAGATTCCCCCTCCGGCCCCAACCCCAAAACAAGACCCCAAAATAATTCGGAGAAAAAGTACGGGATTGAAATCACGCACCGGTGATGAGGTCCTTGTACACGATCATGGCGCCGCCCCTTCGAAATCTCTCCCCTCGAACTCGAAAGGCTGTCGGCGACTCGGCTCGGGCGAGGGGGGAGCAGCGGCGGAGGAGGCAGGGAGAGAGGGTTTGAGCCGGAGGCGGCGGCGCCGCTTTTATAGCCGCGTGGAGATATCTAATGGCCGTCCGATCTCCGATCCGCGCGCATATTCCGAGATGGACGGCTTGGATGCGTTTGGGCGCCCGACCGGTAGGAGGTTCCGGCCCGGAACCGTTCGCTTCCTTGTAGGGGATGGTGTCTTGCCATATTGGTATCCATATTTTTTAACAAATAATTTGAATATCCGTTGAATACGAATACTAATCGGATATGTATCCGATTTGAATCGGATATAAATATCCTTTAACTTTGGCGGTAAATTTTGGCATGATAAATTTGCAAAATGCATCCCTCCACCGCTAAGGATATCATCAAGACATATACGACAAAATTAACAGCTCTAAAACATGTATAGTCTTGAGCCAACATTCATGAGAGTAAGACGACATAGCATAGCTGTTGACATGACACTATCTGTTGACGTTAACTATTGGGCTCGACCAAATCCGGATAATATTCGGATACGTATCCGTATCCGGTTCAATTTTGTAAACCGTATTCGATATTTGTATCCGATTAAGCGGATTTAATGTTTATTTAGAAGCTTTGGATGAGAAAGATGCCCATCTATTTTTCTAAAGGAAGAAGTCCATTTTACCCCCTTGAACTATCGCACAAGTTCAGTTTTCCCCCCTCAACTTCAAAACCGGACAAAACACCCCCCTCAACTATCAAAACCGGTACAAAATACCCCCCTCACCCAAAACCATGGTGGTTTTGGATGACATGGCATCCTAATCAACATTTTTTCTAGAAAATAAATTCAAAAAA